>QGSO01000727.1:276086-395393 GCA_011037825.1 Carya cathayensis | reverse complement strand
GACTAGTGTGGTGATCACGGCTTTTTAGTATGCCTTTATGTATGAAATATGTTTCAAGTATTTGGGATATTTTTAGTTTGGTGCATAGTATTGCTAAAGAAAAAAAAAATTATCCGCTGCGAATATTGCATAATGCTAGATGCATGTTAGGAACATTGCATCTTATATGTCATGAACGGGGGCAGGTAACCTTGTGTTGCATGTCTCGACGCTTCAAATGTCCGTTCAATCCCAAGCGGAATTTGGGGGCGTCACAGCAACGCTGCTGATATGGGCCAGATGTACAAACTCTTCATTGAATTGAGCATCCAAGAAAAAAAAATGCCTCGTATTATGCCCCAAATCTTCTTCTTCCTTTTTTTAAAAAAAGTGCATAACAATTCAACACCATTCAAGCATTTAGTTCCAAAACAGCAACAGGCAAAGTGCATAGAGTTACAAAGTTCGAAGGGGATACAATTTTGAGTATGTAAATTAGTTCTTAATGTGAAGAAAATTTCCCGCATGAAAAATACCAGAGTTGGTATAGAATACCACACAGGACCTCTACTTGTCTTATCTATTGTTTCTCTGAAATTATGCAACTTTGACATTCTTCGAGAAATTCTCCACTCAAAAAAATAAGTATTGTGCACTAAAGAGAGATTTGCTAACAATGCCGATAGCCTCAATGTAGCGATCCACACACCTAAATATGCATGCTACTCTCACTCCCATGATTGACCCTGTTTTGTAATACACTTATTAAAGCATTTCACCCTTATGGTCTCGAGGAACTCCTCAGCATAAGCCTGAGCAATTTGGGTCTTGAGCTAGTCCTTGAAATCTAAGCCGAGAATTGTCTGAGATGGCGACCCACTTGAGGCGATGACGAAAATGCATCCATCGCCCTTCTCTCTTATCAAGTTTTAGATCAAGTCCATGTTATGTTATACTCACGTACATGTTATGTTCAAGTTTATGTTATTTTCAAGTTCTTATTTATGTTATGCAGGTTTACGTTCATGCTATATTTCAAGTCCATGTTATGTTTCACGTTCATGTTATGTTGTTTGTTCATGTTATGTTTTAAGCTTAAGTTCATGCCATGTTAAGTCAAGTTCAGTTCACGCTTAAGTTCTGGTTAAGTCATGCTATATGTCAAGTTATACTATGTTTATGTATGACTATAATTATGCATTTATGCTTTTACTGCCATGCATGCATTTTTAACCTGTGTGTGAGTTTTATGTTAACTTACTGAGATTTGTAATCAAATCTCACTGTGGTAGTCCCAACTACCATTCCCCCCGAATGGTAGATCTTGTTACAGGACCCAAAGGAGAATTGGAATCTGACCAACTGAATACGGTCGACTAGGCCACGGTGCGATGTTGATGATGGTATAGTATTTAACTTAGGTTAATACTTGTACTTTTGGAGTTGTATCTCAAGTATTCTTTTGATCACAACCATTTTAGACTAGTGTGGTGATCACGGCTTTTTAGTATGCCTTTATGTATGAAATATGTTTCAAGTATTTGGGATATTTTTAGTTTGGTGCATAGTATTGCTAAAGAAAAAAAAAATTATCCGCTGCGAATATTGCATAATGCTAGATGCATGTTAGGAACATTGCATCTTATATGTCATGAACGGGGGCAGGTAACCTTGTGTTGCATGTCTCGACGCTTCAAATGTCCGTTCAATCCCAAGCGGAATTTGGGGGCGTCACAGCAACGCTGCTGATATGGGCCAGATGTACAAACTCTTCATTGAATTGAGCATCCAAGAAAAAAAAATGCCTCGTATTATGCCCCAAATCTTCTTCTTCCTTTTTTTAAAAAAAGTGCATAACAATTCAACACCATTCAAGCATTTAGTTCCAAAACAGCAACAGGCAAAGTGCATAGAGTTACAAAGTTCGAAGGGGATACAATTTTGAGTATGTAAATTAGTTCTTAATGTGAAGAAAATTTCCCGCATGAAAAATACCAGAGTTGGTATAGAATACCACACAGGACCTCTACTTGTCTTATCTATTGTTTCTCTGAAATTATGCAACTTTGACATTCTTCGAGAAATTCTCCACTCAAAAAAATAAGTATTGTGCACTAAAGAGAGATTTGCTAACAATGCCGATAGCCTCAATGTAGCGATCCACACACCTAAATATGCAGCTACTCTCACTCCCATGGAGGCTTGACCCTAGTTTTGTAATACACTTATTAAAGCATTTCATCCTTATGGTCTCGAGGAACTCCTCAGCATAAGCCTGAGCAATTTGGGTCTTGAGCTAGTCCTTGAAATCTAAAGCTGAGAATTGCTGAGATGGCGACCCACTTGATGGCGATGACGAAAATGCATCCATCGCCCTTCTCTCTTATCAAGTTTTAGATCAAGTCCATGTTATGTTATACTCACGTACATGTTATGTTCAAGTTTATGTTATTTTCAAGTTCTTATTTATGTTATGCAGGTTTACGTTCATGCTATATTTCAAGTCCATGTTATGTTTCACGTTCATGTTATGTTGTTTGTTCATGTTATGTTTTAAGCTTAAGTTCATGCCATGTTAAGTCAAGTTCAGTTCACGCTTAAGTTCTGGTTAAGTCATGCTATATGTCAAGTTATACTATGTTTATGTATGACTATAATTATGCATTTATGCTTTTACTGCCATGCATGCATTTTTAACCTGTGTGTGAGTTTTATGTTAACTTACTGAGATTTGTAATCAAATCTCACTGTGGTAGTCCCAACTACCATTCCCCCCGAATGGTAGATCTTGTTACAGGACCCAAAGGAGAATTGGAATCTGACCAACTGAATACGGTCACTAGGCACGGTGCGATGTTGATGATGGTATAGTATTTAACTTAGGTTAATACTTGTACTTTTGGAGTTGTATCTCAAGTATTCTTTTGATCACAACCATTTTAGACTAGTGTGGTGATCACGGCTTTTTAGTATGCCTTTATGTATGAAATATGTTTCAAGTATTTGGGATATTTTTAGTTTGGTGCATAGTATTGCTAAAGAAAAAAAATTATCCGCTGCGAATATTGCATAATGCTAGATGCATGTTAGGAACATTGCATCTTATATGTCATGAACGGGGGCAGGTAACCTTGTGTTGCATGTCTCGACGCTTCAAATGTCCGTTCAATCCCAAGCGGAATTTGGGGGCGTCACAGCAACGCTGCTGATATGGGCCAGATGTACAAACTCTTCATTGAATTGAGCATCCAAGAAAAAAAAATGCCTCGTATTATGCCCCAAATCTTCTTCTTCCTTTTTTTAAAAAAAGTGCATAACAATTCAACACCATTCAAGCATTTAGTTCCAAAACAGCAACAGGCAAAGTGCATAGAGTTACAAAGTTCGAAGGGGATACAATTTTGAGTATGTAAATTAGTTCTTAATGTGAAGAAAATTTCCCGCATGAAAAATACCAGAGTTGGTATAGAATACCACACAGGACCTCTACTTGTCTTATCTATTGATTTCTCTGAAATTATGCAACTTTGACATTCTTCAGGAAATTCTCCACTCAAAAAAATAAGTATTGTGCACTAAAGAGAGATTTGCTAACAATGCCGAGTAGCCTCAATGTAGCGATCCACACACCTAAATATGCAGTCTACTCTCACTCCCGAGTTGACCCTAGTTTTGTAATACACTTATTAAAGCATTTCATCCCTTATGGTCTCGAGGAACTCCTCAGCATAAGCCTGAGCAATTTGGGTCTTGAGCTAGTCCTTGAAATCTAAGGCCTGAGAATTGCTGAGATGGCGACCCACTTGATGGCGATGACGAAAATGCATCCATCGCCCTTCTCTCTTATCAAGTTTTAGATCAAGTCCATGTTATGTTATACTCACGTACATGTTATGTTCAAGTTTATGTTATTTTCAAGTTCTTATTTATGTTATGCAGGATTACGTTCATGCTATATTTCAAGTCCATGTTATGTTTCACGTTCATGTTATGTTGTTTGTTCATGTTATGTTTTAAGCTTAAGTTCATGCCATGTTAAGTCAAGTTCAGTTCACGCTTAAGTTATGGTTAAGTCATGCTATATGTCAAGTTATACTATGTTTATGTATGACTATAATTATGCATTTATGTCTTTTACTGCATGTATGCTATTTTTAACCTGTGTGTGAGTTTTATGTTAACTTACTGAGATTTGTAATCAAATCTCACTGTGGTAGTCCTCAACTACCATTCCCCCCGAATGGTAGATCTTGTTACAGGACCCAAAGGAGAATTGGAATCTGACCAACTGAATACGGTCGATCTAGGCCACGGTGCGATGTTGATGATGGTATAGTATTTAACTTAGGTTAATACTTGTACTTTTGGAGTTTGTATCTCAAGTATTCTTTTGATCACAACCATTTTAGACTAGTGTGGTGATCACGGCTTTTTAGTATGCCTTTATGTATGAAATATGTTTCAAGTATTTGGGATATTTTTAGTTTGGTGCATAGTATTGCTAAAGAAAAAAAAAATTATCCGCTGCGAATATTGCATAATGCTAGATGCATGTTAGGAACATTGCATCTTATATGTCATGAACGGGGGCAGGTAACCTTGTGTTGCATGTCTCGACGCTTCAAATGTCCGTTCAATCCCAAGCGGAATTTGGGGGCGTCACAGCAACGCTGCTGATATGGGCCAGATGTACAAACTCTTCATTGAATTGAGCATCCAAGAAAAAAAAATGCCTCGTATTATGCCCCAAATCTTCTTCTTCCTTTTTTTAAAAAAAGTGCATAACAATTCAACACCATTCAAGCATTTAGTTCCAAAACAGCAACAGGCAAAGTGCATAGAGTTACAAAGTTCGAAGGGGATACAATTTTGAGTATGTAAATTAGTTCTTAATGTGAAGAAAATTTCCCGCATGAAAAATACCAGAGTTGGTATAGAATACCACACAGGACCTCTACTTGTCTTATCTATTGTTTCTCTGAAATTATGCAACTTTGACATTCTTCGAGAAATTCTCCACTCAAAAAAATAAGTATTGTGCACTAAAGAGAGATTTGCTAACAATGCCGATAGCCTCAATGTAGCGATCCACACACCTAAATATGCAGCTACTCTCACTCCCATGGAGGCTTGACCCTAGTTTTGTAATACACTTATTAAAGCATTTCATCCTTATGGTCTCGAGGAACTCCTCAGCATAAGCCTGAGCAATTTGGGTCTTGAGCTAGTCCTTGAAATCTAAAGCTGAGAATTGCTGAGATGGCGACCCACTTGATGGCGATGACGAAAATGCATCCATCGCCCTTCTCTCTGCAACTCTTCTTCCCCCGATCTTCTTCGATCAGCTCCCACGTGCCCATTTCTCCAAAAAATTATTGGCAAAGAAAATCCTTGTCAATCTGTAAATAGTTGGTTCTCTCTCTCTCTCTCTCTCTCTCTCTCTCTCTCTCTCTCTCTCTCTCAGATTTGCAAGAAAATGATGAACATGATGACGATTAACTTGGTTTTTTTTTTTTAAAAAAAAATCAAGATTTCTTTTTTCTTTTTTTCTTTAGCTGTGATGTATGGATGCCAGTTGCCTACTCAAAAAGGCATAAAAATCGTGGATTTCAACTCTAAGTGAAGTAGATGAATGGGGCTTCCGATGCTTTTTATCGTGGGTTTGTGGAGTCTAGATCTGAGTGGAGAAACGAAGGCAAAGGGGTTGGCTTCGTGGGTCTGTAGAGAAGACGAAGGGAGTTTCGATGGTGGCTTCGGAGTGTTCGTGAAGACCGTATTTGAGTGGAGAAGAGAAAGTAGATTATAAATGGGGGTCTTCGATGGTGGTTTCAGAGGGTTCATGGAGACCAATGAAACGGGGCGTTTATCTCCACGTGGGCAATGGTTTCCCAACGGTTCCCCAAGGGCGGTTGTATACAGTATTTTTCTTGGAAAATGATGTATACAGGAGATTTCGAGCAGGGAATACGCACGAACGGTCTACATGGAAAAGGAAACGGTGCATTTCGCACAAACCTCAATTCCGTCTCAGCAAGCTTCTCCTCCATCACAGCCTTAGTTCCTCTTCGAAAGCTTCCCCAGGTCTTGCACAAACCCACTTATTGTTTTCAGTTCCATCTCCACTAAAGTTTCTCTTCCATCTAACTCTTCTCCTGATCTCCGAAGCATTCCCCAGGTGAAATGAACCCACCACTTCATATTTTAACAATTTTCTTATTTGCATAGATCTTTAAAAGTTGTATGAATTAAAGGAAAATAATTCATTTCACACAAATAACTGAGCATTAAAGTTAAGAAATTGAAAAAATGGAAAAATCATGGAAAAATTAATAAAGAATGAGATTTAAACTTGATTTGTTGAGATTTTATGGATGGAATGGGTTTTTCCTGTTAATGTTATCAAATGAGCTGATACTTCACATTTTACAGAAATAAAACTTAAGAATTACATCTCAAAAAACACATAAATCGAGATTCATGAACGTCCTTCCCTCCCTTATTTCAAAAATCTGCAATACATCAAACCAAATCCATGGCTAGCTTCTTATCTGTCCTCACTGACTTTCAGAGTAATACACTCACTTCCTCTTTCAACTCAAAAAGTATAAAAATAAAATAAAAAATCAAATAATCCGCATTTTATCTTAAATCAACCAGAAAAAAGAAAAAGAAAAGAAAAACTATCAGGAAATACTATTAAGATATGTAGACGATGTGAACGAGGGAGACGGATGGTAGGGAACGACGAAACACTCTCAATTCCGTTTCAACCTCAGTTTTTTATTCTCTCTTTTTATTTCTTTAATGGTAGTTGAAGTGGAATAAAATAATCTTTCCTGCGCAACCCCTACGCAAACTTCCCTGCCCTAGAAGAACTGTATATTTTATCAATCTTGCCTGGAAAAATTGACTTGGCTCAAAACACCACGTGAAGATGTGTCCTCTTCCTGTTCGCTGTTTACATTCAAAAGGCTACTGGACAATTTCAGCCTCCACGGTCCACAGCTACTACTGTTAGGTATAGATGGGGTCTACACAGACATTATGACCAAGTCAATATCTGCAAGAAGATAAACTAGTGGCAAAATCCATTCCCTATCAAAAATTTTTTTTTTTAAATCTTTTAAGATTCTATTGGAATATTGAGGTGGTTTCAAATTATTTTAATTGATTTGTAAATAATAATATTTTATAAATTTTATTAAAATATTTTGAATATAAATATTGATATTTGTGTTTAACTGTATGAAGTATGTTGAGATGAATTTAATATTTTTATAAAAAATTTAAAAAAATGATAGATTCTATAAATAATTAATTTGAGATGAATTGAAGTAGACTTGCTAACCAAATACAATAAATACAAATCAAGAAAGAGGATGATAGAACAATTTACCTTTATTTGTTTTCAAATACGAGATGAGATGAATTGAGATAAGTTGAGATTAAAGTTAAAAATTAAATAAAATATTATTAGAATATATTATTTTAATATTATTTTTGTATTGAAAGTTTAAAAAATTAAATTATTTATTTTATTTTATGTAAAAATTTAAAAAATTTATAATGATTAAATAATATGAGATAAAAATTTTCATGAAAGTAAACGAATTTGCCATCATAGTGATCTCCAATGTGTTAAGACTGGAAATTGTTGAAACTAATGGTTTGAAACTTTATCTTTTATTGTCCGGTTTTATTTTATTTTTTGATACATTTAAGGAGGGAGTTTAGGTTTTATTCCTTCTACTTACCAGTTACCAGGCCAAAATTAAAACAATCTCAACTTCTTATGGACAAATCTGAAAAATTCTTAAAATCTCCGAAGCAAGTTTTACGGGCATTTGTCTCGTCTCGACTCTCGAATGGTCCTTTTCCTGTGGAGGACAAAATCCACCGGATACTATGCAACCAGCTGTAGCCATATATTTAAATATTATAATTATTTTTATTATCTATACACATTATATATTATATTTATTTTATTTTTTAAATTTTAAAAAACATTTTTAAACATAAGCCTATATACTTTTTTTTCTTTTACCAAATATTTAGTATATAAATAATAAGTAGATGAATTCAATTAATTTAAGAATAATAAATTCAAAAGAATTTAAAATTTGTTTAAAAAACTAAAAAAATATATAGTGTATAGATTTATGTATAGTAGCAAAGCTCATAAAATCTAATAAAAATAAAAAATAATTTTAAAATATATAAAATATGTTAGGTGAGATGTTGAGTAGCATTCTTCATTTAAATATGTTTTGAATATGGACACGGTTACAACCACATAGGATTTCTCTCAACCGATTAGTCAAAATCTTTTTTTTTTCCTCTCACCATTTTTTAAAACTATTTAAAAATTAAAAAAAACATATATTCATTTAAAAACACTTATTTAATCGTTAAGTAAAAAAATAAAATAAACTTTCGGTAGATCCACTGTTAAACTAACAATTTCCTTTGACTATATTGTAATTGCTTTATAAAAATATGAGTAGTGCTATGGCCACCGCTGGGAGCTCCTGTTGAGAGTTCCCGCTAGGCCAAAAATTTTTTTTGTTTTTTGTTTTTCTTTTTTACATATTTTTTTAATATTTTTAAATTTTTAAAAAAATATAAAATAATTTTAAATAATTTTTTCTTAATCATTAAGAAAAAAAAAAAAATTAAGAGTGGTGCGCCCAGCGGGGATCTATCATTTTCCTAAAAATATATTACACGTAAGGGCACTGTCGAATGAAATGAAAGAGGGGTTGGAAGTTGAAAAACGTATCAAGCCAAGTCAAGCCATTGAAATTCGGGTAACGATGATGATGTGAAGGAATTTAGCCCTCACATTTATAAAGTTATTTTATTAAAATAAATATATAAATTAATATGTTTAATAATGTGATACGTTATATTTATTTAAGATAAAAAAACTATAATGTAATATATGATATTTGATTATATTAATTTATAAATTTGTTTCATAGAAATTTTACTGACCAAACATTTTTCGGTTAAAAAATCCTTACCTTTGCTATAGACATTATACGTGAGGTCTGGACAAGGAATTAAGAATAGATAAGTAACGATGAAAGTTAAATAAAATATTATTATATCATTTAATAAAATTAAATTATTTATTATATTTTCTATGATAATTTATTAGGGGTATAACAGTCATGTTTTGAAAAAAATTTAGAACCGAACTGGTATGTACTGGTTTTACATTTTTTAAAACTAATTACGCACCGGTTATCGCCCTAAACCTATATGTCTAGTTTTCAGTTTTAATAAAATGAAATTTTGTAAAAAACATGCAATGTACCATGATATTTACATTAATATTGTGTACTTTATAGATATATATTATATTAACATATAGAAATATTAGTAATACTATTGATACTAATATTATTAAGTTACTAATACTCAATACTAACATATAAATTGCTATTATGGAATATCACTTATATGATCATTGATTATATCAATATAATATCATTGATTATATCAATATAATATCATCTAGTGATATAGTATTAATATAACTACTGATGCTATTAAGTTACTAATACTTAATACTAACATATTATGATAGTTAACTATACTAACATCAACCTCACTATATATCATACTACTATAGTGTGTATATATATAGTGAGGATGATATGATATATATATATATATATTATAATGTATCACTATATTATCATCTAGTGATATAGCATTAATATAGCTACTAATACTATAATGATTTATATAATTGTTTTATGTTTATATGTAGACTTAAAGTGTATTGGTAAATTACTAATCTTATTATGTATTTATCAAAGATTTAAAAGAATATGTTGAGAATTTATTATGCCATAAAATGTATTTATAGATTTTTAGTTATTAACAACATATGATCAAACAAATTACAAATATTCATATTTAAGGTTAAGATCTTATGTTATAAATTATAATATAAAATTATTTCATATATGATATATAATTATATATATTCTATATAAAAAATTTATATATAATTATATATAAAAATTATAAATACATAAAATATATTTATATAATATTCAAAATTAGATTAAATTAAGTTTTATATATTAAAATTTTCACAACGGGTCCGATCTGGTCTTAGAAAGTAGGAAATCGAAATCAGACCAGTTCCGGTTGGTTTGCACAACATAAAAATCGGTCAAATTGGACTGGTTTGAGCATGTTCACCGGTTTGTCGGTTCAAAATTACACTCTTAAAATTTATAAAAATTATAATAATAAGATAAGATGGGATGGATTTTCATTATTTTTCAATTTAACTAAAAAGGGATTTTAATTTTGTTTAATTGTTTTAGTTGTTTTCGGCGGGATAATAAGAGCAAAAACGGTCACTCTCAGGCACAGAGAGCGGCGTGAAATTGGAAACGCGGAGAGGGCAAAAAAAGAGAACCGAGGCAGGATTGCATCGTTGCAGCAGTCAACAAAGGAAGGAGCATGGAAGTCACTCGAGACCGTTTCTCACTCGTCCAACAACTGACCCATCAGAACAGAAGAAATCTGCCTCAACAACCTCCACTCATCTGCTATATTATTATTATAGCACTGTTATAATCATTGAAGGTTTAATTAAGATCTTAAAGCCGGCTGCAATAAGGTCCTATTTATTTATACTTTTTCAAGGAGCCGCTGAAAAATCTCGGAAACAATATGATTTTCAAGGTCTCCTCCATGCTTTTGTAACCGAATCAGGAGGGATCCAATTCCAACTCCGCTGAATTGGTTTGAATTGTTCTCACTCGGTTAATGAGGTAACTGATTGCTCTTAACTTCAAAGTTGAATGCGCTCGATTGTGTTATTTTTTCGTTTGAAAGTGATCTTGAAATTTTCCTGCTTTTTGTTGAAGATTGTTTCTGGGTTTGCTTTGGAGCTTGGATTAACTGAGATTTGCTTTTTTGGTCATAATGCACGGGAATTTGGTGTTATGTGCTGATTCGTTCAAATTTTTCTTGAATCTGCGTCTTCTTATATAGAAATCGATTAGAAGAACGCACGATCTTGGTACTCTTAATCATGTGTTGTAGATTTTATGCTGTTTTTGGGACTTATGGCTGCTCTTAGGGACGTGTTTTTGGTTTGGATGGATGAGCAGCTTGACATCTGATTATTATCTAAGCACAAATTTTACTTTGGGGCCTCAGGTGGAAGGGAGTGGTTGCATGTGGAATGTGATCTCTTCATATTGTAATTAACGTGTAAGAGACCGCTTTTTACGATTGTCATCATTACGAGTAGTCTCTATGTTTCCTGTTTTGGTGATTAAATTATTATGCGTGAGATTGAGTACATGATGGGTGCCGCCTTTCACTTTAGTACCACATATACAAACATACTAGGATGAATCCCAACTCCCCCGATTCCCGAAACCTACATGAGCAAAATAGAAAGAAAAGAACCAAAAGGTGTTCATGATGCTTGGGGAATTTAAAATAATCAAAATGAGGTCATAAGTTGAATTTCAACGGATTTTTCTGTTCTTAATCCGAAAATCTTCTTCAAGAAAGAAAAACGAGTGTTATTGTTAATTTCTATTGAATGGGTCATCTCTGATCCATTCCATCTTGCAGGTGCAAGGTACAACTTTACACCAAGAAGATAATAGTCACATGATTTAGTTAATTATGAGTTGTAGCTGCTTTGGGGCCTCAAAAGTTAGGCGGACAGAGAGATCTGCTCATCATGAAATAGTAGGTACGTCACTTTGTCATATTTTCTATTGTTAAGTACCACAGAAATTGTTACCTGATTTGTCTGTACTATGTGTGATGCGTAATGTCTGCTTCACTGGGGAGCTTTGTGCCCATTTGCATACGTGCAATGAAACGGCGTAATACTATTTTGGACACATGAAACAGTTTGAGGATCTTTTGTGTAGTTTTGCATGAGCCACTTTATGTGTACCCTTCTAACCATAACCCAGGGGGTGAGGCCATTGATTCTGAGCTCTACATTCAGCTCCATTGATCTAAGAACAGGTCCTAGTGCTAGTAATGGTAACTGTTATAGATTGATGGCAAACAAACTTTGAGATACATCTAATCAACTTGCCAAATTGATTCTTTAATAGATTCATGGATTTGGAATGCGTTGGACAGGAGGCATTCTTTAAGGATGGAAAATGTATGGACCTAAAACTAAAAAAAAGAAGTCATAAATGATTATAAATTGGTCAACTGATGCCTAACCCTGTTCAAAGCCAGATGCAGTTTTGTATTTTGATTATCACGGGGGTTTTCTGATCATCAACTTTTTCTCTTCCAGGAAAAATTAAAAACTTTCCTACTTATCTTTATTAATCTCTTAGAAATAAATATTTTTCTATAAGATAATCTTAGCATTGTGCTACTCCAGTCTTCACCGATAATATTACACCAACTTACCTAAGCCAAAAAAGAAAAGAAAAGAACACTATGGTACTCACCGCAACTGTGCCATGGTGTCTCATACATGGGATGTTTATGTTTGATCAACCGAAGAAGTTAATAATTTTTTTTTTCATTTTGAGATTTTGTTCCATTTTGATTGTTGTTTAATTCTCTTTGATGTCTTGTATCTCATTCTTGGCATGTTTATGTTTGATCAACAGAAGAAGATAATATATATATATATTAATATATTTCATTTTGAGATTTTGTTCCATTTTGATTGTTGTTTAATTCTCTTTGATGTCTTGTGTCTCATACCTGGCATGTTTTTGTTTGATTAACAGAACAAGTTAATATATTTTTTTTCCATATTGTTTGTCGTTTAATTCTTTTTGATGTCTGGATCACATTTGTTCGCTTAAAGTACTAGATTGGTCGAGACTCTAAGAATGGGAGATCCTGATTTGACCAATGAATCTCCTCTGATTTTTTCTTAGCGGCTTTAGACATCTCTTGGTACTAACATTTTTGTACCCATTCTGACTTCAAAAAGAATTATTCACACGGGCTGTGTTGCATTCTCATCGAAGCTTTAGAAAGGCCCTTAAATGTAAAAAGTGATTAATCGACCTCCATTCCTTGACTCATTGTCTTATCATGTCTTATAGCAAATTGGGATTCGCAGTGTGGCGATGCTCTGGGTTATGACTATTTCATCTGTAGTCATTGTTGATATTTTTATGGCACCTTTTTTCTCCCCCTTTCTCTTAAGATTTGTATGCATTTCTATTTATTTATTTATTTATTTTATTTTTGGTTTCATCTCTTTGTTTTTATGTTGGTTCATTGTCTTCCATTTGTTGTGCAGAGAACTTGCATGCGAATATTAAATATTTCCGCTACAATGAATTAAGATTGGCGACAAATGATTTTCATCCAAGCAATAAGTTAGGCCGAGGGGGTTTTGGAACTGTTTACAAGGTACTATAATTTACATATGATTTTACCTTTCAATTGTGAATTCGGAACTTATTATCAACAATCTTCACAGGTACGCATAGAACCATTAAGACAGAGATACTGCTGCTTACTTACCTTTTTATTTTTCATTTCCTATGTCACTGTAATGGTCTTTTTCCATGGCAAGTTATGAAACATGCACTTTTGAATGAAGATTAGTTTTTGGGTTTAGATCTTCAATGGCATAAGAAAGCGCACCTTTCCATTGGTTGGTTCAAGATTTAATGCACCAAAAAGTTGAAACCTGATTGCTGACAACCTCAAAAACTTTTTAACATTACATTTATATCAAATTGGAGTTGGTTCACAGTAAACAACTAGATCCAGGAAAACTTGGGTTTTGTTATCTTGCTATGCAACTTGCTTATTGACGTCTAGGGTACATATTATAAGTTAATCAAGCCACATTGAAGAAAATTAGTCACTGCTGTGAATTGGTTTTTCTGACTTCTTTCTCTATCAAAGAATATGATTATAGCTCGATTTTCTTAACTTGAATGCGTTTCTGGAGATCAGACTTTGGTGAGGGAAAAATATGACTCAATTTAATTAATATATGAAGGAACGTGAAGATGTTTTTTGTCCATCTAGTATTTCAAATAACTCTTAATTAATTAATGCACTGCAATTTTTCTAGGGAACCCTGAAACATGGAATAGAAGTTGCTGTGAAGACACTTTCTGCCCAGTCGAAGCAGGGATTACGTGAATTTTTGACCGAGATTAATACCATATCAAATGTCAGGCATCCAAACCTTGTTGAGTTGGTAGGCTGCTGTGTTGAAGGATCCAACCGAATTTTGGTCTATGAATATGCAGAAAATAACAATCTCGATCGTGCATTATTAGGTAATTCAGATTAGTCTGCAAGATGAACTCAATGCCGTACATAATGAAGGATCGAAAATGTAATTCCTTTCCTAATGTTTGTAGGTTCAAAGAGTTCGAAGATCAACTTGAATTGGGAGAAAAGATCTGCTATTTGCATAGGCACTGCTAGGGGTCTTGCATTTCTTCATGAAGAACTTGTACCACATATTGTTCATAGAGACATTAAAGCTAGTAACATACTTCTCGAGAAAGATTTTAACCCAAAAATTGGAGACTTCGGGCTGGCAAAACTTTTCCCGGATGACATCACTCACATAAGCACAAGAATTGCGGGAACAACGTATGTCATCTTTCAGATTTCTGGTTGACTGATTTCATATTTGAAGCTATATCTTCCTTGCATCATTAAAGATTTTACCTTTCAAAACTCGTCCTTCCATACTTTAATGTACATAATCTACATTTCTGTAAGACTGTAACTTTTATCTTATTTGGATTAGATGTTTCCACATACAAGGAAAATGTGTTAGATATTTAATCTTACATGATCATTGAAAGCAAATGCATAACTTGTCTTTGTTCTGTGCAGTGGTTATTTAGCACCAGAGTATGCCTTGGGGGGTCGTTTAACTATGAAAGCTGATGTTTACAGTTTTGGAGTTCTTATACTTGAAATTGTTAGCGGCAGAAGCAGTGCAAGGGAAAACTGGGGAGGGACGGAGAAATTTCTCTTGGAATGGGTACGGTTGTCTTCCCTTTCCTATTTTCAAAAAATTTCTTAGTACCTTTTGACATCTGCTGCTCCATTAATGAATTGCCAGTGCTTCTTTCTGGTCACTTACCCTTGGACTTGAACCCCCAACCTCACTCACCTTTCCTCCCATATTGGATCAAGAGCTCCTATACCAAATTTTAGTGCCTAAAATGAGAAAGAAATATACATATAAAATGAGTTATATGGCATTTATTGAGCATTTTATATTGTTCTGGAGACTCAACACGTAACAGTAAATGTTGTAAGGTTCACTTTATGTGTTAATCTCTTGTCCACTATAAATCCTAGCGTTCAAATAAGAACCTCTCATATTCACTGGGTGTGGAGACCATTTGGCGCAAAGGCCTTAACGTCTTTGTGCCTATCCCAACAGTCCTTTGAATAAAAAACAGCATTACTTTTGTAAGATTTTTTTTAGACCAAACATTTATCTTGCTGGTGTGTGATTCCTCAACCATCTGCTTCCCTTTAACAACTACTAGTTGCCGTTATAGGCATGGCAGCTCTACGAGGAAGAGAGACTTTTGGAGCTTGTGGATCCAGATATGCGAGAATTTCCCGAGGAAAAAGTCATCAGATACATGAAGGTAGCCTTTTTCTGCACCCAAGCAGCAGCAAGCCGAAGGCCACTGATGAGCCAGGTCGTTGACATGCTTTCGAGGAACATCCGGCTCAATGAGAAACAACTTACTGCCCCTGGCCTTTTCACAGATTCGGGGGCATCTTCCTCCAAAAACGAGTTATCCTCCGAGAGCACCAGCCATCAGATGAGCTCAGTCCCAGTAACAATCACTCAAGTAACCCCTAGATGAAGAACGAGGTTTAATCATTCCGGGGTGGATACAACTCACCAAAAGACACCACCAACTTGTCATAGAGTGCATGCATCTCCTATTAGTCAAAATTATTATCATTTTTTTTGTTTACTTAGTCACTTAATTGTTATACATTTTTTTGGCCTTTGGATTGGGGGATTCGAGCATAATCTCTTTCACACAAACGCACACACTATTTTTTTTCAGGTCCCAGGTTTACTTCGATCGCGTGGATCGCATACAGTACAATTGTGCAGTATTTCATGTCATCGTTCATGTAGACATATTGTTATATAAGCAGAACAGAGATTTTGTTAACACACTCTCTCTCTCTCTCTCTCTCTCTCTCTCTCTCGTGTATGCATGCCAGGAAACTGTCTCGTCTTATGTGCACAAAATCCGCTGCTGTTTGCTTCAGGACAATTATTCTGTCTCGCTTGTATCATTTTCAACGTAGAACTAAGTGGTACTGTATGGTCATCATGATGCACACGTGAACTTTGCATAACAGGTTCTTACCATCAAAACAAGTCTTCTCACAGAACGATCAACGGAAGAAAAAGGTACCACAATTAATTTTTCGGCCACCTATGTAAACCTGTAAGCTAGATCGATCCTCACAAAAGATAAAAATCAAGGTACAAATATGATAAACTTCGTAAATGCCCTGCAAACAATGATCATTTTAAATATCCATCATAACACATGCCACACAAAGCAGAGCAAAAATCGGGGGGGTTCTTCCAGTCGAAGCTGAATAAAAATGGACACAAGTATTATACATAGGCTTATTCTCCGTGAACAAACACATTGTAAGAAGGCTAGTATTAAGATTTTAGAATCAGGGAATAAATTTTACAGGTTCAAAAAGCGAGCAAGATAGGTGGAGAAGAAACAGATATATAAAGAAAAATGCATGAAACAAATCACGTCATGTTTCTATGGCTATGCTGCAGACTGTTCCTCAGCGTTAGCAAGAACTTCTTGTTTGGAATCGTGTGAAGTACCGTTAGAGTTGGCATCTTTGGTCGGTAAAGCGGGCTCTCCTCCTGCTGCAGATCCACTTGCATTTGATGCTGCATCTTTTTCATTTTTTGCATCTTTTCCTTCCTTTCCGTCTTTTCCATCCTTAGTAGGAGCAGGTGGAGGGGTTACCATGTGGGGAGGAGGTGTGTGCTTTAGCTTCACCAGTATTTGGCGCATCCTTGAAAGATCAGTGGGTTTCCCAGGCTTTGGGCCCTGAACAACTGTGATTGAGGGCTTCTTGTCCTGATCTTTCTTACCTCTCTTCTTCTCAATGTTAGGGACCTCATAAGGAATGAGATCTGCTATTGCTCTCCAGTACTGTTTGTCTGCCTCTTTATGAAACTTCTCTTGATTAGCCAAGGATAACTGCACCAGAGAATAATTCAAGCGTTAAGCAGACTATAACTGTAGTAGAAAATAGGGTGCGGCTATGTTAGCATTTCAATATTTTACCTTCTCCCTTTCTCTGTTGTTAGACTTGTTAGTCTCAACATTGACCTTCCTTTTCTCATAAAAAGCTTGTATATACTCCTCAGCCTCTATGATAATCTGGATTCTCATTTCTTTCTCCCTCTTCTCCTTCTCCTCAAGCTGAATGGCATTTTGACTGCACCAGCAAATTCACAGTTCGTCCTTTCTTATATTTAATTGGCAGGTAATTCCAACATATTTCAGAACTATAAAAAAACAAGAAGTTTATTTACATTTATAATTATCAAACAACACAGAAGTGTTCCTTACTAGAAAAACCAGACCAATCAAGTGTTATACCAGACATTTGAATTTTCTAAAATTAATCCCTGTTCTTTCCAGCTATGCCAGGGCCTGACTGTATGATAAGTTAACCAAACTTGCATCTCACCACATTTACAACGTGGGGGTTGAAATCACATATATGTGATCAAGCCCAGTAGTATGGCATGATGCACCTGTAGCAAACCCAAATTTAGTCACCGTGCGTGATCAGCAACGCTTCTAACTAAAGACAAAATATGCTGATGTTATAAACTTTGACCATCCTTATCTTTTTTCTTTTGACCAACAATGGAAGTACCAAGACACAAACTCTTGAACAAGTGATAGCGCCACTGTTACTCTTCTCTATCTAAGTGATTATTTAAAGATCTTCGGTGACAATTCCTCTTCTTTCTCTTTCTGTGGCAGAATCCTGTCCACTCTAACATGCATGACATCTCAGGACCTCCCTGCATGAGACCAATGCTCCTCATCCATTGCAATCAAAGCACTCCCATAACATCTAAGCAAAATTTTTATCATTGAATTGAGGAAAAAGTTTGCCTACAGTCAGCAGAGCCTTAATCGTAACTGCTTAAAATCGGCTAAACATCAACCTAAGCTATACCTCCTCCTTTCTTTTTCCTTCCCTTTGGCTAAGGCACGTAATCCAAGAATCAGCATCGAATCCATCTCTTGATCACTGCTGCTATTGCACAATTTAAGTTCCTAGTTTCAAGAGTACTTCCCCAGACAACATCCCGGGAATCTTCATCTATTAACAATAACTAAAATTCCCCAGAAGGTCTAGGTAATTTGTAGCATACCAGAGCAGCACAGCCCACATGCGCCCCATGGATCGAGGTACTGAAAAGGTTAATGGAATGAATATGATCATGTATGATCATTTTCATCATGAAGTAATAAACGCCTAAAAACAGCACCTCATGACAATGAGTTTAAACGGCTGTCCACAGTGGAAACCTTCGAAACACCCGGGACCACTTGTATTTTCACTCCTATACTAAAGAACCACAGAATCACATCAATTTATGACATGAACTACAATAATGAGCCATTCTCTACAGCGATATGTGCCACAATTCCATGAAACATGGACCTCCAATACAATTAATACTATCCGATAGGATGGTAAGGATTCAAGAATCACTAACTGGTTTAAAGCAGCTATGTGAGGAATCCTTAACTACAGGAATTAAAACCATGGGGTCCCAATAAATGAGAATTGATCCTCGAGATTCCTCAGCATTATATGTTTTTTAATAAGTGAAATACGGATCAAACTGCACAGAGAGAAAAAAGAAATCCATGTGGCACACAGATAACCTAGATGCACAGTTACGTTCAAAAACTATGCGTGTCCATGCATGCATGCCATAAGACTCTGTGATGTCTTTAGGATCATAATGAATTAAGCCATCAACTAAGAAAACTTAATTCTACATCCAGATAACACAGACTTCGCAGGCAACACAATAAGAGTACCCTTCGATGCAACAGTTTGAACTAAACAACCAAGCAAAAACAGTAAAAAATTGGAATTACTATGAAAGAAAATCGAAAGAAATCTAGATCTATGAACACTGCAACAAAATCCAAATTAGATCTGAAAGTTAACACATCAAAGAAATCAAATCTCAAAGAGTTTTGATAGATAAGTAAGAAATCAACACATTAAAATCCTCACCGCCTCCATTCACGAAGAGCAAACCCTTCCTCGGGCTCCATCTCAGTCGGCGGTGGGAGCACGGGTCCATCCGAGACAAAAACGTCGTCATCAGCGCCGTTTTCACCTACACCGTAACCATTTCCGTTCTCCGCATGGATCTGATCGTACGGAGACTGGGAGTAGCTAGCGTTTGGATCATCAAATCCAAAGATCCCCGGAGAGTCAGAGGCGTGGTCGACGGCGATGTCACCGTCCGCGGGGAACCCTCCGGAGAAGTCTCCTGTGGCAGCTGGGAAGCTGGGGTAGGATCCGGATCCGTAGCCGCCTTCAGCGAAACTCTCCTCGTCGTCGTCAACAAAATGACGATCGGAAGAGTTCACGTTCATCTCCTCACCACCGATGCCGTACGCGTCGAAGGAAGACATCTCTCTCGAAATGCTACTCTGCCTCTATCGCACCGTCTGTGTGTAAAATACTAAAACGTTCGAGTTTTTTGCCTCAGACACAGCTTCACGCACTCAACTTTCGGCCTTATATAGATCTTGAGCACTTGGTTTAATTAATACTAAAACGACGTCGTTTCTCCAACTCCTTTTCCTTTCAGCCTTTCCCTTCTCTTTAATATAATTAATGAATAAATCATCATCCCCACACACCATGCATCATATTTTTTTTTAAACTTTTTTCTCTTATTAAATATGTGATATATAAATGATAAATAAAAGAATTCAATTAGTTTAAAAAGAATATAACCAAAAAAACTTGAATTTTTTTTAAAAAAATGTGATATGTGAAGATGCTGAATAGAATTACTAGAAGAAAATACATCAGTAACATGCACTAGCAACCAACTAGGGAGTTGTCCTCCTCTTCCTTTTTATAGTTTTTGGCACAACACAATGCATTTATTTACTGCCTCAAATATTTTTGCAAAACATAAATATCCAAAATTATATGAATAGAAATTGTTTTTTTTTTATTTAGTAAATTAGTCAAGATAGTTTAGTTTAGTTATTATTATTATTTTTTTTATAGCCAAAATAAGCCAATCATTAAGATAGTTTACAAATGATTCAAATGAACGAATCATTTCAGCTAGGAATTACATTGCTCGTGTAATAAGTAGTCACAATAACAAGGACTAAGGAAAACTGCGATAAAAAGGGAAACATATGACCCGAGTGGGAATTTGGTAGTGATCAAGCACATAATGGGTGTACACAAAAATCAGCCTCCCTGCCCATTGATTTCAAAACCATGTTTTTGTATAAGCGTTTGACGATTGTACAATTCTGGATGTATGCAATGTCTAACCAGAGTTTATATTTAAAAAAATAAATAAAAAAATCCAAAAGGAGTGGTTGGGAAAATCTTCCGAGTCATGCTTACGAAACAAAACATCCACCTTGAAGTAACTACCTAACTACTCACACAACACCTCAATGGCATCGGAGACACGGATTTCCAATCCATACTTACAAGTGAAGAGACTGTAATTGATCAGCTCGGTTCACTATCGTCATGAACTTTCGCCAATCTCAGGACAATGAAATTAAGTATCTTCAGAGAGGTGGCGATGAGGAAAACAGTCTGGATTGAGTAGGACTGTCAATGGTTGGTAAATTACGACCCCGAGCATGGCACTTCCCTTGGTCAACACCATATTCAGTTTTCTTCGGCTTAAACAAACACCATTACACTGCAATTAAATCCAACCCAGATCGGCTCACAGAAAAAATGGCACTTACAGCGCCGGCCACATCAAATAGTGGGACTACATGCTACTCGCCCTCAAGAAGAGCCCTCTATCTTCATGTCAGGTCTCTAAGCAATTTGAGGAGAAAATGCCTCATAGGATAGGGAGCGAAAATCTTGAAACACATATGCCTCGGGACTGGAGTCAATTTCTTTCAAATCAATATGAGATGAAGCCAAAAGATCATCTGTTGGGAGTTCCGCTCATCTTTTGGAGATCTTACGAAGAAATGAAGAATGGAGGGCCAATGGTCAATTGGCAGTCCTGGATCTGAATGGCCCTTGTCTGTCTCTAAGTTTGTTATTTACCATCAAAACATCCCAACGGCAGCCATGCCTAAATGTGGGAAGGTTCTATAGCCTTTCAGGGAACAGGTGGAGCATTCTTGGCATATCTAGCAGAAGAAGGCATCTGCTGCAGAACCCGCGGAAATTCTGGCTTCATACGTTTATTCGAAATACCATGCAATGACCTTATTCACATTGTCAAAATCACCAAATGAGAAAAAGGAAGTGGAGAAAGAAAATAAAAGAAACTAGAAAAGCATGTTCTTAGAGAAGAAATAGAATTCCAGCTAATAGAACTGCAGTATGAAGGAATTAGTTTCATCAACTTTGCCTGAGGTCCCCCCCCCCCCCCCCCCCCCCCCCAAAGAAAAAGAAAAGAAAAGAAAAGGAAAAACGTTGTTTATACATGTTTGCTGGAGACATATAAGCAATTATCCAAGGAAGTTCCATGTGCACCAACAAACAGAAGACGGGCAGGAGGAAGTTACTATAAGAGAGAATGTTCAATATTTACAATGTTTTCCCCAAATCTGAACAGAGATGAGAAAACCAAACATACATTCAATGGGGAGTATGGGAACTATCCATCAGTCTTCTCACCCCACAAAATCACAATATTGATTATAATATGTGGGGATGGCTTGCCATGCCATAACTCAAGATTAAATTAGAAGTTTTGATGCAAAAGAAAATTGCTAACTGAACACTGGTAAATGGTTAAATCACACACCTAGGAGAACCCTGATGTTTCTGACTAAATTGATCGAGCATTGATCTTAGACTTCCGAGTGCCTTTTCAGCAGCCTGAAGAAAAGCATGTTGAGGTGGTTGGAAAAATAAAGGCACATAAAATTCACAAAAGAGATAATGTAAAACCCTTAAACCAAATTTGTCTATATATATATATATAAGTAAAAATACCTGCATCTTAGCCTCATCCCATGTTAGCCCAATCCCTCTCCCTAAGACCTGTCCATCTATTTTGACCTGAAATACAGCATCAACCCAGAATATAGGTTGTTAGAATTAAAAGCCTGGAATATGAATCAATAAACATCCGTACATAAACCAAAAATTGTTGCTTCTGAACTCCAACAAATTACATCAGTACCACTCTCTCTCTCTCTCTCTCTCTCTCTCTCTCAATTAGTTACATCAGCACCAATCTTAAGAAATCCAAGGATGAAATTATCTATGCTGCTTCAATGGGGAGAACCAAAGGTGTAGAGATATTAGTCAAGTGCACACCTCAAGGAAAAATAATTTTGCCCAAACTATACAAACCCAATATTGGAGTGTTGCAACAGGCTGTCTCACCAGGAGGGGTTTTGGATGAGTCTAATCTGCAAATGGGTCTGTGTGAGGGGGGACTGCTTTGATGAGAATGTGGGTGGTCCGACCCCTTTATGCTCTATCCCGCCTCAATCTTCTTCCAGTATTGTTCTGGATTGGGTCCTAAAAGTGGTTGAGGAAATACAAGCATGTGTGGGGATATCTTGTGATGGTTTCGAAGAGCAATTTAAGGCTCTCCTTGATGCTATCGAAACTGAATGTTCCTCAGCTTTGAAATCAGCTTCTACCAAAAAGGGAATTAAGAGATTAAAATGTTCTATTAATTACGTTAAGGAGGGAAGTGGTGGGAGGGACAAATCGATATTGGGTAGATTCTTTGTTTCTCCATCTTGGATGTTCATTACCTGGAGCTGTGCCAGAAGAGATTGTCTTGTGTACGTTCAGATCATTTCCCCATTTTCTGGATTGTGGTGGTATTCATGGGGGTCGGAGGTATTTTAAGTTTGAAAACATGTGGTTAGGAGCTGATGGGTTTGTTGATAAGGTTAGGAGTAGGTGGTCTTCTCATCAGTTCTCGGATACTCCTAGTTTTATTCTTTCTGGTAAGCTTAAAGCTTTGAAGCTTGATTTGAATAAGTGGAATGTAAAAGTTTTTGGGATGATTAAAGTAGAAGTGGAATGAAGTATGTGAGAGATCTGATGATTAAAGTGGATAAGGGGATGGAACTAGTCGTGGGTTGAAAATGGACCAGGGAGGGCGGGGGGTAGATTCTACGGGTTTGAAGGCCTCAAGTGTGCCGTCTCAGATAGGGTCGTTGGATGCCGGTATCGCTGTCCACACCGGTAACACTCAGGACATCAATAACTTGTTGTCTATGCCTCTTGAGGGAGCAGTAGGCCCTCAATCACCAGTTGCAAATGGGGTTAATACTTTTTTCCAAGGTTCACTTTCAATTGAAAATAGGGTCCTTACGGGATCTTAAGTACTTTGGAAGAAACAGACGAGTCTCTTTTAGAAGATGAAAATGGGGTAATAGAAGGTAGTGCTTCCCCTACCTGTTCTATGCCTCCTGAGGGAGCAGTCAGGTTTGAAAAAGTAGCACTGAAAGGATCGTCGGAGGATGGTGCACATACAAGCAATGTCCTCGTTGATGGAGGGGAGGAACCTTTTATGGTGATAGAATCTCAGGATTTTTCGTTAGTGCCTTGTGTGGAGGAATGTCTGGAGTCGGGAGTGCAGTTGGATACTCTGTCTGGGGATAATGTTGTTCCCTTGGTTGCTCTTCCTCCGATAAACGATATGGCGGATTCACCTTCGGATTGGGTTCTGAATAAAGTTAACGGAGTTTCACCATATCATGGGAATTTCACATATATGAAGACCAATTTCAAGCACTACTCACTGCGATTGAGGCGAGCCATGCGGCTGAAACCAAATTAAGTTTTAAGAAAAGCAGAGAGTTAAAGCGTCTTTCTTAGGCAATCAACTGCGACGCTAAGGGTGGTAGCTCAAGTCGAGTGAAGACTAAATGGAGGGCATTGTGAAGACGTTCCCGTAAAGGGAGTTTTGAGTAGACTATTAGTTTTACGGGAAACGAGGGGTTGGGGTTGGGGAGGTGTGTTTTATTCCAATTCTGGCTTGATGTATTTTGGGTAGTTTTTCACAGACTTTGTGGATCATTAGGGGCTCTCTAGTATGGGCTAAGTGTTTTCTTATATACATCCAGTGTACTTGGTCATGTCTATTGATTTATATAATATTTATTACTTATAAAAAAAAAAATCTTTTGGGAATGTTGACAACCAGAAAATTCTCTTTTGGAGGAGCTGCATGTTTTGGAGGTTGGGGAGGAGGAGGATGTTATGTCGGAGGAGGCGTTGTTGAGGAAAAAAGCAATGGTGACTGATCTTGAGAGGTTTTTGTTGATGGAAGAGATTTCTTGGCAGCAAAAATCAAGGACTTTTTTTTTTTTTTTTGGGTAAAAAAATTATATTGTTCAAAAGGAGACAAATGCCCAAGTATACGAAACATATACAAGAGCAACGCCTAAGCGTGCTAATTTAGAGATACAAGGAATTCGTGAAAAGATATGCCATGGAAATCAATTACAATCGACCAATGAAGCAAGGTAATGAAAAACAAATTTCTAAGCTCTTCCATCAATTGCTCTTGATCTTCAAAGATTCTTGCATTCCGCTCCCTCCAAATGTACCACCATAGACATATAGGTATCATCTTCCATATGGATGCAATTTGAGAGTTGTCCCAAATACCTCTCCAAGAGGCTAGAAAGTCACATACCCTTTCCGGCATCACCCAAGCTAAACCCAGTCAAGCAAAAACTTCATTCCACAAGGTCATAGCAACCTCACAATGTAGTAAAAGATGGTCAGTGGACTCGCCACTCTTCTTGCACATATAACACCAGTTCATAACTATGATGCCACGTTTCCTTAAGTTGTCTATAGTCAAAATCCTCCCCAAAGAGGCTGTCCAAACAAAAAAGGCTGCCTTTGGAGGTGCCTTTGTCCTCCAGATGCTCTTCCATGGGAAAAAATCTGAATTATGCATGGTCAAAGAATGATAGAAAGAACGGGCTGTGAAGACTCCCTTCTTAGAAGGGCGCCAATAAATCTTGTCTTCACCTACCCCGGACACCCGAGTGGAGTACACCTGGTCAAAAAACACCGAAAATTCATCCATTTCCTAGTCTTTGTGCATTTCTAAGGAAGGAAATGTTCCATTGAGAAATGCCATTGGAGATGATAACTAGATCCGCTATTGATGCCTCTTTCCTTCTAGCTACGCCATAGACTTGAGGAAAAACGTCCTTGAGTGCCCGATCACCACACCATAAATCTTGCCAAAATTTTACCTTTACTCCATTTCCAACTTTGAAGCAAGTATGTGCGGCATATGTGTCCCAACCTCTTCTAATATTTTTCCAAAGCCCAAATCCATGAGGCCCACTCACCTCATTGGAATAGCAACCTCCCCATGATTTTCCGTGCTTCAAAGCAATAATTGTTCGCCACAAGGCCTCCCGTTCATGATGATATCTCGATAACCATTTGCCCAACAAAGCATTATTGAAAGATGTCAGATTCCAGATTCCCAAGCCTCCTTTAATGGGAGAACAAATTGTGGCCCATTTCATCAAGTGGAATTTAAACTCGTCCTTTAACCCTCCCCATAGGAAATCACGTTGAAGTTTCTCCATGCGATGAGCCACCTTGGCGGGGAGCGGGAATAATGAGAGGAAGTACATTGGTAAGTTAGAAAGAGTGCTCTTGATGAGCGTCACTCGGCCCCCTCTGGATAAGTACATCCGCTTCCAACCGGCTAATTTCCTCTCCATTTTTTCTAGCACCTCATCCCAAATGGATTTTGATTTAAAAGACGTGCCCAATGGAATGCCAAGACACTTCATGGGTAGTTGAGATATCTTGCAATCTAAGATGGATGCCAAACTCTCCACATCGGGTATAAGCCCCACTGGCACTACCTCAGATTTGGCCAAATTCACCTTCAACCCTGACACAGCCTCGAAGCATAATAAGAGAGCCCTCAAAGCTCAAATTTGCTCATGTCTGGCCTCGCAAAAAATGAGAGTATCATCAGCAAACAATAAATGAGAGATGTTGAGCGAACCTAAGGCTACCTCACCCACTGAGAATCCTTATAGGAATCCACCTGCCACTACCCCTAAAATCATCTTACTAAATGCTTCCATCACAAAAACAAAGAGAAGTGGAGAAAGGGGATCCCCTTGTCGCAAACCTCGGTAGCTTTTGAAAAAGCCTTTTGACATGCCATTCACCAGTACAGAAAAAGGAACCGTAGAGATACAATGATGGATCCAAGTAAGCCATTTTGTACCAAAGCCACATCTCTCAAGTATATACAGTAAGAATCCCCAATTGACGTGATCATAAGCTTTCTCCATATCCAACTTGCATAAAAGTCCCGACTCTCCTGACTTAATCCGACTATCCAGACATTCATTAGCAATAAGAACTGAGTCAAGGATTTGCCTACCTTGAACAAAGGGATTTTAAGACTTCGAAATCAAGCTTGCCATCACCTTTGATTGAAAGAGAGAGATAAATGCACCAAATTTTTTCACAGAATGGCTAACTCACATCGGCATTGTAATGCCATTGAGTTGTTTCATTATGATAAAATTGTGTTTTCATCTCTCCTGAGATTCAAGATCATATTGTGCAGTTTTATGAAGTGCTTCTAACCGAACCAACTGTTTGGAGACCTAAACTTGATGGCTTGGCATTTGGTTCTCTAGATCCTCTTAGTATGAGTAGGTTGGAGAGACCGTTTGACGAAGATGAGTTTTTCATGTGGTTAGTGGGATGGTTAAAGATAAAATCACTGGTCCAGGCGACTTCTCTATGGCCTTTTTCCAAGCTTGTTGGGATATTGTGAAAGATGTGATGCGGGAATTTTTTTTTCCTTTTATAAGTTTGAAAAATCTCTTAATGCTACCTTCATTGCTCTCATTCCAAAGAAATCTCAGGCTTTTGAGTTGAAGGATTTTCGTCCTATTAGCCTTGTGAGAAGTTTATAAGATAATTTTGAAAGTACTTGCTAATCGTATGAGTACGATAGTGGAGCAAATTATCTTTAAGCACCAAAATGTTTTTTTCCGGGGAAGACAAATACTTGATTTCGTTCTTGTTGCTAAGAATGTTTAGTCAGTCGTTTGAAGGAGGGACTTCCTGGTGTTCTTTGTAAGTGTTAACCACGAGAACAATGCAAAAACCAACATCTCTCAAGCAAGTAGAAAAGGAAATGGTTATATAGATATCAGCTGGAAGAAGAAACCTCTAGGGGTTGGCTCAAGTGGTAAAGGTCTTGGGTTTGGGGAAATGCTCCCCGCAGGTCCCAAGTTCAAATCCTCGAGTGCAAACATCTCTTGGGGCCATCAGACTGGAGGATTTTCCCCTGGAGTTACAGGGGGCTTATGGTGCAAGTCTTTGGAAGTTCATTAGAAAGGGGTACAACTCTAATGGAGGTCTGTGATGTTTGTTTTACTAGAGCTGCACATGATTGGGAAATTGATGATGTTTCAGCTATTTATATTCCTTGAGCCTTGGGGGTAATGATGGGGATAGAAGTTACAAAAGGATTTCTTATGGAGCGGATTGGGGGAAGAGTTCAAATTCCACCCGGTTAATTGGTCAACAGTTTGTACGCCA
Organism: Carya cathayensis; assembly: GCA_011037825.1. Lineage (NCBI taxonomy): Eukaryota > Viridiplantae > Streptophyta > Magnoliopsida > Fagales > Juglandaceae > Carya > Carya cathayensis. The sequence goes on along the minus strand of QGSO01000727.1, from coordinate 367,559 downwards.
ATTTCTAGGGGAGGTTTGGGGATTCACCACTTGATGAAACTCGATCAAGCACTTTTGGGTAAGTGGTTGTGGTGATACTAAAACGAAAGGGAGGCCTTATGGAAGTCTATTATAGATTCACAGTTTGGGGAAACTTGGGGAGGATGGTGCTCGAATGAGGTACGAGGTACTCATGGAGTGGGGTTAAGGAAAAGCATTAGGAGTCTTTGGGAGGTCTTTGGTTTGATAAATGGTGTGGTAAACATTGTCTCCGAGATACCTTCCCTGCTATCCTTGCGCTCGTTAGAGAAAATGAAGCAGTGATCGCCGATCTTCTGACCTTTTCAAATGGCTCCCCTCAATGGAATATTGATTTCATTAGGGCAGCCCAAGATTGGGAGTTGGAGTCTATTACGGAGTTCTTTGCAGCTTTATATTTTGCACGTATATCAGGGAGCACCAAAGACAAGATGCATTGGAGTCATTCTAAGAAAGGTATTTTCTCTGTCAATTCTTTTTATTAAGTGCATATGAGCTCAGGAATGTCTATGTTCCCGTGGAAGAGTATATGGCAGACAAAAGCTCCTTTAAAAGCATTTTTCTTTTGTTTAGACAACATCTTTGGACAAAATCCTCACTACAGATTTGTTAAAAATTACTTAACAATGCACAGTAATCAAAATATTACTGTGCACAAGGGATGAAAGAGGTGTTAAAAATATATGTAAGGATAAAATTAAAAAAAATATTTTGATTACTATTCATTTCCCTTTCTCAAAAAAAAAAAAATCCTCACTACAGATTTGAGGAAACGGTGGGTAATTGTACTAGATTGGTGTTGTATGTGTAAGAAGCATGGGGAATAAGTTGATCATTTGCTTTTACATTGTGAGGTGGTCAGGATCATGTGGGATGATTTTTTTTCAAGAGTTGGATTGTCTTGAGTTATGCCTTGTAGATTGGTGGATTTCCTAGCAAGCTGGAAAGGACTACACGGCGATTCACAGGTAGTGGCAATTTCGAGATTGGTACCACTATGTATGTATTAGTGTATTTGGAGGGAGACAAATAAGCTTCGAAGATCAAGAGAGAACAATAGATAAGCTAAAAGTTTTTTTTTTAAGCCATTGTTCTTATGGGCAGGGGTCATAGTTTGTAACGGACTAAGTGTCCATGACCTTCTTATTTCTATTGTAACCTCCAGCTAGGCGTTCCTCATGTATTCTTCCTGCGTACCTGGGCTTTGCCTATTTCTATGAATATAATATCTTTGATTACCTATCAAAAAAAGGATGTTGTAAAAGTCCAAGGGAAGTAAAAAATGTATGGTCGTTCATATTATAAGTTGTTGATTGTTTAGCATAGTCCTCATTTTCCTTGGAAGCATATTTGAAGGTCTTGCGTGCCTTACAAATTCTTTTTTTTTTTTTTTTTTATATGGACTGCCTCGCTTAGGAATATTCTGATAACAGATAATTTGAGGAAGCGCAGCCTTGTTGTTATGGATTTGTGTTTCATGTGCAAGAAGCATGGGGAATCTGTGGATCATTTACTTTTGCATTGAGGTGGCAAGGGCTTTGTGGGATGGAGTTTTTAGTAGAACTAGGTTGGCTTGGGTGATGCCTTTGAGAGTGATTGATCTTCTTGCATGTTGGAACGGGCTATATGGTATAGCTCTCAAGTGGCTCAAGCGAGGAAGATGGTTCTGTCTTATGTGGTGCATTTGGTTGGAAAGGAACAAGTGGTGTTTAAATGATAAGGAGCGTACCTTAGAGGAAATCCAGAATTTTTTTGTGTACTCTTTATTGCATTGGTTATTTGCTTTAGTGATTAATGGAGCTTCAACTCATGACTTTTTGTTGTCGTTTTCCACTTCTTAGAAGATATTTAGATGTTTTCTTTTGTATACATCATGTGTACATGGGCTACTCTTATTTCATTCGTTTTAATAAAATTTTGTCGTACTTATCCAAAAAAAAAAAAATACAAACCCAATTCCTCATTTTCAAATATTTAAACCCTTGCAGACTAATATGACTTTTGATCCATATTCATCTCATTGATGACAAACCAGCTAAATGACCACAAGCTGTACATAAACAAAACACACGTGGGAATGAAATCCGGGACAAATTATCATGGACAGATACAATTTTTTTATAAGAAGATATTTTATTGATATTGATATATCATGAACAGATACCTAGATACAGTATAAGCAAAAATAAGGATATAAACTAGGAAAAGGCCATGCTAAGCTCAAAGGGAGCCTGATTCGATTTTTTAAAGAGAGAAAGAATCGCAAAAAATAATTCTTTCATTGTTACACCAAGTTTGCCTAAGATTTCAGATAAGGGTAGGAAAAAAGAAACATTCAATCATTCACCAAGTAAAATTTTGAGACACAAGCATTCTCAAACTTCATCAAAACTAAAAGCAAATGATCTTTAAATGCAAACCTGAGCATAAACTTCATCATTCTGAACTGAATTACCAGAAGGTGGAGGGCGAGGTTGAAAAGCTATATCAAGGCCTTCCAGAGTGCACTGAAAGAAGTTAAAAAGGCAAAAAGATACAGCACATGAATGGTCATAAAATTTTAACCAATACTTGCAAGAAACATTGAAAGTGAATAAAAAATGATCAAGTTCTTGCATCATACTAATTCTTTCAGTGCAGAGAGTGAACCCATTGACTTCTTAGAGCCTTCCAACCTAGGGTCTAGAAGCCTAGATGGATTGGACGCAGTTGAACATGAAACAGGCTCCTCTTTGGACAATGGCTGATCCCCAAACGAATTCAAATTACCTAGAAACCCATTGATGTTTGCACTAAGGATACTCACATTCCCATGCATAGACCCAGAATCAGTTTTAATGCGTGACATGTACATATCTGTTGGGAAAAAAATGTATGAAAATGGTCAGGATCACAACAAGGCAATGCCATGACCCAAACACCACCATGTAAGGAAAGCCAAGATGTATCAATGAATAACAAACATGATATTTGAAGTTTCCTTATGCGATATTCAATATAAGCACCAAATAAGATGTCCAGTTGGAGATTTTTTTTATAAGTAAAAGAAATATATGCAGTTGGAGATATTTAGTATGCTAAGATGAAACCAACTCATTTTGGGGTGTGAATCAGGACCCGAGCTCAGCTGTACATAACATAACCTAAGCCAGATACAGTATAGACTCTAGACAGTGATTTGAAAACACACGCAATAATCTTTCAATATATTGAGATTAAATAAATCTTACTAGCCAAGTTCTTAATTGAACCCTCAGCGGCCTGATGTTGGGCTTCCCTTCTTGTCCTACCAATTCCTCCACCAATTTTTTCCCCTGCGAACCAAGCCTAATAAACAATTGGGGAATGAGTTATCAAGGCATGGCATCTCATAACAAAGAAAAGGACAACATAATCAGGTCATTGGGAAAGAGCAAACACCAGGCTTCAGCTCTGAACTAAAGCATCCTATAGATTTTATGGATCCAGTATCCAACTCCACAGAGGAGAACTTAGTCCTTGTTGGATTAGGCAGAATCCAACTCTTAATTTGACCAACTCTTATGAATACACAAACACACACACATGCAGTTATCACAAAAGAGTGGATTTATTTTTGCTAAGCTAGGTAAGTGTAATTGTTTATTCAAAAAGCAACAGAAATAGTTTTATGATAGGTAAATTATGAATGACAAAATATTTTTCAATATATGCAATATATTATCATCTTTAATTATTTTCAAGGATTTATTAAAAAACACAAAAGGCATAGCCCGGGTATAGACAGTACACAAGAGGAACACCTAATCGGATATACTTCTCATATATTTAATGAGAATGGGCACTTTAGCCTTGCCTTCATTGCCTTAAAGTTCCAACCTAACTTCTTAGAGACGAGTTCACATGGACCACATCAACAACTCAAAGAAGACTAAAATGATTTATTTACACAATTTTGCTGGGTGGGATCATGTATTCAGGGTTTTCCTCCTTGGGGGTGAGTTAGAAGGACCTTGTCTTGGTGACGTCTTACAGCATAAAAATAAAATGAAATGAAAAAATTGTTCGATTCAAAAAGTCTGATGTTTGGGCAATCATGACCCCAACTTCCCCCCAAAAAAGCTATTTACTCATAACTAGAAATACAGGAATTGTATCATTGAAACTAGCATACAAACTTAAGAGTATTTTATAAGAGTTTGGGTGTGAAGAGTTAAAATACCTCCATGGAGAATTGCAATTCCGTGCTACCAACCAAAGCTGGCCTGAACTCCACCTACCAGTTCCATTAAAAGGAGAAGGCCAAAAAAGGAATTTAGATGGAACTCAATATGCACACATGATCTCACTGTATCTCTTTCCCATTACCTTGGTTCCACACTTCATTGCAATATCCTGTAAGACTCCAGCTGGAGTTTCTGCATTTGAAACACCTCGTCCAGATTCAAAGTCAAAATCCCTGTTGCTGGAAGATGGTCGACTCAATGGAATATCCTCACCTTCAAATCACATCACCATAATATGATACCACCCATGATAAACTACAGTTAATACTATAGAGAAACTAAAAGACCACTCTATCTGAACAAAATCGCCACTTAAAATGCTAGTGTATCAACATCTTTAAAAACTCTGATACACAGTTTTCTAAAAAGTCGAGAGCCAATAAACTTCCATTTATGTGTAAATTCAGAAAACCCTTATAACCCAAAATGATGAATAAGTTATTCATCAGGTTTGCTCAGGGGCACAAGAATTAGAGTTAGAGAATTAACGAAATTCTAAATGGCAACCCACTAATAAGAGCCATATTCGGTTATACAATCAAAGAAATTCTGAAGGGATGCCAGCTAATAAGATCCTTGTTCAGCTCAGGATTAGTGTAGGTATCCCCCTTTCACCATTCATATTTATTCAAGACCATCTCTTCTATCAAACTTGGTATGTCTGAGTCTAATTCATTCATTAATGCCCATGAATAACAAACTATTATGCTTAAACTTTCAACATCTTATTATACAAGCACAGTCGATTTCCAAATAGAAAAGCAATTTTTCATTTTCAAACAGATGAATTTCATAAAGATATGTAGTCGAGGTCAGATGCTTCAGGATTCACAAGCTGCAAAACCACCCATGAAAAAAGACCCATAAGATTCGTCTCAGTCTGCAATTTTGTGTGACACCTCACCTGAGAAAGAATGGTAACTAGACAGTGTATGGTTTAATCTCAACCGATCATCTCTGTGAAGTGCCTGCAAAAAAATAACCTTATAACATTCACAGCTAGTCACAAGTAGCTATAACCTTTCAGCACAGAAACTGAACTAAAAATTCACACCAACACAGTAACAATCACCTCTTTTGGCAATCTTTGATTTTCATGAAGAACTCTTTCAGAAGCAATCGAACTCTCAACCTTGGGGAAAAAGGGTGGATGAGTAGGCCCATGCTTCTCAATATGCATTGGTTCTGGATCTAAAGGAAATTCTTTGGCTCCTGCTCGGCTCAGTTGTAGTGGGCTCATCTCTTCCTCCACCGTGAACCAGCCACCACGTGATTGCAACTGAGGAGTAGGAACTTGAATCGGAGGTCTTACAGGATATGGGGGTTCAGTTGATGCATGTTCTCTTTTATCTTGCCCATGTTGCAATATGAGTAGCCTCCGCCTTGTATCAGGATCTAATTCTGATTCTGGTACCTCACCCTCTTCTCTAGCAGGAGAACTTTGAAAGCATGTTTCTGGGGGCCCAACATGACCCAATGGTTTAACAAGTGAAGCCGACTGAGGAAACTGAACATCAGGAAATTGTGATAATACTGGAGTTGTTGGAACTGAAATTGAGCTAGAGGCCAACGCAATTGGATACTGAAGAGCAGGAGCGAGACTTGGATCTAGATTAGCAACTGTTGAAGAAGCAGATATGGCATCCTGAATAAAATAAAAATTAAAATAAAAAAGCAAAGAAAAAATAAACCTGATATTAACTCAAAACCACAGATAACAATAAAGCATACAAAACAAGAGAACTCTACATATTAACATCTAAACCCCCATATGCATACTTTAAGAAAGTAGATATCTTATACGAACACATTAATTCAAAACTTAGCAGATTACCTTTAGTCTTCTGTCAACTTCAGCATCAGCCATGCCATCAAAAGAAAGTGGATCTCTGTTGCCATTTGAAGCAGAAGCATCATCCTGCATGGCATAAAAATATTATGGGTAAACAAGAAATCTGAATAACCAGCAAAAAACCACAAGAACAAGTGTTAACAAGTTTTTTTCCTCGCTAACCTCAGAAACTAAATAGTTCCTCACATCAGGAGGAGAGGGAATATCTTTAATATCATCTTCATGTGAAATTTCAAAAATCTTTTGTAGAAGACCCTCATCAAATTCTCTGCCATCAAATTTGAAGGTCATGTCATTCCAAACTAAAGATATTATACATATTATTGGACTGGCGTTTATTTGCTCAAAACTTTAAGCCCCGGCAGAAAATATTTTAACATCCTTTATAATGTTAAAGGATGTTGAACACGTCTTGGAGTTTAGTCTTGTAACAAGAAAACAAATGTCATGGGGTTTAGTATCCTTACTTGAAAAAACCACCTCTAACATTGCAGGCAACATTTCTTGCCACACACAAGACAGGTATAGCATTATTAGCCTACAACATAAGCATTCAAATAAGTTAGTCCCTGGAGTGCATTTGCACTATATAGTAAACGCAAATAGTGATACCTCGGCTTGGGGAGCGTAGTATGGAGCAAAAGCAGGAACAACATGAACCCGTCGGTGATCTTTCTCATCCCACACTTTCAAGCGATCATCAATGACCAATGCCATCTTAGGATGGCATAATCCATCTTGGAAGACATTGAACAGCGACTTTCTCAAACCTATTAGTTCATCATATAAACAAGCCATAAGCAGCATCATAAGGAATGAAGACGCTGATTTGAACAATTGGGAGGTGGGGAAGCATTTTGTTCCTTGGGTAATGAGACATTACAAACTGCATGTAATTAACTTCTCTTCTTAATGAGCTACACAGAAGTGGAATCTATTTGCAAGGATCATTTCACTAACCAGACTTGACACACACAATGCGATCCAATAGCTCCTTTAAGTTTATCAAATTTAAATCTGGATCAAGAAGCCTCCACATTTCTAAAGCATAATCCCTTTCAGCCATTGTGCAAACATAAACCTCAAAACGCTTGCGTCCTCGTGCGATCAAGTAGCTCCGGAGATCATCCCATGCAGGCCTCAACCTCACAAGAACACTTGTATCACGAATCTATGGAGGAAAGAAAACATTATAAAATAATAAACTTCATCCCAAACATCTACAAGCATATCTCCACCATCCAGTCTAGCCCATCAAGTGATATTGCAGAAACCTCTATTGGTGTCCCTGGCATATGGTAGAGTCTAAAATATTATGAAGCACATATATAGTATTCAATTGAAATTCAGACTTCTTGAGCGCATGTGCACTTGCACGCACAGCACCTTGTCTTTGAAGTTATCTATTTAAATAAAAGAGTCAGTTATCTACAAATAATGACAAGAAAATCAACAAATGGTACTCCTTAGCATTGGTGTGTAAGTTGAGAAATGCAAGAGTCAAAATAGAACCAAACAACAGGGGCAGTAAGTATTAATTATTACATACCTGTGGATTGATGCGAGTCAGAATAATGTTCTTCTCCTGCAATCGTATAATAGGCCGAGCAATAGGTTGATGGTTATCCGACAAGGCTGGAACAACCTCAGACTGAGTTTTGACCACCTTTCCATTTTCAACAACCTGATCATTTTCAGCATATTGCTTCAATATATGCTTGTCATCTTGATAACGCTTGACCTCTGCCAACATACCAGAAATGCGTAGTGGGTCCAGCTCACTGTTTATTTTCCGCTGTAGGGCCTCAATCCGATCCTCAAATGAGCGCATTGTATTTGCTACTATGAGTGTTTCATCAAGATCAAATACTATTCCAAGACATCTAAGGTTCAGCATGACAAGACAAGAATCGTAAAGTCCTGAGGCAACATTGAATCCCCAGAAACATGGATAACCCTTTTCATTATTCCTCCTAGACATGGCGACCAAATGAAGCTCCTCCCTTCCCAGTGGCATTACTACAGTCTGTACATAGCATTGGGCAAATCATTGTTAGCATTTGTAAAAACCATCCGTACCCAAACAAGATAATGAAGTAAGAACGGTAACTTAATCGGTGGAAATAATTCCTACCACATATATTGTAGGAAAGGAAGGATACACGACAAAAAGGGCAAGAAGAAACAGATAACATAAGGTTTCTCAGGCTTTCCATGAAGAAAAAATAGGGAAAGTTCCTGGATAACCCCCTCAGTGTTCATTTCGAATATTACACGCGCTTCACTTAAGGAAATCAGACCACAAAGCTGCTGCTTGTTCCAATATTCTGAGTTAATATACAAAGCAATCGATATTGAAGACTTGTTTGGCAGAGTTCCTGGGTGAAGTACTTTCTTTTAACATTCTTATCAAATGCCGAAAAAATGTGCCAGAAATGAAATCTTCAGCCACATTTTTAGGAAGACTAGTGACAAAACGCCGTCAATAACTACATATGGCATATTCTTGGCGTCATAATATTCCAACTAAGTTACCCACTAGCAAGTTTATCACACGGCTTAATATACCAGTCAGTTCACAGTCCTACATAACAAGTTTATATCTTTCTGGCAGCATCAACGAGTTCAGACAGTTATCAAATCATCAGTGCTAAGAGTTCAGAATAAAAAATATTCAAAGTTCAGACAGTTCTCATAAATTTTGGGCAAAACGAGTCCACTGAAACTGTTAAAAATTCACTATAACTTCAAGTTGGGTCCTCGTTATTTCTTGTCCGGGGTCCACTGCAAGATCAACAGAGTTCATTTAGTTGTCTTCTTATAAATTTTTCTTCTTTCTGAGTGTTAGAATTGGAGTTTCAAAGTTTCCTTGGTGCTTTATTTTTTCTTCTGAAATTTTGTGGAGTTGTAATTATACCTTGTTCTCCTTGAAACACGAGGAGTGCAAAAGATAGAGCGGTGAGTCCTGTGACTGCGAGGATTTTGATTCCATTTTGAAGCAAATCCCACTAGATGTAATGGTATGGAGCACTGCCAGTGGTGGACACCTCTCACTCGCTTGCGAAAAGTGACTTATTCTGATTTCCTTCACTTCAACCATCGTGTTGTTGTTGCTGTTGATGATGTTCTCTACTGGGTATATCTCTACCTCTCCCAGTAACTCTTCCCCCTGATACACCAACGCCTTATACATATTAATTTTTTCCCAAAACCAAAATAGTCAAAATCTTACTCTCTGGTGGCTCAGATTGTTCATCAGTTTCTTTGTAAAACTCGTGATTTCTATGAGTTCCTTTCCAGGGAAAATATCATCTTCGTCTCAAGAATGCTTTAGATTTGATCCCTTTTTTTTTTTTTTTTTTTTGGAATTTAACAAACAAAACTAAAAATCCCAGATCATTCAGAGAAAATTTAGGGTTTTTTCCTGGAAAAAAAATTAGATCTGATTGCTGATGATGACGATGATCCAAAACTCTAGGCGACCTAAGATTGGATTTCCGTCTCAGAAACAATAAATGGTGGAGCTAGGGTTTTGATTTTGATGGTGTTGATGATGACTATGGTGTTGGTGGTGGTGGTGGAGAAACGAGTCGTCAAAAGCGAAACCCTAGATCCAGAAAGCGAAAGGTCGAAAATGGTACTCCACTGCGCGAGGTAGAGATAATTAGGAAAAAAAATAGAATATAAATCAAGCATACTGGGCAGATTTTCAATTTTTGGATTCTCACGTCCTCGTGGGAAATATCTATCTTAGGGAAATATCAAAGAAAAAATATAATTGCAAAGCATAATTGTGTATTAATCTGTGTATTAATATAATGTGATTGATTAAAAAGTAAACTTTATTGAAAACAATGTTAATTTAAATTTTAAATATAAATAAATCAATATTAATATACAGATTAGTGCATAACTGTATTTATACATAACAAAACTCTCAAATATAGGAGTTTCTGACGCGTTGTAAAAAGGCGCCCCGGTGAATCGGTGATGCAAGTGAAACAAAAGATTCGATGTACATGAAAAAAGGGTGAATTCAGTGAAAATTATTTTTTATCATTTGCATTAAGAGGACAATGTTGGAATACATTTTTTTACAAATACAACATTGGAATTTTCATGTAAGCATATGCAATATTATAATAATAGTGTAAAATAATAATACAGTATGAATAAATTATATTTTTTTTCTATAATATGTTCTTGAAAAATACAATTTATATATAATTTTAATAACATAATAATTTTTAATATATTGAGAATATCACGTAGTTCATATTTTATATTTTATTTAAAAAATAGAAAATTTTAAAATTTACATATAAAATTTATTTTTCAAATCTTTTTTATTGCGAGTATGCAAAATTTATTCATTCTAAAACTAAAAAAATCATTTCTATATTAAATATTAAATTATTCATTCCCTAATACATGTAAATATTTAGAATGGAATCCTCTTTTATGTAGTTAATTTTGAAACAGCCCCACCCACCCCGGTGCTAGAAAATAAATGGCTTTTCTTATGGGAGCATATAAATGCCTTTAATTAATTCTTGACAGGTTCAGCTTCTTCGATGGATTGGTCAATTTGATAAGAGAAGGATCACTTTTAATACAAATAATAAAATGCTCTGTAATAAAATAAAAATAAAAATCCTACTAACGGTTGGCTTTGAAAATTTACAGATGTGATGCTGACGGCAAAACTGAGAACCAAATCTGGTAACAGAGGACATTTGCCCCTGAAGTAAATTATTTTTTAAAAATAAATATTAGAAAAATAGTCACATACACTTTCAGTGCATTAGCAATTGAATCAATTAAATTTGATCAAAAAATAATTAGAAAAATTGCTTTTATAAATTTAGTTAGTCACTTTTTAACAACATCAAATTACAAATTTAAAAAATTTTTCACTATTCTATTATAATATTAATTTTGATATTTTTATTTATTTTAATTTTAATTATAATTTAAATATTTATCAAATAGTAAGATAGTAATTAAAGCCAATGTAAGTGCACAGTCAAATTACTCTGAGCTTGGAAGTTGGAAACCAAAACTTTGTAGCAAACACTTTGCTCATAAACCACAATGAGGAAAAAAGTAGGGCTATTCATAAATTGACACAGCCGACCACCACTAACTCCAACCGACCACCGCCTCACGAAACCAACCAAAACCAGCAGGGAATTGGTCGACCAATGGTATAAATTTATACAAAACTGACTTTGGTTGGTTCGACAGCGGTTCAACCCTTCCAAAAATCATTGAACCGACCGACTATTTATCTATATATATTTTTAAAAAATATATTTATCTAAAACGGTGCTATTTTACTCATTTAAGTGAAACGACGCTGTTTAAGGCCTGGGTTTTAAAAACAAAATTTAATGAAACTGAGTCAAACAGCATCGTTTCATTTTAGGGTAAAACACCCCCAATATGCCTTCCCCTTCTTCACTTTCAATCATTCAGTTTTCTCATTTATGCCGTTGCGCCTCCATTGAGTCTAGACTCCCCTCTCCATCCAACGTCGTCGTCCACTATCCAGCTGCCAGTCCACCTTCAGCACTCTCCAGCCACCACCTCCCAGCGCATCTCCAGTTAGAATAGCTCACTCCACTTTCGTCTTCTATCCCCTCACGGCTCATGGAGTCCCTTGCTGCACCCCATTCCCACGACAAGATTAATTTATTTGTTCAAGTTTAATTTCATTTTTTCTACTTTATAGTTTGTTCTCAGTTGAAGTGTAATGTCTTAGTTTTCACGGCAGGATTATTTTGTTGTATTCGGATTTGGGAATTTTAATTTATCATCATATTGTTTGACAAATTGACATATATGTTGTCTAAATAAATAATTGTGGCATTTGCTATGGACACTGGGCAGGGATTGAAAATTTTTGAACCAAATTGTTGCACTGTGAAGTCTCATCCGAGACCTAATTCAATGAATTCATTGTGAGTATTCCTGTTGGGTCAAAATCAAATGGTTTAGTTGTGAATTACATTATTAGTATTGTGGAATGTGACATTTGCTAAATTATTATATTGTTGAATGTGGAATTTGTTGTTTTGTAACTTTGTTGTGTGAGGTTGCTGTTTTGACTGTTTTGTAATTTTGTTATAAAAATATTTTGATTCTTAAAATAATTTGTGAGGTTGATGAGTGATCCAAAGTCTAGATTAGAGTCTTAGACTTTTGATATTTATCACATTGCAAACTAGTTGCTGTGTAATTGACAAATTGTATTAATTTTTCTTCTTTGTTTGTTTTAATTGTTCTGTAATGACGTGATGTATATAATTTTTTACATGGTAGATGGATTTTTTATCAAGTTCAAATTATCTTGATTCAAACTCCCAAATAATTAATTTGGAAGTGACCCAAACACCAAGACCCCTAAGTGCTCCTAACAGTAGTAATTGTCCACTTCCTGAGAAACGGAAGGAAAGTGATATGTCAATTGTTTTGGACCATTTTACAAAAATTGAGGGTTGTGCGGTAGATGATCATAAGGCCAAGTGTAATTATTGTGGCAAATGTACGCTTGCCACTCCGAAACAAAACTTCAACCATACAAAACCATCTACCTCAATGCCTCAAAAATCCTCATAAACATAGGCATTTGGATAAATACAAAAAAACATTGGTAGGTGAGACAACCTCAGAAGGGGTTGGAGAGAGTGATAGTGTTTTAAGGAATCTTGTAACCCACAAATATAGTGAAGAGGCTGTGAGGTTGGCACTTGGGGAGATGGTAATTATCGATTAATTGCCATTTATAATTGTTGAAGGGTAAGGATTTAAGAAGATGATTTGGTTGCTTGAACCTAGATTTTAAGTGTCATGTCGAGTTGCAGTTGCAAAAGATTGTATGAAACTATTTTCATCTGAAAATGCCAAGTTTAAAAAGTTGTTTAAGAATTGGGGAATGATGATTTCATTAACTATTGATACGTGGATATCGGTACAAAATTTTAATTATATATGCCTAATTGCACATTTCATTGATAGTGATTGGAAATTGCAAAATAAAATCATTAATTTTTGTTTAATCCATAATCATCGAGTGGAGACTATTAGAAAATAGATTGAATCGTGCCTCTTTCATTAGGGCATTGATAAGATATTTACTATTATTGTTGATAATGTTAACTCAAATGATACTGCAATTTCATATTTAACTTTTTTTTTTATGGGGAATGTGTTGGGGGGAAAGTATATACACATGAGATGTTGTGCTCATATTTTAAACCTTGTCGCGCATGAGGGTCTTAAGGAGTGTAATGACACCATTAAAATGGTTAGAAATTCGATTAGATATATGTGCTCCTCCTCTGCAAGGATAGACAAGTTTAAGAAATGTGCAGAAAAAGAAAAATTTGATTGTAAAAAAATGTTGTCCCTTGATGTGCAAATCTGATGGAATTCAACTTACATAATGTTAGAGGCGGCTGAGAAATTTGAAAAGGATTTCGGGCGGATAGAGAGTGAGAACCACAATTTTCCCTCTTACTTTAATGATAGAAACATTGGGCCTCCTATAGCTGAAAAGTGGGAGACAGTGAGGGTATTTGTAAAATTTTTGAAAATGTTTTATGATACCACTTGTCGATTTTTTGAGTCTTTATATGTTACGACAAACGTCAATTTTTTGGAGATTTGTATGCTTCAAAAAGAGTTGGTCAGGCTGAGTAAGATTGACAATATTTGTTTGATGAATATGGCTATAAGTATGAGAATTAAATATGATAAATATTGAGATTCATTAGATAGTATGAACTTGATGTTGTTGATTTCAGTTGTGCTTGATCCACGTAGTAAGTTAGGGCTTCTTACTTTCCACTTGAAAAACATTTATGATGAGAGTCAAGCTGAAGAGTTAATGTCGAGTGTTAGACAATTATTATCAAACAAAAATTGGTGAAGACAATCATGAGTCATAATTTTTTTTATGAGTGGTTGCTAGTGTCGAGTGCCTCTGGACCTACAACTGCCAAAATAGAGATCGACCGGTATTTTTCAAATAGTTGTGAGGCATTAAGCCAATCTTTTGACTTGTTGAACTGGTGGAAAGTTAACGAACCTAACTACCTTATACTTGTAAGGATTGGATGAGATTTATTAGCTATGCCTATTTCCACGGTTGCATCAGAGTCAACATTTAGTACGAGAGGTCGGGTACTTGATCATTTTCAGAGTTCATTGGCTCCGAGATCTACTGAGACACTTATTTGTACTCATAATTGGTTGCGACATCCGTCAATGCCAATTGATATTCAATAGGCCATGGATAATGTTGAGAACTTTGTGGTAGAATCTAATAATATTTTTCTCATTCAATTTACATATTCATTTACTTTTATAATTTAATTTAAGTTCTTTTTCATTATCCTAATTTATTAATATTGATTATTTGATGTTTTTCTATATAGAGTTATGAGTATCGTGTATCACAACTATTGATGGCTGAAGAGTCGAATACTACATTGGACATCTATTTGGAATCTTGAAGACTTGAAGATTGAAGATTTGTGAAATTTTAAGACAATTTGGTTTTAATTGGAATCTATATTTGGAACAATTGTTTCTTATTTACTTAAGACAACTTGGTTTTGTTTGTAATGTGTATTGAACATTTAGTGGAGTTTTTTTTTTTAAATTTATTTTTAGTTAAGTAGTAATTAGTATATATGACTAAAGACTATAAGTAGTATTAGTAGTTATTAGTTACCAGTAGTATAAATGACATTAAAATTAAAATGAAATTGAATATTTAAAATTAATTTGAAAATTTCAGCAAAGAAAGCCCAAAATGTTGATGATATTAACTAATGAATTGAGCCATAAAAGAGGTTGAATTGGGCTTTATAAAGGCCCAAAATGAATGGCCCAAGCTGGATTGAACTGACCGGTCGACCGTGAATCGGCCGGCAATCGGTCCGGCTAGTTTCACCCCCCTTGCACTGTTGGTTTCAGCCTCATTATGAGTTCGGTCAGTTGGTTTCGATTTTTGTATAAAATCAAACCGAATGGTCAATTGTTCAACCCTAGAAAAAAGAATAAAATCAAGTTTAAAATAGCTCAATTGAAAGTGGGAAGAGAATGTTTTTGCAGCCCATTGGAGTTTGCAGAGGAAGAGAACAAATTTGAACATGAGAAATGTCGGAGGAGGGAGCTAGTGAAGTTACATGCCCTGTTTGTCGAGTTTTTCTCATATCTGCTAGTGCTAGTCACTCCGTCGCACTTCTCTGTAAGCTCCTAATTTCTTCCATTTCCACAATTATGGGTTTTCTTGTTTCCAAGTCATTGGCTTTGGTGGTCTAGTGATCATTGTTTCTATTTCTTACATCCTGATTAAACTGAAAAAAGTTATCGCCTTAGCGAGTTAGTGACAAAAATGGAATGCAATCTAGAGTTTTACATGGGTTGAGTGCAAGTTACTGTTTCTTGGACCAAGAGAAGTTGCAAAGAAGTTGTGAAATGGATCGTGGGAGACAACGATTTGGGATTTGGGCGTGGGATTTCAAAGGGGAGAGAGTGTAGAGAACTTCAACGGCATGAGATTGTTTTAAGATGGGATTGGGGCGAAATGAGATTGTGCTTTTGAGACAAAGCTGACTTTTATGAGTTGTGGATTGCGGGAAAGAGGAATAGCAAGTGAGAGAGTGAAAATTTTTTGTGTCAAAATAATATTAGCTAGGGTTCAATAGGTTTGGAAGTGATCAAAATTAAAAATATTGGAGTTTTGTTGAGTTTAGTACAACATCATTTTATGCAATCTAGTTAAATTTAAATCAAAATATAACTTTATTAAATCCACTATTAATGACAATGGGTGCATTTTGAGGAAGCAACTAACATTTTCCATATTAAAAATAAATAAATTGAACTAGGGGCATTTTGGGAGGACAGGATTTTCCATAATCAAATTAGACTATTTGGAGCTTAGACTGGATTGGGCGATAACTTCCTTGAGCCCAAATTGGATATAAGAATTAGGCCTAATGAGGATACAATAAGGCTAATTCGGTTATACAAAAATAAACTATTTCATCTTATTTCATATAATCATTACAGTTTTCTTAAATTATTATACAAAATATAATAAATTATTTAAAATTTTTAAATTAAAAAAAAACTAATATTAAAAAATTATATTATAGTAATATTTTATTCAACTTTCAACAAAACATTTCATCTGAACTGTGTAACCAACCAAGGTCTTTTTTAGATGATATAATAAACAATTCAACTTTTCCAAATCTCAAAACAATAATAATATTAAAAAATAATATTCTAAAAATATTTTATTCAATTTTAAATTTTTATTTCAATTCATCTCATCTCAATCTATTATTTAAACGGCACCTTATAGTTATTCGAGCTTAAAATGTTGGACTGGGTTATTATTATTATTATTTATTTTTCTTTAAAGATGTCCAAGTCATTATTAGGCTCTGTTTATTTATTGAATCAAATTCATAAAATCTGAAATCAATTATTGATGTGTTTTATTACTATTTTTAATTTCCCATAAAAATTTAAATTTATCTTAACTTATTTTATACATTTTAATTTAAAAAATTAAATTTATCTCAATTTTAAAAAGTTAAATTTATCTTAATGAGATTTACAAAATATTACTATTAACAATTTAATTTAACATTCAAAGGTAACCTTAGTGATTAATATCAATGACTGAAATACATTAATTTATTTAAAGATATTAATTAATTAACCTGAGGGCTTTAAGTTTTGGATAGATAGATGATGCCTCCAGTCTTTCGTCCCACTGAATATTGTAGTTGTGCTCAACTTACAGACTGGACTTGATGGAGGAAATTTAGATGGAGATTATAAAAGATCCAAGAGTTTCTAAGGTGAGGTATATTGGAAGAAGGGTGGTGCCATGGATCCCGCTGCAGTCCACTGCTTTTGGTTTTTCAGTTTTATTTATTTATTTGTTTTTTACATCATTTTTTAAATATTTTTTGAAAAAGAAAAAAAATCAGAATATTATCAAAAAATAATTTTTTAATCATTAAATTAAAAGATTCAAAAAAAAAAAAATTGGGAGCGGAATCTCCCAACAGGATCGTTCAACAGAATCCCTATTATTTATCATTGAAAGAATTGAAAATGAGAGGAGCCACGACATATTATTGATAATTATTATACTTGTGTCTATAAATAGCATGTATGGCACGTTAAAAAATAAGAAGAGAATAATTTTATTTTAAATTTTTTTATTAAATATTATTTACAGGATGTGATATAATTAAATTTAAAAAATAAAAATTTTTAATTTTTAAAATGATTAGACAAAATTTAATTTAAAAAATTTTAACTATAATTTAATTTGAAAGATTTTAGTACGGAAGAAAAGAAAAGCTCTGAGATCTCCAACTTTTGAGATGCCTAAACTACCCCAGATCTGATATCAACGCCGGAAAGGCGCTGGGCCAGACGTAGCCAGCCTCTTCGAGTTCGAACAAAAAAAACTCGCACGGAATTTCATAAGACGGATCCAAAATCAACCGCTTCGACCCCCCCGTTGTCACACAAACACAAAGACGCAGAGGGTCAAGAGAGATATACTCGCTCGCTCGTTCGCTCGCTCTTCGATTTGTCTTTTTCTTGGTCGATTCTCCTCAATTCTTTAACCCCAAATTTAAATTTTTACCCAAAAGCCCCTCAATTTCGTCTAAATGCCCGGTTCAAGCGACTCGAGATAATCCCACCACCGCTACCCTGAATCAACGATGATCGTCCGAACCTACGGTCGTCGCAACCGAGGCATTCCGAGGACTTACTCATCTGACACCTTAAACGACGCCGCACACGACGACCACTTTAAGGACTCTCTCTCAGAAGACAGCCCTCAAGAGCACGGCCTCGGCCTCTACACCGGTTTCGGCTTCTCGTCCCAGGAATCTTCCTCCCACCACTGGGCCTCCGACTCCGACCCTTACGGGTTTAATTCGAGGCCCGCTTTTGACGATTCGATCAACGGCGTTGTTAGGAGGCCGAAGAAACCGAGGAGGGCCGGGAATAGGGAGCCGGAGGTGATCAATAACTGTAGCAGGCCATCGATTCCGGCCACCTCGACTCTGATGGAGGCCCAGGAGTTCGGGGAGATGATGGAGCACGTGGACGAGGTCAATTTCGCTTTGGATGGGCTCAGGAAGGGTCAGCCCGTTCGGATCAGGAGGGCGAGCTTGTTGTCTTTGCTGTCTATCTGCGGCACCGTGCAGCAGAGACGGCTTTTGCGGACTCAAGGGTACGTGAATTTCGATCATTCCTGTAATGGGTTTTGAGTTAAAATGTCAGATTGCATGTGTATTTACTTGGAAATGGGGAAGTATGTTTGGAATTTGCATATGGGGCTATGTAAAGTCCAATTTTGGTTTGGAAAGTTCTTGAATTGAAGTTTGTGGACATGTGTTCCATGGTGTTTTCTTATCACGTCTTCCCAATTTAAATTGTAGATTATGACAAGAATGTCTTATATAGATTCATAAAGTTCTTGTAAGTGCGTATGTGGCTTCGAAGCTTCATTGACGATTCAGTGGGAGTTCTGTTAAAAAAACTTAGTGTGACTAGCAATTGGTGTGTAGGAATGTGTAATATAGGGGCGTGTTTAGCCCCTTGCAGTTTGATCTTGGCTATATCGGAAGGGGAGTTAGTTGTTATCATAATCTAACCGAGTACTACTGATATTGGCAGGATTTTCTTGATTATGTGTCAGTTAATTTACTCTTTAGTTACCTTTTTTAGTGATGCAAGAAGTTACTACCCATTTGATTCATTAAAAGAATGAATCACGAAGATTAGGTTTTATATAGTTTTTTTGAAGTATTTGCTGATGAATAGGGCTGGTGTGAAGTATGCATCTGTCTGAGTGCACATATTTGCACGCCCTTGTGTGAGTCTAGCTTGTGGCTTATAATATGTTTATGAGTGTTAGTCCGCCTGTGCTTATAAATAATTATAAAAGAATTGTCAAATTTATGCTTTTGGAATTGTTTATGACAGGAGAGTTACAGTTTTCCTATGTTGAATGCACTTCATTGGAGTAGTCTCTTTTTCTTTTCTTTTATTTTCTTTTCCCATAAGATATTGTCCATTGAAGAAATTTATTTTCTCCTTGTTTTGGCTATCTAAGACAATGCTATATGCAAGCAGTTAGGATGAGGTGGTTTGTGTTGTCCTGCTTATAATGTAGCTACTTGTTTTCTTTTTTATTATATCAAGAATATGCATATCTTCATTTCCTTTCTGAAACCGATACTCTTGCAAGATTGGGAATTTCTTACCCTAATCTCTGAGTTATCTTGCTTTCAGGATGGCAAAGATGATAGTTGATGCTATTTTGGGTCTTAGCTTCGACGACTCACCCAGCAATCTGGCTGCTGCAGCTCTTTTTTGTGTTTTAGCCAGTGATGTAAGTGATGCGATTATTCATGCCAAAGTACAATAACCAGTGATGTATAGTGCTTATAAACTTATGAAAAGATGATGATTCTCCCAATGAAGAACATTCGTACACACGATCAAAAGCCTTTTTCGATTAAACAGATTTTCTATCGTGGTATTTTTTGAGTATGGAGATAAAAGTTAATTGACTTGGACCTGCCAAAGCCCTACATAAGGCCCATGATTTTATGGTAATTACGCTTAAGAATTTTCCTTTTGATTCAGAAGTGATAGAGAAGAGTAGAATTTACTGTCAACTAAACTAGATGCAAACTTATATAGATGCATTTGTCATGCATGGTGGGCCTCTCTTGGGTTATTAAAGGTTTTACTTATATGTTATTGAAAAGGTACTACATCAAAATTTATATCTCCCATTTTATGACATTTTTAAGTGCTTTTCTATGTAAATTATATCTCAGAAAAAGAAAAAGATCCTATCTTTTTTGATGCCGTGTGATGAGTATGGAGAAAGGAAGTTGTTTATAAGCATGAAACATATTGAACATATATGTGAATAGCAATTGTATTTGGCACTTCACTCATTTACCCGAATGTATTAGATTTTTTTTTTCACTTTTGATTATGTAATAGGACCTTTTTGATCATTCAAATGTGCAATTTTTACTTGCATCATTTTGTTTATTCATTTTTCAAAATTGACCTTCATTCTTTGGGCATGCCTTTCATCATAGAAGTACAGTCCTGAAGGTCCAAATTCACTGTTTCAGGGACAAGATGATCACCTTTTGGAATCACCCAGCTGCATTTATTTTCTAATCAAGTTGTTGAACCCAATGGTTTTGATGTCTACTGAAGACAAAGAACCAAAAATAGGCCGCAAGCTTCTAGGATTACGCAATGTCACCAGTGTATGTCGTGATGCAGCAAAAAGAGTAGACTCCAGTTCTACTATTGTTTCCAAGGTTCAGGAAGTTCTTGTAAGTTGCAAGGAATTGAAATCAAGCTTTGAGGGTGATCGTGGAATGGTAAGGCCAGAGCTATGCCCAAAATGGATAGCTTTGTTGACTATGGAAAAAGCTTGCTTGACCACTATCTCTCTTGAAGGTAATGCAAGGAATTAGCCCCTTCTGCACTCTGTATGAGAAGCTCATAGTTATTTTTATGTCGGGATGAACTTGGATGGGGGTTTGTGCAATCAAGATTAATAGGGCTCACCCAATTTTATATATTTTGTGAAATTTATTCTGATCCAACCCGTTCAAATAGATCTACAGACAATCTAGCATACCGCATCAAGCTATGTAAATTTGTGAATTGATTCTTTGTAATTCTATATGTAGGCCCAACAAGTTTCCTTTTCAAGTTATAACATCAAGAGCTTTTCAAGATCTGGGTGCTTACCTGCTAGAAACTGAATTGGGATTTCATTTGTTTTAAGAATTTATTTATTTTACCTAGCATATATTTTGCCCCGCTCATGATCTGTTTTCCAATAGAGCTCTTCTTTTGTCTTTCCTTTCCCATTGCAAAGTTCAGAATGCCTGTTACCGTTTTTTATTTATTATTTATTATTATTATTTTTTAATATATATATATATCGGTAAACAAATTTTCTTGATAGAAATAGGCATAGCCCAAGTACATTGAAGACATACAAGAGCAACACCTAGTCATGATTGCCTGTAACTGCATTTATCAATAATCAACCTAATCCAAACTCACATTTAACCCTTGAAGATGTGTTGTTTGCTTCTTTTGTCAATTACTGATCCGAATCGCGAGTTTTCCTTTGCTCTATCTTATACTTCTCACAACCAAGATGGCTTTTATTTTATTTTATTTATGATGCTAGTATGTCGATACGCAATAAATTGTCAAACTCTGTTCTTTTAGTTTGGGTGGGAATCTTTGCTATCCGCAAACATTGTTATTTTTTAGATAAAACATTATGCCCTATATATCCATATTATATGTGTTTCTTTATCTTTTGTTTTTTCTGGGTTTTCCTCCCCTTATATGTGTCTTTCCGACTCTTTACATGCATTTAGAAACCACCGGTGGAGCAAGGAAGACTGGGGGCAATTTCAAGGAAAAGTTAAGAGAGCTTGGAGGACTTGATGCCGTCTTTGAAGTCATCATGAATTGTCATTCCGATATGGAGGTGTGAACCTGTATGTTTGTTTGATCTCATTATCTGTTTCATCATTTTGCAAATGAAATGGTCTAAATAAAGTAGAAGATGTCAAGAGGTCATAGTGCTATAACTTTTGAAGTATCTGTGCTTACCAAGAAGAAAAAAAAAGGTGAATGACATGTTTCCCTTTGTCATGTGTGCATTCTATAGATTTGTCTAGCACTAATTCTTCGATCCAACTATTTTTATTTTATGAGACATGAGAAACCTTCAATGCCACCTCTAACTTCTGCCATTTCTTCATGAAATCTAAATTAATGTTGTCTCAATGATAATTTTTTTACTTTATAGGCGTCTTAAAAAATGATGTATTTTTCGATAGAATTGATTATATTTGATATTATTTGGGGAAGCGCTCAAACTACCAAATTTAATTGCAGGGTTGGATGGAGCATGGTTCAGTCACTCAGCATGTCAAGAATGGACTGAATCTACAAAGTCTGATGCAGCTATTGAAATGTTTGAAGATAATGGAAAATGCCACATTCCTTAGTAAAGATAATCAGGTGAGTGAAATGTGATTTTAGCTTATCGTGAAATTTTCATTCTTTGAGTTTTCTTTGTTTCTTTCTCTTTTGATACGTCTTTTACATAGATTTCTCCATAACAGAGCCATTTGCTTGGAATGAAAGGAAACTTGGATCCTCTGAGAACCCCACTATCTTTTGTAGAGCTCATTATAAGTCTTATTAAGATTCTCTCAGGTAACTGAGAATAAAAAAGGGTTGCTTCTTATACCAACCTACTACTTCCTTATTTGTTATGTAAAGAGCACGACTACTGTAAATATTGCTTTGATCCCGTCTTTGTTATATATAGCACTTCTCTATTTACCTTTTTGCAATTGTTGGTTTTGATTTTAGGTATTTATCTACATAGAATTTCTTCTGCTGCCTACAAGGATGAAAAGTCTAATAATCTCTCCAGTGGGTCTGATCAGGCTTCTGAATTGGATTTGACTGAGGGCTACAAAGGTACTTGGTTGCAAACTAATATCGCCCCCCTGTGCACACTTTCATTATTTGGATCTCTTATCGTTAGATGTTTGTGCTTGTATGTTTCGGTAGAGTTGGGATAAAGTTTTTCATGATATAATTAAGGAGGTTAAAATTGAATAAAAATATCAGTTGTACATATCTTTTCTTCATAATTTATGGATGATGTACGTTTGGGCAGAGCAGTTGAACATAATGATGAGAAACTGATGAAAATCTCAATGACTTGGGATTAAGTTAAGGGGCTTTACCACATGACCCTCGATTTGTTTTTTTCCTCAATTTTTCTTTTTGGTTTTGAAGTAGAACTGCCACCTCCAAAAGTTAAGTATATCTCTACAAAGTTGTTATTTGAACCTGTGTACTAGGGCTTCACCTTGACTTTCATTCTTTTATTTTTATTTTTGATAAGTAAAAATTTAACAGACTTTCATTCTTAATAAAATTCTTACTTACATAAAAAAAATTGTTCATCAAATCATAAATGAAACAGAATTGACAGCTGCCAGCTGCTTGGTAATTAGTGCTCTGAAATCCTTATTATGACAAAACTGCATCGGCACTAGATTCTAAAATGATGTTCTTCTCCTCATTTCAGTGGACTGTACTGCATCTCTTCCCATCATTTCTGCTAGAAAGTTCAGTAGCACAGAGAGGACCTCCTCTCAGAAGAGCTTTAATCTATCCGGGAACGGCCATTTGTTGCCAAATGCTTGGTTTGATTATTCCATATCCAGTTCTGAGACTACCAGTACTTCCAGGACTCATACTTCTTCATTAAAGATGAGAGCCAATTCTTCGACGTCTGGCTTGTTCAGTGGAACTTCAAGGGGTTCAAATAGTGGAACATTAATAACTGATAACGGTTCCAGCAGTCATTTTGGTCTTGGTAAGAGACCAAACTTTACTGAAGATGCCAAGTTTGAACTTCTAGAGGAAAGCCAGGATCCTTTTGCTTTTGATGAAGATGAGTTTGAGCCCTCTAAGTGGGACTTATTATATAGGAAACCAAAAACAACTCGAACTCAAAAAAGTATGGTATCATACAGGAAACTTGAAGATGGGTGTCAATCTCAACTTTTAATGAGGCAACAAGGATCGAGTAATTGTGAAAACAATAATTCCCGCGAACTTTCATGTCCGAGTGCTGTTGATGATGAGGATTCCAGTCTTCTAGCTGACTGCCTTCTTGCTGCCGTAAAGGTATTTCACTGATTTAATATTTGAAATTTTCCACATTTCAGTTTTGAGCCTTTGTGGCTTCTGTGTTATCGAGTGGAGGGTGATGGTATACTGTCCTTGTGGTCTAATAAATGAGACATCCTCCTTGGTGAAACTTCTAGGGTTCTCTAATATGAATCAGCTGATCGAAAATTGAAATTGATTTATGTGGTTTGTGTATTTTTTTATAAGTCTTTATGTGGTTTGTGTTAGGATGGACAATTCGGTATTTAAATTTATATAAATTGTACTGGTATTCTTTCATGGCAGGTTCTAATGAACTTAACCAATGAAAACCCTGTTGGATGTCGGCAAATAGCTGCTTGTGGAGGACTGGAGACTATGTCATCTTTGATTGCTGGTCACTTTCCTTCATTCAGCTCATCCTCATCTCCCTCTAGTGAGATAAAAGAGAGTAGCTTGAGCACTGATCTTGACCGCCAGAATGATAGAGGACTCACTGATCAAGAGTTGGATTTTCTTGTTGCTATATTGGGCCTGCTTGTGAACTTGGTGGAGAAAGACGGCCATAACAGGTTAATTTTACTTGTCAAAAAAGCTTTCTATATTGGTTCTTGGAGATGTTGGTGCCTATGGCAATTCAACTAGCATTCTAATTTTTCAATGCATTTATCAACCCCTCCCCCTTTTCCTATGATCGTTCAATTTATATGTACTGGCTGTTGAAAGATGAGGCAGTTGCCTGTGCCTTTTCCAAATTTTGTATGTTCATATTTTCCTTTATTGTGATATTCCCATATAGTAGTGGGGAATGGTAAGTTACCATGCATGACTACATTACTTCAAAAATCCATAGTCAAAACAAGAAAACTGTTAAATTAGTTTTTACTGGAAATCATTCAAATTTAAGTTCTATTTAGATGTAAAGGAACCTTAGGGCCTTCTGATGGGTTTGAGCATCTCTATTCTTTTACCACATCATGGTGGGGGTAGGGTGGATTTCTAACTAAACTGACTGTGGGAGAAGGCATCATTTTAAACACACCTAAGTTTAGATCTACAGCTTGTGGTGAATGATGTTGGTCCTCCCCTCTCTATTACTCTGTCTCTGCCTCTCTCTCTCTCTCTCTCTCTCTCTCTCACACACACACACACACACACACACACACATGCATGCACATATATGCACTGATGCCAATGCTCATTGAAAAGTTTATCTTTGTTTTGTTCTTGCAAGTTGCTAGTTTGCGGATTAGACTTCCATTTTATTAATCTTGAAGTACAGTTTACTCATGATGCCTTCATTACCATAGTTCCTGGAGCATGGAAAGGAGTTTTCATATAAAGTTTATCAATACTTACTACTAGATTTCCTGCAGATCACAGCTTGCAGCAGCCAGTGTTCAATTGCCTAGCTTGGAAGGGTTAGAAGAGGAGAGTCAGACGGATGTAATTCCACTACTGTGCTCTATTTTTTTGGCAAACCAAGGAGCAGGCGAGGGAGCCGAGGAAGGAGAACATTTACCATGGGTGAGTGACCAGCTGTTCAAATTCACTTTAACCAGGCTAAATGAGTAGTAACAGTTAAGAAAGTGGAAGTGAGGGAAAAAAAGTTTAAAATACATTTATTTACATTCTATACAGAAGGAATCTAGCAACTCCTAATCTGCATGATGTTTCATGTTACAGAATGATGAGGCAGCTGTGTTACAAGGAGAGAAAGAAGCTGAAAAGATGATTGTAGAAGCTTATGCAGCCCTTCTTCTAGCATTCCTTTCAACGGAAAGGTCCATTTACCATCTCAAGATTTTCTCCTGTTAATTAAGTTTCATTGCAGATTTTCTCAAGGAGATTTTTTTTTGTTGTTGTTTACAGCAAAAGCATACGTGACGCAATTGCGGACTGTCTCCCAAATCGCAGCCTGAAAATTCTTGTACCTGTGTTGGAGAGATTTGTGGTATGTATTTCTTACGACTTTAAATCCCAAAGTAATGAAGATTGAAACTATAGAACAATCAATATGTGAAATCTGTGTTGAACATTAAAGTGATGATGATTATCTTGGCAACTTATCCCTTCATGAGGTCACCTGTTGGACTTGAAACAACTTTCAAAAGCCTATAGCCTGTCCAATGGTCATTGAGGATGGTTGTGTGCTCGCACCTTCCTTTGGCAGCTAACTTATTGAGTTGCTTTCATGCTCGGACAAATCACATAAGGACTGCTCTCATTTTGGCTTGCTGTGGGTGAGAACCTCATCGCCCAATTGGATTTATGAAAACAAAAAAAAAGAAAAGGTGGAAGTGACCAACAAAGGGACCATGTACCCACAAGTGGTGAATAAACTTTGCCCAATGTGATGGAACACCATGATGGAACGATGGAAACCCAGGAGATCCCTCTTTTTCTGAGTAATATTATTACTGATTGCTAACTTATTGAAGAAGGAAAAGAAAAATACTGACGGATGACTTATTGGGGTCCTTATTATGATAACGTGAATGTGTATTTTTGTCTCTCTTGCTTCAGGCATTTCATCTGACGTTAAACATGATTTCTCCGGAAACTCACAAAGCAGTGAGCGAAGTGATTGAATCATGTAGGATGCCGTGAGAACTCGAAAGACATTTGTACAGCCTCAGTGTTCCTTTCATATCTGGCAGCAGTGTTGTCGCTGACTGGAGGACTACCATTTGGTCCAAAGACGATCCTTGCTGCTGCAAGTATATCAAGCTGACGACGAGCATGTGTTATTGTCGGATTGATCTTTTTGTTTGTTTCTCTTCTTTCTTAGTAGGGTCTTTTCGTTTCTTTACTCCATTGTATTCTTTTCTTAGGTCTTTCTGCACTATTTAGTGCAGGCTGAGACACTTTGTATACACCCCCCAAAAAAAGGAAAAAAAAAAAGATTAGTAGAATGAAAGTGTTTACGCATGTTCCGTGTTCATGTCACTCTCTGTGTTTTATTCATGTTCTTTGTTGCCAACTCGTCTCGTCTCAGATTTTCGTCTCATGACATCAAATGTGAAAGATTAATGCCCGGCATTAAGGTATGGATTTTAATTATTGGTTCTAATAAGGTTAAAGAACGAGCAAGTGGGTTCCCATTACAAAATGTAGTAAAAAAATCACTTTTACCTGAGGCTTGTTCCTAGTCTATTTTCCCAGTAAATTTTTGACAACCCTGGCACATGCTTGATACCAAAAATAAAAGTACCGCTGATAAGTATTCAAAAACAGATTTTCATTCGACCCTAACCAGACAGTTAAACTCTTCAAATGGTTGATCATTGTAATGAACCATTACAATAACTGGGTTTACGATTTTGGGAGTACAACGGCCAAACTTAAGATATACCATATGCAAATTAGGTGTAAATGAAGTGCCCCCAATCAAACATGCTTGCCAAGGTAGGAGAGTATTAGCTGGTTAACCTCGTCAGGTGACTGCTCATGAACAAAATGGGTTCCTTCCGGCAAATATGTGATCTCCAAATCAGGGACGAGCTCTTTCACCTTTCACTCTTCATGTAGTCCTCTATTCCTGGAAATTTGAGGAAATAGTCCTTAACACCCATTATAAGAAGTACTGGAACTTTAAGTGTTGGATCGGGAATCTTGAAGTCTTCACCTAATGATCTGTTAAATGCATAATATCAACCAAAATAATTAGCAAGTATTCACCTTCCGCTAACAAGTAACAACTCGGTGGATTTTGCAGGGACTGCGCACTTCCTACAGCAATCATAGATAGACCTGATGTAACCACATTACTCCATCATAATGTCACAATCATAGAATCATATAAGAACATCTATAATGTGAATTGCTTTAGGCGAAATGAGGCTTGCCTTTCTACAAAAATAAGTGATGGCATACTTGCTGCAACAGGGTCAATGGTTGTCATATGTAAACCAAGCAATATCCAATAGGATGGAAGGTGCTACGATTATATGAGTAATACTTATCGGTGTCAATCATGTCAAATTAGGATCGGTTCATTACCTGTATGGAACTTGTAACGTATTTCGGAATCCAGATTTCTCATACAAAGCTCCATAAGCTGCAAGATCTTCCTCGGTGAACCAAGGAGGCAGAGGAGTAGATGGATCCACCAAATCCATAATCTCCTGGTTTTCTGCAGCTATTAGTATTTCACTTCTTGAAAAGAGGATGTAAATGTTCCTCACAACTGTTTTGGCATCAAAGCGCCCAAAATCTGCTTCTGCTCGTCCAGGCTCCTGGAAAGAGTTAACACATGAGATTGCAAGCAGGTCCATATATATTAGTGCATTCATATGTGAACCTTAAGAGATAGAGTTCTCTCTACCCGCCATCTTGAAATGTAGAAGCCTTCAGGAAGGTACTTGTGGTATGTAGAGGGGCCTGGGGGTTTATATGGCACTCCAATGCTTACAACTCCCAAGACCCTCTCCGGGTGGAAAATGGCAAACAAGTAAGTAGGCCGAGCTCCAAAATCCTTTCCGATAAGAAAAACCTATGCAAATAAGACGAGGGAGATAAAGAGAGATATTACAACGGGCAAAAAAATAAATTTTTACCTAGGAATTTTATTTTGCTTATTGGAGTTTGACTAATCGGAATCCTTTGCCGTGCAAACAAATTGGTTAGACGCTTTAACTTTGTAGATAGGCTTTACCATCAATAAAGAAAGAAATGCTCCACACGACCTTAAAATTAATACACAAGTCCATGTCCAATTGAACATTTCATGGACCAGACTAATCTCGAAATTGGATACAGAGTCATAAACTAACTAATGTTTCTGTCTACAAAGAAAACAAATGTTGGGTATTTACAAAGACAAACCCAAATAACAATCATAGAATAGAGGTGCACGAAACCAGGGAAGTGTCCGGTAATGATACCAACTTCTCTTTATTCTCATATGTTTTCTTAGCAACCTAATAGCAGAGAAAACTGAAAGCACCGTTTGTCCAGGACCAAATAAATCCCGGTTTAGTTCAATTACCTTGTCAAGTTCGAGGGCATCAAGAATGGCAAGCAAATCAGTCTTAAGGTCAGCGAAGGAAGCCTTTTCGGGTTCGGCAGGCGTGTCGGAGAGTCCGTAACCTCTGTAATCGGGAGCGATCGCCCGGAAGCCGGCGTTGGCTACGGCGATCATCTGGTGGCGCCACGTGTACCATATCTCCGGAAATCCGTGCAGGAACACAACGGTGTTAGGACCTGAGGACAGAAACCAAAAAGAAAAAACGAAGGGTGTTCGTTCGTCACGTGCAGAAAAGAGAGTGAACCGAAAAGATTGTGTTCAAGTGTAACGTTGGAAAATTTTGAGACCAGATCCAATGTCTGCGTAGTGGAGATTGAGTCCTCGTACGTCCACGAACTTGTGCTGGATTTGGTCCATTTCTACTTCTCAGATCGTTACTTTACTGCTTCCCACTGAAATGCCTCTACTGGGACTCTTCCTCTGTTTTCGATACTATATTCCCTTTTTATTTTTTGCCCTCTTCGACCATTTGGTTGACTATATTAATATGCATATGGTCGAGTAGGAAGTCTACCTCTAATTGTCGCCTCATATACTTTCTAAAAGAAAGGGAAATGAGTACTCATTAAATGCTCAAACAGATGCAATTAACAAGATCCTAATCAGCATTAGGCTGTTAGGCAACGTTATGATATTAAAATCATAAAATGTGTTCATGTTCCCACTTCCCAACAATTTTGTTTAGAAAAATTCACTTATAATTTTTTATATCACGCGTTAATATGTGATTTATCATTTTTATCATTTTATTTAAACATCAAATACCAACATATATCTGTTTACATAAAAAGATAAAAATAACAAACTACATGTTAGTATGTAGTGTAGAGATGATGCATAGCGTTTCTCGTTTGTTTAATCTAAACCTTTTTGCAGCATTAAAACCCAAAGAAATTTAAGCTTAATGCGTGCCATAACCTGAAAAGTAAAGTGAAAAAACGTAAAATAAATAAACCAAATACGTAAATGCTTATTTATTATTATATATCAAGAATATTCATGTCTTTATTCCCTTGCAGAAATCAATATGCTTGTGCAAGATTGGACATTTCTTATCCCTACTCACTTATGTTATGTTTGAAATACAAACTCATATTAATTTATCTTAAATCAGTTATTGATAAGATTTATTTTTTAAACTTTTTATAAAAAAGTTAAACTCAATTCAACATATTTCATACATTTAAATATATATATTAACTTATTTATATTTAAACACATCTTATTAAAATATACAAAATATTATCATTTACATATTAATTCAAATAACCTCGTATCATCTCATCATGTAAACGATGAGTTATCTTCCTTTCAACATGACAAGGATGATAGTTGACACAATTTTCGGCTTGAAAAATGTTTGAGGGTCCAATAATGGGTCTCCAGCATTTCTTAGATACCTTTTTTTTGTTGTTTTTTTATTTAGTAATTAAATAACTATTTTTTATTGATGTTCTGGAGTTTTTAGAAAATTATTTAAAAATACACTTGTCGGTGGCTGCAGAGCCACTGTTTGGGTTAGCTTCGACGACTCACCCACCAATCTGCTGCTGCTGTCCTTTTCTGTGTTTTACCAGTGTTAAGTGAATGCAAAAGTACAACTACGTTGAAGTGTACGGTACTATTGTCTCCCAAAGAAGAACATTTATACAGAAGATCAAAGCCTTTTTGTCTCCATAATCTAAAAATACCACAATAGAACATGCGTTTAAGCTCAAGAATGCAGAATATAAGGCCTATGAATTCATGGCAATTCAATTCAATTAAGCTCTAAGAAATTAAGAATTTTCCTTCTGATTCAGAAGTGACAGAGAAAAGTGGAATTTTTCGTCAACTGAAGTACATGCAAACTAAATGAAGCATCTATCATGCAGAGTGGGCCAATCTTAACAATTAAAAGCCCGAACCCACGTCCACTTACTAAATGAGGCTGTCGGTCCTCACATTCAACTCAAATATAGGCTACTTCATCCGGTTGAGATTTTTTTTTTTTTCGGTCTGAAAATTCAGAATTCGAAGAAATTGAGGAAAAATTTGATATAGTTATGGATCCGATTTTACAATCTGGTTATTCGTAACCGGGTTATACACCATTTTTTTTTTTAATAATTATTTTCCTCCTACGAAAATGACACTATGCTAGATTGATTTCCTCTGTTGCCGTCTCTCGAATCCTCTTCACTTCTTTAGTCTCAATCTCTCTCGAATATGGTTATAATTCGGATCTGATTTTTATCCAAAGAAATAAACAAATAATCCGGATATCCGGTTACATATCCAGTTATCTGCCCGGATGGAATCCGCATAACCAGATTCAATCTAACCACCCAATTTTTGAAATTTGGATTAGGTTATGGTTGGATATCTGGATCCGAATCTGTAGGGGTGAAAACCGACCCATTCGATGCGGTTTTTGGACAAAACCGCCACCAACCGATGAGAGGAAAAATGGTGGAGCAATCGACCGTAATCGGTCGACGAGAAGGAGAACAATTGGCTGTATCGACTTCAGCAGTTCTCTGACAGTTCACGGTTGATTCTCGGTTCCCCCCCGGCGGCGTCGCTCGTCTGAGAGAGTAAGAGAGAGAGAGAGAGTTGTGGAGGGGAGAGAGAGAGTTGCAGAGGAGAGAGAGAGAGAGAGAGAGAGAGAGAGAGAGAGGGTTATAAATGCAGAAACGAGGAAGAAGAACGAAGAAGATGACTATATAATATCTAAACGGCACCGTTTGGTTTAATACCAGACGACACCGTTCTACTTTTTTTTTGTACCTTATAGACAAAACGACGCCGTTTGGTTTAATAATAAACAACGTCGTTTTATCTGTTTGTAAAACACAAATGTAGGAGTAAAAAAGTATTGATATAATTAAAAAAAAGAAAGGGTATTATTACATCGGCCGGTTCAACGGTTTGAGCCGGCATCCAACTGCGACCGAAACGACGATAGTCGGTTTTGCTAAAACTTTGCAGCCTGTCGACCGGTTCCTTGGCGGTTTTGGCCAGTTCTGGCCTTCAGCAGTCGGTCTGAGGTCACGGCAGGTTCCACGGTTTCTTGTACACCCCTACGGATCTGGATGAACACCCCTAGTGTGCGACACATTGAAATTCAAAACTCTTAAAAACATATATATAAAATTAGATCTCAATAATTTGTAATTTACACATAGAAATAAAATTCTAAAAAAAAACATCTTAATACATGTTTTAGATTTTTGGCGATAATGTTTTATGAAATAATATTCATCCATTATTATTTTTATAATAAAATATTTTGAATTTATTTGCTTTATATAAATTATTAAGTGATCTTTGAGAATGCCATCTTTCATTCTAATATGTTTCATGCAAACCCAATTTTCGTATCACATGAAACATATAATACTATAATACAAACCTTAAATAAGTTTTTTCTTGCTCAATGAAGTCTAAAAAATAAAATATCTCAACTATTTTCTATATAGATCATCAACCTTAAATGATTTTTTTTTTTAATTTTTACTTTGGATTCTATATCAAGAAGCTATATTAAAAAAAAAAATTTGGGATTCATATTAATAAGTTTATTATTTCTCTTAAACTTAGTTTTGATTTGATTTTGGTGAGACCACACTTTTGAAAATAAATAATATATAGAAATTATACAAAATTATGAGATTATAGGAAAAAAAATTGGAGAAACATTTCTAAGTATATTGAAATTTTATAAAATCTTGTAGAGCATATGGAGATTATAAATTTTGGGGGGAGGGGGCAATTTTTTATATTTATAAATTATGATTAAAAATTAGGGTATATTTTGATTTTTCAAAAAAATTTGGAGCCAGATACATGTAGATATGCCACTAAAAAGATTATGATGATAGAAAAGCACCTATTTCGGTCATGAAATACGTAATCAAAGACAAAGTTTGTATTTAATAATATTCAA
Source organism: Carya cathayensis (assembly GCA_011037825.1). Taxonomy (NCBI): domain Eukaryota; kingdom Viridiplantae; phylum Streptophyta; class Magnoliopsida; order Fagales; family Juglandaceae; genus Carya; species Carya cathayensis. The sequence goes on along the minus strand of QGSO01000727.1, from coordinate 334,644 downwards.
TAAAATATTATGATTCTGTTTAGGATAAAAAAAAAAAAACAGACACACATTTATATTTTTTATAAAAAAATATAAAAATTGATGAACAATATCATATTTGTTAATGCAAAAATCCCACAACAATTTGGAAGTGAAAAAAGAGTTATTTCCAACATGCAATGATGATCTGGGCCTCGTTCGGTGTAGTCAGGAGCCCTTGATGTGATCCAGTGTGATTGTGCATTTGTCCATGGCAGTTAATGGAAAACAAATATTAAGAATATAAAAAAGAGATAGACACACAAATTTGCATGGTTCGGCATATTGTCTACATCCAGATGAGGTTTTTGGAGAGGGGTGAGTTGACTATAATATGCTTATTTGCAATCTCTCATAACCTCTCTTTTCTCACTATATAATGGATATCTCGAATATATTTACTAGAAAATATCTTCTTACTAGAGCTCCTTTCCTAAAGTTGAAGAAGTTGAAGATGAAGTCGAAGTCACCCTCAAATTGTATGGTCGCTTCCTTTTATATGCCCCCTATTTTTGCGTGTCCCTAGGGAGTCGTGAAGATTTGCCACATTCCCTTGCGTGTTTGACATACTTTCTTCTCTCCTTTCCATTTTCTTCTTTTCATTTCCATATAAAAAATACTATATACACAAAGAAATCTCACAAAGGGATCCCATACATCGACTAGTGTGCCACGTCTCTCACTTAATTTTTTTTTCTTCCTTTCTCTCTCCCTCACCCCTTTCTCACCCTTGCCACCAAAACAAAGTATTTTCTTCCTCCACCGTGAGCCACAAACCAGCCACCTTCCTCCGTTCAACCACCCCTACATAGGAACCATCCATAGAAGGTGATGTCGGAAGTTTCCCACTAACCTAGATCCACCGATTGTCCTCCTCGTCGGTTCCCCATGTAAAGCATATCTCCCTCTACTTCGTTATTCTCGAGTGAACCCCGCAATGCCACTCCATTCAACAAGACTCTTGCATGTAGAGGAAGTCGTTGTGATTGGTGTTGTCATTCGACCATCAAGGCTGGGTGCGGTGGTGCAGTATGGCTGAGAGGAGTAGAGGGGCTTGATTTTGGAAGGAGGAGAGGGAAATGGGTTGCATTGTGGGGGGTTGGGTTCGGTCAGAGGTCACTGGTGAGGGGCAACGGTCGTTGGTAGTGGCCAATAACGAGTTGCGGTGGCGCTGTTGTGGTTGGAAGAGAGAGTTGAGTGAGGGGAGGGCGCACAGTTACTAGGAGCTGAATGGGAAAAGAGGAGAGAGAGGGAAAGTGGGGGAATGAGGGGCAAGGGAAAATGAACATGAAGTATATTGGTAGTGTGCCACATCGATGTGTGGGATTCCTTTATGTCTCTAACAACTCCATTTTCATATTATTTTGATACCATCTTTTTGCTTATCCCTTCATTGTCTCCCATTTTTTTATCTTCTTTTGTCTTCTAGTGAGAGATCTCCCCCTTGAATTGGGTCTAATAGGTTTTTTGGATCATGTATATTTTATCCTCAATAATCTCATCATAATGAGATGTGAGCATGATGTATAAACTTTTTTAAAATAAAAAAATCAGCATCTCAACCTAACAACATAAGATCAATTACTTTTATTTAAACAAGAAAGTCCATTATAAACATTAACATTAAATGGAAGCAAACAAAAATCTATACCGTTCAAGTAATTTACCGTAATCCCCTCCTCTCTATTTCGTTAAACATGTGGTAAAACGTCAAGCGTTACGATTGAAAATTGAGGCAACTCATGACGATTGGTAACTGGCTTTTTAAAGGTCAGTCGTGGTTAGACAGGGCTCTAGAGGGTCTACATCTGCTGCTCGGTTGTAGAATGAAGTGCGACGAATCTGGATCTCTCTATGCCATCATTTTCCCCAGGAGAAGCACCTACGCTCTAGGTTGATTCAAGGGATGTTCTAGAAATTATCTAGTGGTGCACCGACCATCGTACGAAGTCCTAGGAGGCAACAATGATAAATGTTGGAGAAACTAGTGCAACATCTAAAAACTCGCGGAAGAGCTGCTAACTTCGTATTTGAGCCTTCAGGTATCTATGCAAAAGGTCCTCCTACAGGGATAGGTTGCACTGTAATTTTTTTTTTTTAAAAAAACGACACTTTATATATTTTAATATTATTATTTATTATTTTATTTTATTTTTATTAAATTAGTTAACTTATTCTACTTATCATCAATATACTATATATTTATTATAAGAAAAAAAATCAAAATAAATATAATATCTCTAATGTAAGAGGATGATAAGTAAAATTATTACTATTTACCCTTTAGTATTTTCCTTGTGTGCAAATTATATCTTCTGTTATTATTTAAGCTCTAACATTACTTATCCACTAAAGTGTTTTTTTAATGCCCTCAGAATGTGACTAAAATATGTTTTGTGCTTGATTTTTCATGAATTCAACTTTCTAAAATCAAAACTGGATATAAAACGTTACATAAAGAACGATTTCATCAATAGCATATAGAGGACACAACGAAGTGTCTTTCTTATTTATGATAAAAGATAGCTCTTATTGATAAAACGTTCAGCAGAGACACACATAAAAACCATCCTAAACACTGCAAATATATACGGTAGCACTTCAATGTTTGGGCCAAACCGTTACTCTCCTAAAAACCTCTTCCTCATACCCAGGGCATATTCGTAGACCTTCTGCTGGTCAGGAAGAGTCTTGGCGACACTCTCCTTTTGCATGCACCTCTTGGCCCATGCAATAATCTTGGGGTGCTCTGCCTCCATGCTGAATTCTCCAAATGTCTCAAATGCATAGAACCAGCTGTAGAAAGTTACAAAAGCAACATCCATAAACCCAAATGTTTCACCCCCAAAGTAAGGCTTCTCACCAAGCTCTTCCTCCAACGTCTTAAAGATTTCAAGTAACTCCTTCTTTGCCGTCTCGTGCTCTTCTCCTTTTGTGCTCCAGAGTTTCCTCCCAGTATCATACACCTGCACTTTGCACGCACACTGTATTAGTAATACTGTATTACCATTCTCCATAGATTATAGATTAGGATGAAGATAGAAGATCAAGGCAATATCTGTCGAATCTAGGAGGTTCATAGTAAATTAACCGAAATTACATTATGAGTACTAGAATCATCATCGTTTCTTGAATCTTTCCGATAAAATATGGAATTCTGATTAAAGTATTAACGTCACGAAATATTTATAAAGGAAATCTTTCTAGTCTACACTGACAGACCTCGTTACTCCAAACAAAAAATCAAAGTAGTCAACATATGTGATACCCATGAAATGAAAGCGGCCAAATCAAAACAATAAACATAAAGGAATAGATTAAAATATTTGAGCTGCTCTGCCTACTGTAATGGTCTTAAATTTAAAGAACAATAAAAACCAAACCAATAAATAAAGAAAATACGCTAGATCCCAGCAAAATCTGTCGGACAAATGAAGCCGTAAAAGGATTTAAAGCGACACTTAAACACAATAAAAGGAAAATAGGGATCGCAGAGACATGTACCTTCTTATCAATAAAATCAGCCCAGAACCTAGCTTGAGCTCTCTTGTAAGGATCAGAGGGCAACGATGGAGACTTATCGTTCCAGACCTCGTCGATATATTGAACAATGATTAAGGACTCGCATATCGGTTTCCCATTGTGGATGAGAACTGGGATTTTCTTATGAACCGGATTCATCTGGAGAAGCAGATCACTCTTGTTCCTCAAGTCTTCCTCCCTGTACTCATACTTGATCCCCTTCTCAGCAAGGGCAATCCTGACCCTCATCCCAAACATGCTAGCCCAAACATCGAGCAGAACCACCTCCTCTGCCATTGTTACCGGCCTCAGAATATCGAAAGCAAACGACTTCAGGCTTTAGCTAGTATGCGAACTGCGGAGAGTGGGACCTTATATTTATAGAAGAGTGCTACTAGGGTGGTGCCACCCACCAGTCACTACCCAGCAGTGACTTAAAATTTATCTTTTTAATTTTTTAATTATATTTTTAATATTTTAAAAAAATATAAAAATTATCAATATGTAAATTATTATTTCTTTAATTAATAAATAAATAAAAATTAAATACATGAACGCCAAAAAGAATTAAAAATAAAAGGAAAAGTAGCATTTAGAATTGTACGAATAGCTAAGAAAAAAAAAAGAATTGTACGAATGGCTTGGACGGGCTTGGCATTGCTCCATGTCGTGGATGAGGGTTTGGCATTGCTCCACGTCGTGGATGAGGGCTCCACGTCGTGTATGAGGGCTTGGCATTGCTCCACGTCGTGGATGACATCATGACGGATTCGTTCCAGTAACCTGGCGTCGTTTCTTTTTTAATTCATTATATTAACGAAAAATTTGGTTGTATGCATCAATACGAGTAATCATGTGAGTGATCAGAAAATTAGAATTTAAGAAAAATAATATCAATTTAAATTTTAAATATAAAGGCATAAATGTTAATATACAGATGGGTTTATAAATTCACTTATAAGTGACAAAATTCTTATATTAAAATTATTATTATCTTATTTTTGTAAAATAAATAGTAATATAAAAATTATGAGTAATATCACAATAATGCAATAAAATAAAAATTGATGAGTATATTATATAGAAAATTATACTTATAACCTATTTTATAATTCTTTTCGCAACATGACATGGTATCAAATAATTGATCTATAAATTAGACATAAATAAATAATTTTGAGTCAAATAACCCGGATTACATAACTGAAAACGTCATTTGGGTGCGTTTAGACGTTGAGACGGATGATTTTAGATTATTTAAATTAATCTATATTTAATAATATTTTATGAATGATATTAAGATATATTTAAATATAAATAGATTGAGATATGTGTGTAAATATATTAAATAAGTTAAAATAAGTTTAATTTTTAATTTTTTGTTTTTTATGAGAATTTCATCGGCTTTAGATAGATTGAAATCAATCAACCCACGCCGGCATCCGAAATCCAAATGCTATCCTTCTTTTATGAGTTTTGCAACTTTTGGCTGTACGCAGTGACCCTCCACCGCTCCTCCCACCAGAATGTCTCCATCAACTCTAAAAGGCCATTCCAAGCCGCCGGGAAACATGCCGCTCTCTCCAGCGCCGCCTTGTAAGACTCCTTTATTTATATTTATTTACATTCTAGACGGAAGGAATCTGATTCTAGCTGTCTCCTATTCTGCATGGCGTTTCGTGTTGAAGATGATGAGGCAGCTGTGTTACAAGGAGAGAGAAGCTGAGAAGAGGATTTTAGAAACTTATGCAGCTTTCTCCTAGCATTATATACCTTTCAAGTTTCGACGGAAAGGTCCATTTACCACAACAAAGAAAATACGCGACAGTGCTATTGCTGACTGTCTTCCAAATCGCAGCTTGAGAATTCTCGTACCTGTGTTGGACAGATAGAATTGTGGTATGTCTTTTGACGAGTAAATCCCAACGTCAGTATGCGAAATCGTGGGTTGAGCATTAAAGTGATGTTAATAGAGATTAATAAGTAAAATCTAATGTGAATAATAGAGATTAGTACTGTTTGGCATCTAGGCATGGATCTCAACAATTGGTTCACATGATGTTAAAGAAACTTCTCCCCTATTCACACGGTTCCGAAAATTCCACCAGAAGATTCAGTTTCTACCTCAGGGCACTGCTTGATACCAAAAACAAAAAATCGCTGACGAGTATTCAAAAACAGATACTTTTATTTAAAACAAATCAGACAGTGTCTTTTGATACAAGCACTTCAAATGTTTGATTATTGTAATTGATCATCACAATATTTGGGTTTACATGTTGCGAATACTAACGGAAAACTCAAAGCCAAACTTTATATATACCATATGACAACTAGCTGTAAATGGAGTGCCCACAATCAAACATGCTTGCCGAGGAAGGAGAGTATTAGCTGATTCACCTCATCGGGTGACTGCTCATGAACAAAATGGGTTCCTTCAGGCAAATATATGATCTCCAAATCAGGGACGAGCTCTTTCACCTTTCCACTCTTTATGTAGTCTTCTATGCCTGGAAATTTTAGGACATAGTCCTTAACACCCATTATAAGAAGTGCTGGAACTTTAACTGTTGGATCGGGCAACTTGAGGTCTTCACCAAATGATCTGTTAGTTGCATAACATTAACCAAAATTATTAGCAAGTATACACTACCCGTGAACAACGTGGCAGATTTAGCAGGGATTGGGCACTTCCTACAGCAATCATAGACCTGCTGCAATCACAGTGGTCTACACTACACATTACTCCACCATAATATCACAAAAACTGAATCAGATGGACAACTGTAATGTGAATTGCTTTTGGGAAATGATCATGCTTGCATTTCTACAAGAAAAATGGTGCCATACTTGCTGTGAAAGGGTCAATGGTTGTTATAAGTAAACAAAGCAACTGTAGAAGAGCATAACCCTCCCATAGGATGGGAGGTGCTGCAGTTATATGAACAATGCTTATCGGTCAATCGTTTTAAATTAGGATCAGTACATTACCTGTACGGAACTTGTAATGCAGTTCGGAATCCAGATTTCTCATACAAAGCTCCATAAGCTGCAAGATCTTCCTCAGTGAACCAAGGAGGCAGAGGAGTAGATGGGTCCACCAAATCCATGATCTCCTGATTCTCAGCAGCTATTGGTATTTCACTTCTGGAAAAGAGGATGTAAATGTTCCTCACGACTGTTTTAGCATCAAATCGCCCAAAATCAGCTTCTGCTCGTCCAGGCTCCTGGAAAGGGTTCACATGCAGTTCACACACATGAAGTTGCAAGCAAGTCCACATATGGTGGTGCATTCACATGTAAACCTAAAGAAAGAAAGTTATACCTGCCATCTTGAAATGTAGAAGCCTTCAGGAAGGTACTTGTGGTATGTAGAGGGTCCTGGGGGGATATGTGGCACTCCCATGGTTACCACTCCCAATACCCTTTCCGGGTGCAAAATAGCAAACAAGTAGGCAGGCCGAGCTCCAAAATCCTTTGCAATAAGACAAACCTATGCAAATAACATGTGGGTGAGAAAGAGACAGATTAAAATGGGTAAAAAATATATTCAGTTGGGAATTTTATTTTTGCTTATTTGAAGTGTTTATAATCCTTTGCTGTGCAGACAAAAATAGGTTAAATGCTTTAACTTTATAGATAGGCTTAATTATCAAGAAATCATGAAATGCTTCAAATAACCTGTAAATCTTTTCTTGATAAAGTAAAATAACCTGTAAATCTGTACTCAAGTTCGTGTCCAATTGGATATTTCATGGACCAAAATTAGTTCAATACCTTTTCAAGTCCGACGGCATCAAGAATGGCAAGCAGATCAGTGATAATGTCAGCAAAGGAAGCCTTTTCCGGTTCGGCAGGCGTGTCCGAGAGACCGTACCCACGGTAATCGGGGGCGATTGCCCGGAAGCCGGCGTTGGCCACGGCGATCATCTGGTGGCGCCAGGTGTACCATATCTCCGGAAATCCGTGTAGGAACACGACAACGTTAGGACCTGAGGACAGAAAACAAAAACCCAAAAAAACAAAAAACAAAAGACATGAAGGGCGTTTGATTAGATCCGGGGGGGACGTGTACGGACAAGAGAGTGAACTGAAAACGTTGTGTGCAAGTGTAACGTTGTATGATCACCAGATCCGATGTCTGCTAAGTGGAGCTTGAGTCCTCCTCGTACGTCCACGAACTTGTGATGGATTTGGTCCATTTCTGCGAACTACTCTCCCGGTTACTCTCCTCTGGTTTTCGATGAATATAATTTTTTGGTATATATATATATATATATATATATATATCATTATCGTTATTACTGTTCTCTACCTTATTTTTATTTTTGCCGGTAGATGTTTGGGCAGGTTTGGGATATTAAATGAGAAGATCTCATTTCATTTTATTTCTAAATATAATTTAAATATAAAATTTTTAAATTAATTATTATAATTTTTTCAAACTAATCATTAAAATATTTTCAACTTTTCAAATAAAAAATAAAAAATAATTCAAATTTTTAAATAAAAATAACATTATAAAACTGTATTTTTATAATATTTTTTAGTCAACTCTTTCTCTCTTATATTCCAAAATTTAAAAAATACTCAACTCAAACTATCTCACTACTATAATACTATTCAAAAACTATCTTATTATTATTCACAAAATTTTTATCTCATTTCACTTTTCAAACGTGGTTTGGTTTGGCCATACAAAATTTTCATCTCAAACTCAAAATTTTAATCTCATCATTACAACTTTTCTAACTCTTCATACAAAATATAATAAATAATTTAACTTTTTTTTTAATTTTTAAAATTTTAAAATAATAAGTAAGATTGTTCATCCAGGTTTCGGACCGGATATCCGGGTATACCCGGCCCGGAACCCGGATTGCAAACCCGGGCCGGAATGTAAACACGGGTTAGAACTTGGGCCGGAACCCGGACATATCCGGGTTTTTTAAAACCTGAAATCTGGGTTCCAGGTCGTAATCGTTTTTTTTTTCTCTCTCTCTCTCTCTAACGAAGTCTTTATTATTAAAAAATTTTTAATTGTCATTTAAAAACTTATATTCTAAAGTCTTAAAAGCATTTTAAAAAAAAAATCTAGAAGCCTATATTCTATTATAATTTAAAAACATTTTTTTATATATAAAACAACTATTTATCTTTTCAACTAAATGCAACTAAAAAAAAAAAAGAAATTCAATATTTATCATATAAAATACATGCAACACATAGTGCAACTCACTGTTACATATATATTACATTTTTTATATTTAATACATTACATTACAAAACAATTACATTACAAAACATAAAATTACAGCCATTGTCATGATTGATGATCATCAGTTTAGGAAGAACTTCTGGACTACTTGGTGCCAGATCTCCTTCACTGCTCCCCTTGCACGTTGAGCTTCTATTACATGCCATGGCATCTCCTTGCACATTAATATATATAAAGCAAAGCACATGGAAATCAGTTAAATAAATATTGCTTGTAACCCCCACAACAACCCACAAATTCCACAATGCAGCTAGCAATATCTGGACTAGACGAATATAAGAATGCTGTAAAAAACAATTGTCCAAAATGACAAGCCAACGAGCTCTAATAGCTAAAAGAAACCTCAAAACAATCACTAAACCAATGTGTCCCACATGTAGCAGGGTAAAGATTTTTTTATAGGTTATGTAGCTGGGTGAAGATGATGGTCAATAGAACCAGCAAATTATCTTAATTCTTAATTAGTAAATATCATCTTATAAATAATCATAAATAAGGTATACAGGCTGCATACGAAAGTATTCTATTGATGGAAACTCTTGCCCTTAAAAATCTGCCTATTTCATTCCCTCATATAGTCTACATGAGATAAACACTTAATTAGGCATAAGCCAGCCAAATATGAACACAAGCAAATCACTGTAATATAATCATAATCATACAAATGAAATCTGAAGAGAGAGAAATGTTGAGCACCAAAGTACCTCGTAGAGTTGATATGAGATGAGTGTTAGCCGATGAGCAAATGGGACTTTTGAATTACAGTCAGTAAATGTATCTGTCATTGGACTCTCTCAAGCACATACCCCTGAGAACAATTTAATGGTTCAAAGACACTAAAGAGACAAAACGAAAACACCAGTTTTTCTAGGAACAACAGTTAAAATATTCTCTTTTATTGAGAAAAAGGGTTGGATCATGTACTTTTAGATTAATCAATGGGACGCTTCCAACTTCGTTACCTGCAACACCATGAAACAAGGTAGATTTTACAAACAGCAACTTGACAGACTTGAATTGATCCATTTATGGGAAGTTTTGGTTCTCATTAACTTGTAATGTCCTAGTTTGAAAGTTAAAAGGCCTGCAAAATATGGCTAAACTAAACCCTCCCCCAAAAATGATCATAAAGAGTAACGTACCATAATGATTCATCTGGGTTTTATTTTTATTTTTGAATTTCCGACAATATAATCTTTGGATTCTTAACTTTTATAGTTTTGAATCTTGTCAAGTAGCAGGAGTCCTAGCTTTCTCAAAACAATTTGAGGTTTCCCCATACATAACAAGTCCATGTTCATGATACTTTTTCCTTGGTTTATCTCACCATCATAATTTGCTCTGCTTAGTAATTAGTTCATCATATTGATGATAGTATACTTGGATGTTTCAACGGACATGATGCAGCTGTTACACAAATGGATTGGTATCAATGCATGGCACTACAATGTTTTCCATTATTATGATAGGGTTACAGAGAATGTTTTCCATTATTATGTTTTCCATTATTATCAAAACATTACACAAATGTTTTTCTATCTGTGAAAGAACAAAATATTATCATACAAAATAACCAGAGAATGTAACAATATCTTTTTTTATCTACAAAGCAACATATTAGCATGTGCTAAAAATGAAAAAATTCTGTGGATGCTTTCTCTGTCCTACAGAACACAATCTCTTCCCTTTCGATTGGATTTTTTTCACAAAAAGAAAACATGAGACAATAAATCCAGTCTTTCTCCATAATTTCAAATATTGTGTTATATTTTCATTGTCACTTCAAGAAGTACACCCTTCCACTGTGGTCAAACAAACTGACTTCCAAAAAGAATACTGCCTAACAGAACATATGCAACTGGCTATAGCCAAATACTTCTCAAAAGCTGTCTTGTTAAGAAAACTTTAGGTTGACAGACTACTTGTTGGTGGACATCTTCGTTTATGGCTAAAAACTGCCATTGACCAATGCTCCATGAACAAACACACACAAGAATCAAAATATAATAGAAGAGTGGAACAAGCAGGGGAATCAATGGTCAACCACTTCATTGGATAATCAACTAGATCACCATAATTAAGTGAAATAAATTGTAATGACCTAAGGAAGGCCCAATGTTACCAAATCGAACTCTGGGAATCAATCAAACTTAGAAACAACCACTAAAGTTAATGTTATTAATATCTAAAACATTCCCGTAGTGCCACAACCAAAAATAAAAAGGCAAATAGAAATGTTAAACGCCCTAAACAGATTTACAATACGTATCCCCTAACAGCAAATTAAACAAGCTAACCGAAAACCGCCTGAAACAAAGAAACCCAGTTAGCAAAATAGTAAAAAGAAACCATAACCAATTAAGAAATTATAAAAAAACTAACACCATATCAGACATGCACGACAACCACCACAACAGAGAAGCTGTTACCCCAATACCGAATCAAACACGATGGAACGCATTTTTATTACAACAAATCCATTAAGCAAGAACCAAGAAAAAGACAAGGAAGCCCAGAAAGAAAACATACCCAAATGGACAAAAGGAGATGAACGGTGAGCCGCGCGATCAAATCGGGTTCCAGACAATACAAAAGCGCTAGCTCAGCTCCTGAAGGGATGAGAGAGAGAGAGAGAGAGAGAGAGAGAGAGAGAGAGAGAGAAAACTGAGGGAGGGAGGCGCTTCGCCTCTTTGCATCGCTGAGAAGAGAGTCTCAGAGTAGGAGATCGATGGGGCGGGGGGGCTGGGTTAGAATTAGGGTTTTTTTTTTTTTTTGACTTTATAAACCCCGGGTACCGGGTTTTAAACCCGGGTCCCGGATTTAAAATCCGGTACCCGGACCGGATTAATCCGGTTTTCTAAATCCGGATACCGGCCCGGATTTAACCCGGGCCGAAAACTTGAACCGGAATCGGGCCGAATAAAATTTGGCCCGGATGAACAGCCCTAATAATAAGACCCCGTTTGGTTACACAGATGAGATGAGATGTTTTAAATAGTAATAAATAAAATATTATTATAATATAAGTTTTTAATATTAATTTTATATTGAGATGTGAAATTTTTAAATTGTTTATTATATTTTCTATAAAAATTTAAAAAATTTATAATAATGAATTGAGATAATATAAAATAAAATTTTTAACATTGTATGACCGATTCATAATAATATTAAAATATTTTACCTTAAAATATAAAATTCTCGTCTCAAAATTCTAAACTGCCAAAGCTCAAGGGTTTAACCCTAAACCGTAAAGAGAGGACCATTATGATGGCGGTGCGTAGGCAATCTAGTGGTTGAACCGTTTGAGAACCATCTGTCGTAAAAGAGATATACAACACGAGAGTGCATTGATGATCATATGATTACAGCACTCTGAATGAATTTTGTATTATATAAAAAATATATATTATTTAAAGAATTATTCTGAAAAAGTACTTAATCTAATTATGTAAAATAAAATATAAAATACATTTAAATATAGTAACCATCTATATGTAGTAGGTATTATTCATCTTTTAAATATTTTTATTATTATTTATATTTCATTTACTTTTTTATTTTCTTTTACTTTGATTTTTAATATGTAAGCAAATTCTTTTTTATTGTTATTCATTTAAAACATATATATTTCATTTTCTTCTTAAAAATATCTTTTAAACCGATTTTTTCATATTTAAATTTTATTTTTAATTTTTATTTGGCATATATATTTTTGCTTTATGTGTGTAGGATTGAATTATTTTACATTAAAATAAATTGCAAATATAAAAAAACATATGGATATTGTAAATTTATTGGTAAAAAGGAAATATTTATAAAGAATATAAAAAGATTATTTAAGTGATATAGAAAAAAATAGATAAGCTGATGGATGATGTATTGTAAGAGTCTGTACTTAAAATAAAAAAAAATTAATAATATATTTTAAAGAATAGGATGAAGAATTCATTAGAAGTACTCTATTGAGGTAGATTTTAGATAAAAAATAGAAAAAAATCCATCAACTGCTTGATAACAATTTTTTTTTTCACGACTATAGATTAAAATAATAAATATTTTGAAATTTTGGTTTATTTTTATTTTGATGTGATGGATTTGGATTTAAATATTTAAAAAATATTATACTATTAGGAAATGTAAATCGACTGTAATTCTAACACCAGTCAAAAAAATCTATTATGCTTTACGAAATGGACAGCATGTATGTCTGTTTATATATAGATTAATGCACCCAAGTAATTCATCATTCCACCGTCGTTTGTTCCTATATATGAGATGAGTTAAGATGAGTTGAGATTAAAGTTAAAAGTTGAATAAAATACTATTAAAATATATTTTTATTTTAAAATTTAAAAAATTAAATTATTTATTTTATTAGAAATTTTAAAAAAATTGTAATGATGAGATAAAATAAATTAAAATGAGATGAAATGAATTAAGATGGCTTGTTTTACTTATTGATTTTTTTTGAAAAATCAACCTTATATATGTTGCACAATTAAACAATAAACCGGCGAAAATAATTCATAAATTGATGACTTTATGTAATAAATTAAATTACAAAATTATTTTTATTATAAAATAAATATAACGTATTAATTTATAAATTTATTTTTATAAAATATTTATAACTGTAATTCTTATCTCAAACATACATTGCACAAATTTGAACCACCCATCGAAAAAGGTACAAAATGAAAGCCACACAATTAAGTTCACGTTTTACACTTTTCAAAAGGGTGATGATGACTTTTTTAAAATTTTATTTGAATATTAAGACTTTTAGAGTATAAAAAGATAAACACACGATATTTGTTGTTATTGGGTGAGTTTCAAATAATATTATACTGTGCTATACTGCTATTGATATATGATTCTATGTTTCTAAACCTTAAAATCCAGACAAAACAATAAGATCTTGTAAGAGGAAGAACCAAGTATCACCTCCCGACACACAACAAGCAGAAGCAATGGCGGCTTTCACAGCTATCAGGTTTGGCAATGATCTAGGCATGAGAAAGGTAATAATGGAAGGTGACTCAAAAAGAGTTGTAGAAACAACCTAACAACAACTGGAAGATGACAGTTATTTTGATTTGATATTATCAGAAATCAGAGCTAGTTTCAAATGTTTTGAAGAATGTAAAATTAAACATACATTTAGAGAAGCAAATGTACTAGCTCATACACTAGGCAAGAATGCTCTGTTGATCCCAGACTGTATAGTGGATATGGAGGTTCCACCTCCATGTATTCACTCTGCTTCTGTTTAACAGTTAATATATGATCTGAAGTTTCTTAAAAAAAAAAAAGAAAAAAAAAAGAGAAGATCTTGTAAGAGGAACAGTGATTAAATAAATAGTTTGAGCATTTTGTTTCTTTTTCTCTAAAAAAAAAAAAAATAAAGTCGAAACACCTTAACCGGTACTTTCCATACTGGTGTCTCTCTCTCTCCAAAGCCGGTTGGAGGAAAACCGTCCCACTTGGCTAAATACAAGTTTTTTTTTGGTTCCCAATGTCCACAACACCAGAAACTAGTTTTACTTTTTCTGATATTTTGCCGCCTCCACCATTAAAAAGCCTTTCAACTTCTTCCGCAGTTACTCTTCTCAGTTTCCCACCACATCAACATTAAAGGGAACCGCACTCAAACTTCTTTTGACAAAGCCCACTTTTGATCAATCAAGCACGACCATGTACGAATGCCCCGCCACCAAACCCTCTGAGCCTTTCCTTCTTTGTCTTCTTCACCATTTACAGGACCTCAAGAGATCCATCCTTGCTCTTCTCTTTTGCTTGCCCACCTCGCTTTTTGCTCTCCTTCTTCTTCTCCTCTTGCTCTACAATGGTTTCTCTGTCTTCTACCTTCATCTCCCTCTTCCTGCCAAGTCCCCGTCCGTACCTGCCAATTTCTCTCCTGTAATTACCGCCGGCGAGCCCATGAGAAAATGGTCTTCTTTTTCGACTGCTTCCTCGTCCTCTTCTTCAAAGCTGGCTTCTTCAGTAATGTATGCTACGAAAGAAGAAAACCCACCCGTGATTTTGAAGACTCAGTTGCCCCTTTTTCGCAAATCACGCTTTTCGATCCTACCCCTCACCAATTCTACGGTTTCCAGGCCGAGACGGGCCCGGAAGCACAAGCGCAAGCTAAAGAGTGTGCCCTTCGAAGCTCGGTCCAGTCCTTTTCCAGTAAGAATCGTTGAGTTCTTCGCTGGGAATTCTACCAATTCCTGTAAGTTTCGGTTCTTTATGACTAGGATTTCGTTGAAGTCATTTGGTGATAGAGAAGTGTTAGCCATGGAGAGCTTGTTTAACTCTCACCCAAACGCTTGTTTGGTCATAGTCTCAAACTCAATGAAATCAAGAAGAGGAAGTCGAATTCTTAGACCATTTTTAGATAATGGGTTTCGGGTAATGGCTATTGATCCGGATTACGACTATATATTCAAGGATACTCATGCGGAAGCGTGGTTTGATAGGTTAAGGAAAGGGAATGTGGATCCTGGCGAAGTTTCTTTGGGTCAGAATCTCTCCAATTTGCTCAGGCTTGCTTTGTTGTATAAGTTTGGAGGCATTTATATAGACACAGATATTATAGTGTTAAAGAGCTTCTCGAAGTTGAGAAATGTAATCGGTGCTCAGACAATTGATCTTGAAACTGGGAATTGGAGCCGATTGAACAATGCTGTGCTGATATTCGACAAGAATCATCCACTACTTTACAAATTCATTGAAGAATTTGCGCTAACCTTCGACGGGAACAAATGGGGGCACAATGGCCCTTACTTAGTCTCGAGGGTTGTTTCCAGGCTGGGTGGAAGGCCTGGATTTAATTTCACGGTGTTGCCACCTTCGGCATTTTATCCGGTTGATTGGAGTAGGATTCGAAGTCTATTTCGGGGGCCGAGAGACGAGCTGCATTCAAAATGGATGCATAAAAAGTTGAGGCAGATTCAGTCCAGAAGTTTGGCTGTTCACTTGTGGAATAGGCAGAGCAGGAACCTAGAGGTTGAAAGGGGAAGCATCATCAGTCACATAGAGTCCGATTGTTGTATCTCCTGTAATTCTGCACTTTCCAGTTTGTAATCACAGAATAACTATGGCAATTGCAACAAATTGTCTTATGCATTTCAGTTTGTTGTATGTGGTTTATGGACCGACTTGGTTCATTCCACCATTGCAGTCCATAAAGAAAGAATATTAGGGAATGATAATCTTTTTCTTCTTCATAATTATCCGTTAATTCATATATAAATTCTATGTTTTTGTTATACCTGAAGAACATCTGAGATTAAATGCTTTGTGAAAGTGGTTTATCAGCTTCCACTTGATATATGGCACCGACTTTCTGGCCTCTTATTTGTCAGTTTGTGCAATTCTTCCATCATTTGGCTCTGCATCTATGAAAATTCTGAAGTTTTTAATGAGCATGAAAAACTCTTCACAGTTGGCTGCAAGTTGTGTGAGGGCATGAGTCGTCATTATATCTGGATTAATATATGGGTCTCACCCATGTGGAGTTACAAGATTTTTACAAGTCAAATACATATTAATTAATGGCATAATATCTTCTATGCTTGATGCAGGATCACCATTCCAAGAATTCCGCTTCCAAATAGTTATCTTTCTCACCTAGGCTTCTTTTATAGTCTACAACTCTCTGTTAAATAAGCAATCTTGGTCTCTTGTTATCCGCAAACACACTCCTCCCCGGCCACCTCCTTTTGGTCTTCCGAGAGAGAGAGTAAACAAGAAGACAAAAAAGGCAGGAGGGATAATTTGGCAAATAAACAAATTGCCTTTTCACGATTCAGGGGACCAAATTGTAAGAATTGCTTGTGAGACGGGAAAATCAGTAAACAACTAAAAGGTATTTGTTAGTGAAAAAGACTGCACCCAAAACGGATCATAAAATGAAGATGATCTTGCATGCACTAATCATTTTCTACTAAGTTCTATTTTCCTTTTTTTCCTCCAATCTTTTCTTGGTTTATCTTAGGAAGTTGAACACACGCAACTTTGGTGATCCATCTACTTCCAAGTATCCCCTTGGTTAGTTGAGTCACTAACTTCTGGCTAATTTTTTAAACGTGATACTGCAGGAATGGGTGGGCTTAGCAGGCCTTATCTTCACGGTATCCTCATAAATACCTGACAAAAAATTATTAACTAAATAATTAGAATATCAAGGTTCCAACTTTCACCTGCGTCTGTCAACGACTCCACCATGTGTTTGTTCTTGTTTATAGCATATCGCCCCGACGCCCACACCAATTTCCACCAACATTAATGATACAAGATACTAAAATCATTTCAGAAATGCATGAAATTGGAAAGCCTTTGTCTCAAATCTCCCATTACTATATGTAAAACAGAAGCTGGAACTTAAGAGGTGGGAATGCTGTCCAATTGCCACTATTGCCTTGTTCCTTCATACCCTTGTATTGGAAGCCACATTAAAGGCTCAACATGTGCCATTATGGTAGAAAGCTTCATTTTATTGGCAGGCCATTAGGAGGACTTGTGCGCACATGGGTTCATTCGTCTAAGTAAAATAATATATCCTCCCGTTCCTACGGCCTACATAGTTTGTCTTTTATTTCCTTAATTTATGAAAAACATGGTTGCTGTGAACGAAAGTTAATCAGTAATGTCTTGGACCGACAAAGAGTGATTAGTTAGCGTACATTTAAAAGCTTGTGGACAGAAATCCACGCTGGCATTTCCATTTATATTCTGGCTCTTTCAGCCCGTCCGTGTCTTGATTGATCAGTGCATGCGCATGTGGCCTTCGTGCTCTTTCGCTTTCAGTAAGTTCCTGCTTATCAAGTTCCTGGCTCCTTCGTCTCACAAGGTTTCTTATCCTCAAACAAGTGATCATTGGATGTCAAGATTTCTTGGGATTAAAAGTTTCTATCCAAATTTTAGAGAGTAGTTATTAGGTACTATTGAAATATATACAAGTGGTCATCACATCCTATCATAAGATGCCATATCAATTAATAAAGATGCTTACATAAACAATTTTAATTATATTGTATGTTGTGACATGATGAAGATCCTATAGTGTATAAAACCAATATCATGTCTATTTCTCCTTCGATATAATTCTTACTGTTCGAATATATTCCAAGAGACACATTTACAATTATTTATGTGCTACAAAGATGCATCCTTTTGCCATTTACATATGGGTCATGACACCATTTGTCGGATATTGGGACCTTCTAGATTTAAGCAGATTTAAGAGTTAAGACGGTAATTAAAAAGAAAACATACGTTATGGTTAATACGCTGTCTTATAAAATGATCTTATGCTCTGGTTTCTTGGTTGTTGCGGGACCAATTTTAGATATACAATATAGCCCCTGAGAGATGATCACGGCTTAAGCCCATTCGCTATAGATATTCACTAATAGATGCTCTAGAAAATGAATCTAACTAAGCCAATATTAAATTAGTTTAGGAATTTGATATATATCCAATTTAGACTCCTCAATAGCTTCCAATTAAGTTTTGGGTCCATTTTTTGGATGGATAGATGTTTTAGTATAGAGATTTCACAAAAATAAACTCATAGAGTGACGTGTATTAATGTTGTACGTTAGATTGTAAAGTAAATCTTTAACAGGTTGCCATCCATGTACTTGACATCCTTGCAAGTGTGAATGCCAAGAGAAAGTTGAATGATTTAGATGATAAATGGAAGAATAAGAAGAAACAATAACATTGATATTGAGAAATTTTTCTTGCTAGCTGGCTGCTTGCTTCAAGACTCGGTAGTATTTTTCAGAAACATGTCTCTAATTTTTCGTGAGTTTCTATGTGTTCATGTTGGATCTTTTCCTCAGTAAAACTTTCGGTAAAATCCTTGGCTAGTCTTCCGACCAAAATTGGGGTCTGCGGATCCCCATACTTCCCCACGTTTTTTTGTTCTTTTATCTATTTTAAATTAGAAAAAATTTATTGTTTTATATTTTCATCGTCTCATGATGTGACATTAAATAATAATTTTATAAGTGAAATATAATAAATAGTCTTTAATTATCTAATACTAAATCATAGAATAATGAGATGATGAAAAAAAATAGATAATGAGTAGTATTACTCTTTACTTTAGCTCATCTTATTTTTTTGGGACGTTAAAGCCATTTTTGCTGGATTCTGTCACTGCCACCTCCGCTACCACCTCTAATCACCTTATTTGGTATTGCCACCAAATCACTAGCCCCACCACCACTGCATTGCTCACAATAGTTTTCATCTATTAGAGTTTTTGGAGGCTTTTATGAATCTCAATTTTTTTAAAAAATCAATATGATACATGATACTCATATTCTACTTTTATATCGTTAAGTATAATGTAAATTTTTTATTATTTTTTTATAATATTTTATTTTTAATAGAAAAAATATAAAAATTGATGGGCAATATCATCTCATCACAATGAGATGTGAGTGTGATGTATATAATTTTTTTTACAAAAATCAGCATTTCAACCTAACAACACAAAATCAATTACTTTTATTTGAGTAAAAAAGTCCATTAAAAACATTAACATGAAAATAAATGGAAATCTATACCGTTCAAGTAATTTACCGTAATGCCCTCCTCTATACTTTGTTAAACAGGCGGTAAAACGTCAAGGGTTACGATTAAAAATTGAGGCGACTCATGAAGATTGATAACTAGCTTTTTAAAGGTCAGTCGTGGTTGGACTGAATTCTTGGGGGGTTTATATCTGCAGCTCGGTTTGTAGAACAAAGTGTAACGAATCTGGAATTCTCTATGCCATCGTTTCCCCCCAGAAGAAGCACCTACGTTCTAGGTTGATTCAAGGGTTGTTCTAGAAATTATCTAGTGGTGCACCAACCATCGTGTGAAGACCTTGGCAACGGTGATAAAACTTGGACAAACTCGTGGAACAACATCTAAAAACTCATGGAATGTAAAGGGCTGAAACAAGTTAGTTAATTAGTGAAACTGTGCGTTTAAATGAAAGGGGAAATAACTGAATAACGGCATGGGATTAGTGTTAAACGGTAACGTTTAACATCTGTAAAACGTGTATAAATACTGAAGCAAAATGTAAACAAGAATTCATTCAGAAAGTTTAATAGAAAGGCAGTTTTGGAGGTTGGGAGCTCCTCAAAAGCTTCTTCCGAGAATCAAGAAAGTGATTCTTGGGTTTTCTTCAGTTCATTTCAGTTTCTGTGTAGTTAATTGGGTAATCTGTAGAATACCCATTACAATTGGTATCAGCAGTCGTCGGTTCTGTGATGGCAGAAGGCACGCGAGGAGCGTTGAAGAACCAGCAGGAAGGGCCGCATAAGCATCAGGATGTCGTCCAAAAGCAGTTGGATACTCATCAACAGGCCATTATTGGTATGTCTGAAAAGTTACAGCATGTTTCTGACATGCTTTGTTCATTGGTTGAATCAGTACAAGTTAATCTTCATAGAGAAGGAGTTAATGAGCCTAGAAGTCATGAAGATAGAACCATGCAGAGAAGTTTTCGTTTGGATTTTCCAAGATTTGGTGGTAGTGATCCTGCTGGGTGGGTCTTTAAAGCAAATCAATACTTTGATTGCTATCAAACACCATTTCATCAGAAATTGATGGTGGCATCTTTTCATATGGAAGGTGAGGCACTGGTTTGGTACCAAACTGCCTTGAATTCAGGGCAATTTAATTCTTGGGAGTCTTTGGTGGTTGCAATGCAGGTTCGATTTGGACCATCATCATATGATGATCCAATGGAAGCATTATCTAAGTTGAAGCAGACAAGTTCTGTAAATCTGTATAAATCACAGTTTGAAAACTTAGCAAATAGATTACAAGGCTTGTCTGAGAGACACTTACTCAGTTGCTTTGTGAGTGGTTTGAAAGATGAGATCAGATTGGGTGTGAAGATGTTGAGCCCAGTCAATCTTGGTGCTGCTTATGGGTTAGCAAAAATCCAAGAAGAATACCTATTTGCTATCAAGAAACCATGGAGAGGGTTTCCAGTACCAACTGAGCCTGTGGTGGAAAATAATAAAGTCCAAAGACCTCCTTTAGCAGTAAAGAAAGTTTTTTCTTCACAAATGGATGAGAAAAGGAAGAAAGGCCTTTGCTATCATTGTGAGGAAAAATGGAACCCTGCACATGTGTGTAAGACTCCTAGGGTGTACCTAATGCAAGTAGAAAACATGGGGGATAAGCCCATAGAAGTAGTGGAGGTAATGAATGAACCTCCTATGACCAGTGAACAATTGGTGACAGATGAGGGTGAAGCAATGGAAGTGTCCATTCATGCAATTTCTGGGTGCTCTACTAGTAATGCCATGAGGTTATTGGGAAGGGTAGGAAGTTGTGTGGTGGAAATTTTGGTGGACTCAGGGAGTACACACAATTTTTTGGATCCATTAGTAGTACAAACTGCAAAATTAAAAGTCCATAATGATTCAAAGTTACAAGTTAAGGTAGCTAATGGAGATAAGCTGATTAGTGGAGGAAGATGTGAGGAAGTCATAAAAGTTCAAGATTCCAAATTCAGAATTCCCTTTCATGTTCTGACATTGGGAGGGTGTGATATGGTTTTGGGAGTTCAATGGCTCAAGACTTTAGGGCCAATTTTCTGGGATTTTAACTCAATGTCTATGAGTTTTTCAGTGGGTAATTCAAAGATCACATTGAATGGGTTGAAGTCTGAAGGAATAAGGGTGCAGAATGGGAAGGGTAGTCTCAAGTCTTCCTTGGTAAGGCAGCAAGGGTGGTTTTTACAGTTAAGGGCTGAAGATCAATGTGTGAAACCTGCTAGTCAAGTGAAAGAAGTGGAGGAATTGTTGCAAGAGTTCAAGGAAGTTTTTGCAGAACCTGTTAGTTTACCTCCTAACAGGTCATTTGATCATAGTATTCCTCTTAAGGAGGGTACGGGTCCTGTTTCTGTCAGACCTTATAGGTATCCTCATTATCAAAAAAATGAGATTGAGAACATTGTTAGAGATTTGTTGAAAACTGGAGTGGTTAGACCCAGTCAGAGCCCTTTTTCATCACCAGTCTTGCTTGTTAAAAAATCAGATGGATCATGGAGGATGTGTGTGGACTATCGGGCCTTAAATCAGGTAACAATCAAAGACAAATTCCCTATACCTGTCATTGATGAGTTACTTGATGAATTATTTGGAGCATCAGTTTTTTCCAAATTGGATTTAAGGTCTGGATATCACCAAATTCGTGTAAAAGATGTTGACATTGAAAAAACAGCTTTTAGGACTCATGAAGGCCATTATGAGTTCTTAGTAATGCCTTTTGGCCTTACTAATGCCCCTGCAACCTTTCAAGGGTTAATGAATGATGTGTTTAAACCTTTTTTAAGGAGGTTTGTCTTGGTGTTCTTCGATGATATTCTCATTTATAGTAAGAATTTGGTGGATCATGTTTCACATCTCAGAGCTGTTTTACATGTGCTGAAGCAACATACTCTTTATGCAAAGTTGTCTAAGTGTAGATTTGCCATGCATGAAGTTGATTACTTGGGGCATATCATTTCTGTTGACGGTGTTAAAGCTGATTCTTCTAAGCTTGTTTCTATGGTGGAATGGCCTATTCCGAAATCATTAAAAGCCTTGAGAGGATTTCTGGGCCTCACTGGCTATTACAGAAAATTTATCAAGGATTATGGCTCTATTGCTGCTCCTTTAACAGTTTTGTTGAAAAAGAATTGTTTTCATTGGTCTGAGGAGGCATTTCAGGCATTTAAGAAGTTGAAAGAAGCTGTTACAAGTCCACCAGTACTTCGATTGCCTGATTTCTCTAAAAGCTTCACTATTGAATGTGATGCTTCTGGTATTGGATTGGGGGCTGTACTCATGCAAGAGGGTCAGCCTATTGCCTTTTATAGCAAAGCATTGAAAGGTAAGGCATTGCTCTTATCAACCTATGAGAAAGAGCTACTAGCTCTTGTTTCTGCTGTAGCTAAATGGAGGCCTTATTTGTTAGGGGGAGTTTTTCAAGTTAAGACTGATCAGCAGGCTCTTAAGTACTTATTGGAGCAACGGGTAGGTACAGAAACTCAACAGAAGTGGTTATCTAAGCTAATAGGCTATGATTTTACCATTGATTACAAGAGGGGCAAGGAAAATAAAGCAGCTGATGCTCTTTCCAGGAAGTCTGAAGAGCAGTTAGCCACTTTAGCACTCATTACCTTTCCTACTTCTCTTTGGATAGAAGAGTTGAAACAAAGCTATCAGCTTTGTCCATCCATTCAAGGAATTTATGAGAAGTTACAACAGGGATCTGAGGGTCCAAAACATTTCACCTTACAGCAGGGATTGCTGTTAAGAAAAGGGAAGATTGTGGTGGTTTCAGATTCAGCATTCAAGACTAAGGTCTTGTATTACATTCACAATAGCCCACAAGCTGGTCATATGGGTTATCACAAGACATTACACAGGGCCAAACAAGACTTTTATTGGAAAGGGATGCGCAAAGATGTTAAGACATTAGTCAAAGAATGTGAAATTTGTCAAGCATGCAAGCATGAAAATCTGCATCCAGCTGGACTTTTGCAGCCATTACCTGTACCATCTTCCCCATGGGCTGATATTTCCATGGATTTTATTGAAGGATTACCTTCTTCAGGTGGCTATACTGTCATTTTTACTGTGGTGGACAGATTCACCAAGTTTGGACATTTCTTCTCTTTGGCACACCCCTATTCAGCAAGTAAGGTGGCTCAGGTTTTCTTTTCTGGGGTCTTCAAGCTCCATGGATTACCAAAATCCATTGTGTCGGATAGAGATGCTATCTTTACTAGTAATTTTTGGAGAGAATTATTTAGATTGCAAGGCACTTCTCTCAATTTCAGTTCTGCTTATCATCCACAATCTGATGGGCAAACTGAAGCCTTGAATAAGGTTGTTGAAGGCTATCTTAGGTGCTATACGAGTGACAAACCTAAGGAGTGGAATTTGTGGCTTCCTTTGGCTGAATGGTGTTATAACACCACCTGTCACTCTTCAATTAAAATTTGCCCTTTTGAAGCATTGTATGGATATGTACCTCCAAGATTAGTTTCTTATGTAGCAGGAACTTCTATCAATCCTGCAGTGGATCAGCAACTAAGGTCTAGAGAACAGCTTTGGGTGATGTTGAGGGAGAATATATTGAAGGCTCAAAATAGAATGAAGGCTTTTGCAGATAGAAGAAGAACTGAAAGGGAATTTCAAGTGGGGGATTGGGTGTTTCTCAGACTGCAACCATATAGACAGAAAACTGTAGCCTTACGCCATAATCTTAAATTGGCTCCAAGGTTCTTTGGACCTTTTAAAATTTTGGAGAGGATTGGAACAGTGGCCTATAGGCTTGAATTGCCTTCTTCTACAAAGATCCATCCTGTGATACATGTCTCTTGCTTGAAGAAAAAGCTTGGCCATAATGTTATACCATTGCCTACACTACCACCTGTGGATTCTCAGGGGCAAGTTCAACTTGAACCTGAGTTGATTTTGCAAAGGAGGATGAAGAAAATCAGGAACCATGCTGTGACTGAAGTCTTGGTGAAGTGGTTAGGAGCTGCTACAGAGGATAGCACTTGGGAACTTCTGTGGAAATTACGTGATCAATACCCACACCTTGTGGGCAAGGTCCTCTGAAAGGGAGGAGTGTCAAGTTCTTGAGGACAAGAACATTGTTAAGGGGAAGGGATTGTAAAGGGCTGAAACAAGTTAGTTAATTAGTGAAACTGTGCGTTTAAATGAAAGGGGAAATAACTGAATAACGGCATGAGATTAGTGTTAAACGGTAACGTTTAACATCTGTAAAACGTGTATAAATACTGAAGCAAAATGTAAACAAGAATTCATTCAGAAAGTTTAATAGAAAGGCAGTTTTGGAGGTTGGGAGCTCCTCGAAAGCTTCTTCCGAGAATCAAGAAAGTGATTCTTGGGTTTTCTTCAGTTCATTTCAGTTTCTGTGTAGTTAATTGGGTAATCTGTAGAATACCCATTACATGGAACAACTGCTTACTTCATATTTGAGGTATTTATGCAAAGGTTCCTACAGGGATTTCAACAAGAACACAAGATGATCATTTCTTTGAATATGACAAAACTAGAGAACGCTGCAATCGGTACAAAAAGAACTATTTCATATAACAAATAGAGGAGAAAACGAAGTGCCGTTCTTATTTGAATAATGTTACAATACCACTTCATTTTAACTGTTTATATATTTATTTTTTTAATTAAAAAAGATAACAATTAATATATATTTTTTAAAATTTTTTAAATATACTTAAACATATTTAAAAAATATTTGAAAAAACAGATGTAATTTACATTAGTGGCATACAATTGAGAGACATAATAATATTACCCATTTATGATAAAAGTAGAGTGCTCTTTTGAATCTTTGATAAAGAGTGGTGCTACTCTGCCACGGTCAACGTGCCCCACAAGCTAAATATCATTTTTTAATATTTTCTTTTTTTTTTCACGTTTTTTTAAAGATTTTTATAAAATAAAAAAAATACAACAATACATTAATATTTATTTTCTCAATCGTTGACTAAATAATAATAATAATAAAAAATTAAAATAAATAAACAATCAAAATAAATTGACAAATTCATAGAGACAGTCCAAATTGGTTATCAAAAATCAAATAATTACAACTAATCATTACAATTTTCATATAAAATATAATAAGTAATTCAAGATTTTTAAATTTTAATACAAAATTAATATTAAAAAATTATATTATAATAATATTTTATTCAGTACCATTCAAAATATTTTATCTCATCTGAACTAAGTAACCAAACAGAGTGTAACACACCTCAAGATACTTAAAACAGAAATCCATAGAAATTGCTCACTTCGAGGAGAGCAGCTTTATTGAAAAAAGGAAGAAGAAGAAGATGACGATGATACGAGAGATACATTTGCGTCAACTTTCTTGATGATTCTTCATAGCCAAGTTGCTCATTACATATAACCCACGTACTGGACTTGGACTAAAAGTAAACACAAGATAATAAGACTAAAGTCATGCAATTAGTTCATTCTACAGGCTTAAGCCCACTTCCGTTACCAACCAAAGGCCCATAAAATAATCTAAGGCCAAAACAAGTGTAAAAAGCAGTAGAGTAAAGGGTAAGATGGGCTTGAGCTGAGTCCAAATCAATTAGGCTTGTTACACAGAGACGCTAAAGTATTCAACAAAGCTCTAACGGACACACATAAAAACCATCCTATAAACATTGCAAACACATACGGTAGCACTTCAATGTTGGGGCCAAACCGTTACTCTCCTAAAGATCTCTTCGTCACACCCAGGACATATTCGTAGACCTTCTGCTGGTCGGGAAGAGTTTTGGCGACACTCTCCTTTTGCATGCACCTCTTGGCCCATGCGATAAGCTTGGGGTGCTCTGCCTCCGAGCTGAATTCTCCAAATGTCTCAAATGTATAGAACCAGCTGTAGAAAGTGACAAAAGCAACATCCACAAACCCAAATGTTTCACCCCCAAAGTAAGGCTTCTCACCCAGCTCTTCCTCCAATGTCTTCAAGATTTCAAGGAACTGCTTCTTTGCCGCCTCGTGCTCTTCTCCTTTTGTGCTCCGTAGTTTAATCCAAGCATCAACCACCTGCACTTTGCACGCACATTGTATTACCACTCTCCATAGATTATAGATTAGGATGAACAATGTCAGAACCAAAAAAAAAAAAACTGATGTGGAACCATCTTTCAAGTGGTTTCATATATCTACCACTTAAATAGACAGCCATTTAAAATTTTAAACATTAACATATGCAAATAGAATGACATTAGTTTGCCCAAAGCATATATTTCAAGTTCATTGGACTGGAAGGTAATCTCTTTGTTCCAAGGGTCAAATTATTTCCCCAATACTCTTATCTGCCAGAGTTCAAGGACATCCGAAAATTAAAACCAAGATATTGAAATTGGGACAGAATTGCAGAAGGTGACGTCAATTCCCCAAATACTTTTTCCAGGATTCAGAAAGAAAAGCTCAATTCAGTCTGTTGATTGCGAGATAGAAGATCAAGACTATGTCTGTCGAATCTAGGAGGTTCATAGTAAATTAACTGAAATTACATTAAGACTACTAGAATCATCATCGTTTCTTGAATCTTTCCGATAAAATATAGAATACTGATGAAAGTATTAACGTCGCGATATATTTTTAAAAGAAATCTTGCTAGTCTACACTGATAGACCTTGTTGCTCCAAACCAAAAATCAAAGTAGTCAACATATGTGATACCCATGAAATGAAAGCGGCCAAATCAAAACAATAAACATAAATGAATAGATTAAAATATTTGAGCCGCTCTGACTACTATAATGGCCTTAGATTTAAAGAGCAAATAAACCAAACCAATAAATGAAGAAAATAAGCTAGATCCCAGCAAAATCTGTTGGACAAATGAAGCCGTAAAAGGAATTGAAGCGATACTTAAACACAAAAAGGGAAAATAGGGATTGCAGAGACATGTACCTTCTTATCAACAAAATCAGCCCAGAACCTAGCTTGAGCTCTCTTGTAAGGATCAGAGGGCAACAATGGAGACTTATCGTTCCAGACCTCGTCGATATATTGAACAATGATTAAGGACTCGCATATCGGTTTCCCATTGTGGATGAGAACTGGAATTTTCTTGTGAACCGGATTCATCTGGAGAAGCAGATCGCTCTTGTTCTTCAAGTCTTCCTCCCTGTACTCATACTTGATCCCCTTCTCAGCAAGGGCAACCCTGACCCTCATCCCAAACATGCTAGCCCAAAAATCGAGTAGAACCACCTCCTCTGCCATTGTTACGGGCCTCAGAATATCGAAAGCAACCGACTCCAGGTCTAGCGAATACCGCGTAGAGTATGCGAACTGTGTAGAGTGGGACCGTATTTTATAGAAATTGTACCAGTGGCTTGGAAGGGCTTGGCATGGAAGATTGCTCCACGTCATGGATGACATCATGACGGATTCCTTCCAAACTTCACGTCGTTTCATTTTTAATTTATTATATTAAAACTATTTTATTTTTGTAAAATAAATAGTAATTTAAAAATTATGAGTAATATCACAATAATGCAATAAAATAAAAATAAATGAGTATATTATATAGAAAAATTATACTTATGGTCTATTTTATTATTATTCTTTCAACCTCTAATTACGTAGTATCAAATAATTGACTCCTAAATTAGACATAAATAAATTATTTTTAGTTATTTAATATCACATATTCAATTGTAAAGGGCTGAAACAAGTTAGTTAATTAGTGAAACTGTGCGTTTAAATGAAAGGGGAAATAACTGAATAACGGCATGGGATTAGTGTTAAACGGTAACGTTTAACATCTGTAAAACGTGTATAAATACTGAAGCAAAATGTAAACAAGAATTCATTCAGAAAGTTTAATAGAAAGGCAGTTTTGGAGGTTGGGAGCTCCTCAAAAGCTTCTTCCGAGAATCAAGAAAGTGATTCTTGGGTTTTCTTCAGTTCATTTCAGTTTCTGTGTAGTTAATTGGGTAATCTGTAGAATACCCATTACAATTGGTATCAGCAGTCGTCGGTTCTGTGATGGCAGAAGGCACGCGAGGAGCGTTGAAGAACCAGCAGGAAGGGCCGCATAAGCATCAGGATGTCGTCCAAAAGCAGTTGGATACTCATCAACAGGCCATTATTGGTATGTCTGAAAAGTTACAGCATGTTTCTGACATGCTTTGTTCATTGGTTGAATCAGTACAAGTTAATCTTCATAGAGAAGGAGTTAATGAGCCTAGAAGTCATGAAGATAGAACCATGCAGAGAAGTTTTCGTTTGGATTTTCCAAGATTTGGTGGTAGTGATCCTGCTGGGTGGGTCTTTAAAGCAAATCAATACTTTGATTGCTATCAAACACCATTTCATCAGAAATTGATGGTGGCATCTTTTCATATGGAAGGTGAGGCACTGGTTTGGTACCAAACTGCCTTGAATTCAGGGCAATTTAATTCTTGGGAGTCTTTGGTGGTTGCAATGCAGGTTCGATTTGGACCATCATCATATGATGATCCAATGGAAGCATTGACTAAGTTGAAGCAGACAACTTCTGTGATTGTGTATAAATCACAGTTTGAAAACTTAGCGAATAGATTACAAGGCTTGTCTGAGAGACACCTACTCAGTTGCTTTGTGAGTGGGTTGAAAGATGAGATCAGATTGGGTGTGAAGATGTTGAGTCCAATCAATCTTGGTGTTGCTTATGGGTTAGCAAAAATCCAAGAAGAATACCTATTTGCTATCAAGAAACCATGGAGAGGGTTTTCAGTACCAACTGAGGCTGTGGTGGAAAATAATAAAGTGCAGAGACCTCCTTTAGCAACAAATGATCCAAGAAGAAAGGCCTTTGCTATCATTGTGAGGAAAAATGGAATCCTGCACGTGTGTAAGACTCCTAGGGTGTACCTAATGCAAGTAGAAAACATGGGTGATAAGGCCATAGAATTAGAGGAGGTGATGAATGAACCTCCTATGACCAGTGAACAATTGGTGACAGATAAGGGTGAAGCAGTGGAGGTGTCCATTCATGCAATTTCTGGGTGCTCTACTAGTAATGCCATGAAGTTATTGGGGAGGATAGGAAGTTGTGTGATGGAAATTTTGGTGGACTCGGGGAGTACACACAATTTTTTGGATCCATTAGTAGTACAAATTGCAAAATTAAAAGTCCATAATGATTTGAAGTTACAAGTTAAAGTAGCTAATGGAGATAAGCTGATTAGTGGAGGAAGATGTGAGGAAGTCATAAAAGTTCAAGATTCCAAATTCAGAATTCCCTTTCATGTTCTGACATTGGGAGGGTGTGATATGGTTTTGGGAGTTCAATGGCTCAAGACTTTAGGGCCAATTTTCTGGGATTTTAACTCAATGTCTATGAGTTTTTCAGTGGGTAATTCAAAGATCACATTGAATGGGTTGAAGTATGAAGGAATAAAGGTGCATAATGGGGAGGGTAGTCTCAAGTCTTCCTTGGTAAGGAAGCAAGGGTGGTTTTTACAGTTAAGGACTGAATATCAATGTGTGGAACCGGCAAGTTAGGTGAAAGAAGTGGAGGAATTGTTGCAAGAGTTCAAGGAAGTTTTTGCAGAACCTGTTAGTTTACCTCCTAACAGGTCATTTGATCATAGTATTCCTCTTAAGGAGGGTATGGGTCCTGTTTCTGTCAGACCTTATAGGTATCCTCATTATCAAAAAAATGAGATTGAGAACATTGTTAGAGATTTGTTGAAAACTGGAGTGGTTAGACCCAGTCAGAGCCCTTTTTCATCACCAGTCTTGCTTGTTAAAAAATCAGATGGATCATGGAGGATGTGTGGACTATCGAGCCTTAAATCAGGTAACAATTAAAGACAAAGTCCCTATACCTGTCATTGATGAGTTATTTCATGAATTATTTGGAGCATCAGTTTTTTCCAAACTGGATTGAAGGTCTGGATATCACCAAATTCGTGTAAAAGATGTTGACATTGAAAAAACAGCTTTTAGAACTCATGAAGGCCATTATGAGTTCTTAGTAATGCCTTTTGGCCTTACTAATGCCCCTGCAACCTTTCAAGGGTTAATGAATGATGTGTTTAAACCTTTTTTAAGAAGGTTTGTCTTGGTGTTCTTCGATGATATTCTCATTTATAGTAAGAATTTGGTGGATCATGTTTCACATCTCAGAGCTGTTTTACATGTGCTGAAGCAACATAATCTATATGCAAAGATGTCGAAGTGTAGGTTTGCCATGCATGAAGTTGATTACTTGGGGCATATAATTTCTACTGATAGTGTTAAAGTTGATTCTTCTAAGTTTGTTTCTATGGTGGAATGGCCTATTCCGAAATCATTAAAAGCCTTGAGAGGATTTCTGGGCCTCACTGGCTATTACAGAAAATTTATCAAGGATTATGGCTCTATTGCTGCTCCTTTAATAGTTTTGTTGAAAAAGAATTGTTTTCATTGGTCTGAGGGGGCATTTCAGGCATTTAAAAAATTGAAAGAAGTTGTTACAAGTCCACCAGTACTTCGATTGTCTGATTTTTCTAAAAGCTTCACTATTGAATGTGATGCTTCTGGTATTGGATTGGGGGCTGTACTCATGTAGGAGGGTCAGCCTATTGCTTTTTATAGCAAGGCATTGAAAGGTAAGGCATTGCTCTTGTAAACCTATGAGAAAGAGCTACTAGCTCTTGTTTTTGTTGTAGCTAAATGGAGGCCTTATCTGTTAGGGGGAGTTTTTCAAGTTAAGACTGATCAACAGGCTCTTAAATGCTTATTGAAGCAACGGGTAGGTACAGAAACTCAACATAAGTGGTTATCTAAGCTAATAGGTTATGATTTTACCATTGATTACAAAAGGAGCAAGGAAAATAAAGTAGCTGATGCTCTTTCCAAGAAGTCTGAAGAGTAGTAAGCCACTTTAGCACTCGTTAGCTTTCCTACTTCTCTTTGGATAGAAGAGTTGAAACAAAGCTATCAGCTTTGTCCCCCCATTCAAGAAATTTATGAGAAGTTGCAACATGGATTTGAGGGTCCAAAACATTTCACCTTACAGCAGGGATTGCTGTTAAGAAAAGGGAAGATTGTGGTGGTTTCAGATTCAGCATTCAAGACTAAGGTCTTGTATTACATTCACAATAGCCCACAAGCTGGTCATATGGGTTATCACAAGACATTACACAGGGCCAAACAAGACTTTTATTGGAAAGGGATGCGCAAAGATGTTAAGGCATTAGTCAAAGAATGTGAAATTTGTCAAGCATGCAGCATGAAAATCTGCATCCAGCTGGACTTTTGCAGCCATTACCTGTACCATCTTCACCCATGGGTGATATTTCCATAGGATTTTATTGAAGGATTACCTTCTTCAGGTGGCTATACTGTCATTTTTACTGTGGTGGACAGAGTTCACCAAGTTTAGACATTTCTTCTCTTGGCACACCCCTATTACAGCAAGTAAGGTGGCTAGGGTTTTCTTTTCTGGGGTCTTCAAGCTCCTTGGATTCCAAAATCCATTGTGTCGATAGAGATGCTATCTTTACTAGTAATTTTTGGAGAGAATTATTTAGATTGCAAGGCACTTCTCTAATTTCAGTTCTGCTTATCATCCACAATCTGATGGGCAAACTGAAGCCTTGAATAAGGTTGTTGAAGGCTATCTTAGGTGCTATACGAGTGACAAACCTAAGGAGTGGAATTTGTGGCTTCCTTTGGCTGAATGGTGTTATAACACCACCTGTCACTCTTCAATTAAAATTTGCCCTTTTGAAGCATTGTATGGATATGTACCTCCAAGATTAGTTTCTTATGTAGTAGGAACTTCTGTCAATCCTGCAGTGGATCAGCAACTAAGATCCAGAGAACAACTTTGGGTGATGTTGAGGGAGAATATATTGAAGGCTCAAAATAGAATGAAGGCTTTTGCAGATAGAAGAAGAACTGAAGGGAATTTCAAGTGGGGGATTGGATGTTTCTCAGACTGCAACCATATAGATAGAAAACTGTAGCCTTACGCCATAATCTTAAGTTGGCTCCAAGGTTCTTTGGACCTTTTAAAATTTTGGAGAGGATTGGAACAGTGGCCTATAGGCTTGAATTGCCTTCTTCTACAAAGATCCATCCTGTGATACATGTCTCTTGCTTGAAGAAAAAGCTTGGCCATAATGTTATACCATTGCCTACACTACCACCTGTGGATTCTCAGGGGCAAGTTCAACCTGAACCTGAGTTGATTTTGCAAAGGAGGATGAAGAAAATCAGGAACCATGCTGTGACTGAAGTCTTGGTGAAGTGGTTAGGAGCTGCTGCAGAGGATAGCACTTGGGAACTTCTGTGGAAATTACGTGATCAATACCCACACCTTGTGGGCAAGGTCCTCTGAAAGGGAGGAGTGTCAAGTTCTTGAGGACAAGAACATTGTTAAGGGGAAGGGAATGTAAAGGGCTGAAACAAGTTAGTTAATTAGTGAAACTGTGCGTTTAAATGAAAGGGGAAATAACTGAATAACGGCATGGGATTAGTGTTAAACGGTAACGTTTAACATCTGTAAAACGTGTATAAATACTGAAGCAAAATGTAAACAAGAATTCATTCAGAAAGTTTAATAGAAAGGCAGTTTTGGAGGTTGGGAGCTCCTCGAAAGCTTCTTCCGAGAATCAAGAAAGTGATTCTTGGGTTTTCTTCAGTTCATTTCAGTTTCTGTGTAGTTAATTGGGTAATCTGTAGAATACCCATTACATGGAACAACTGCTTACTTCTATTTGAGGTATTATGCAAAGGTTCGCTAAGGGAATTTCAACAAGAACACAAGATGATCATTTCTTGAATAACAAAACTAGGAACGCGCAACGGTACAAAAAGAACTATTTCATAATAACAAATAGAGGAGAAAACGAAGTCCGTTTTTGAATAAGTTACAATACCACTTCATTTTAACTGTTTATTTATAATTTTATTTTTTTAATTAAAAAAATAACAATTAGTATATTACTATTTTTTATTTTTTAAATATATTAAACATATTTAAAAAATATTTAAAAAAAGATGTAATTTACATTAGTGAGCATACAAATTGAGAGACATAATAATTATTACCCATTTATGATAAAAAGTATGAGTGCTCTATTGTGAATCTTTGATAAAAGTGTGCTACTCTGCCACGGTCAACAGTGCCCCACAATGCTAAATATCACTTTTTTAATATTTTCTTAATTTTTTTTCACGTTTTTTTAAAATTTTTATAAAATAAAAAAAATAAAAATACATTAATATTTATTTTCTCAATCTTATAAAAATAATAATAATAAAAAATAAAATAAATAAACAATCAAAATAAATGACAAATTCATAGAACAAGTTGCCAGACATGTTACAAAAATCAAATAATTATCATTTAACTATATATTTACAATTTTCATAAAAATATAATAATAATTAATTTTTTTAAATTTTAATAAATAATTAATATTAAAAAATTATATTATAATAATATTTTATATGCCAAGAGAAAGTTGAATGATTTAGATGATAAATTGAAGAAATAAGAAGAAACAATAACATTGATATTGAGAAATTTTTCTTGCTAGCTGGCTGCTTGCTTCATGACTCGGCAGTATTTTCCAGAAACCTATCTCTAATTTTTCGTGAGTTTTTACGTGTTCATGTTAGATCTTTTCCTCATTAAAACTTTCGGTAAAATCCTTGGCTAGTCTTTCGACCAAAATTGGGGTCTGCGGATCACCATACTTCCCCACGTTTTCTTGTTCGTTTATCTAATTTTAAATTAGAAAAAAATTATTATTTTATATTTTCATCGTCTCATGATATGACATTAAATAACAGTTTCATAAGTGAAATATAATAAATAGTCTTTAATCATCTGATACTAAATCACAGAATAATGAGATGATGATAAAAAAAAATAGATAATGAGTAGTATATCTCTTTACTTTAGCTCACCTTATTTTTTTGGGGCGTTAAAGCCATTTTTGCTGAATTCTGTCACTGCCGCCTCCGCTACCACCTCTAATCACCTTATTTGGTATTGTCACCAAATCACTAGCCCCACCACCACTGCATTGCCCACAATAGTTTCATCTATCAGAGATTTTGGAGGCTTTTATGGATCTCAATTTAAAAAAAAAAAAATCAATATGATACATCATACTCATATTCTACTTTTGTCTCGTTAAGTAAAATGTGACATTTTTATTATTTTTTAATAATACTTTATTTTTAATAAAAAAAATATAAAAATTGATAGATAATATCATCTCATCACAATGAGATGTGAGTGTGATGTATAGAATTTTCTAAAAAAAAATCAGCATCTCAACCTAACAACATAAAATCAATTACTTTTATTTGAGCAAAAAAGTCCATTAAAAACATTAACATGAAAATAAATGGAAGCAAACAAAAATCTATACCGTTCAACTAATTTACTGTAATCCCCTCCTCTCGACTTTGTTAAACAGGCGGTAAAACGTCAAAGGTTACGATTAAAAATTGAGGCGACTCATGATGATTGATAACTGGCTTTTTAAAGGTCAGTCGTGGTTGGACTGGACTCTTGGGGGGTCTATATCTGCAGCTCGGTTTGTAGAACAAAGCGTAACAAATCTGGAATTCTCTATGCCATCGTTTTTTCCAGAAGAAGCACCTATGCTCTAAATTGATTCAAGGTTGTTCTGAAAATTATCTAGCGGTGCACCAACCATCGTGTGAAGACCTTGGAAATGGTGATAAACCTTGGACAAACTCGTGGAACAACATCTAAAAACTGATGGAACAACTGCTTACTTCGTATTTGAGGTATTCATGCAAAGGTTGCTATAAGGGAATTTCAACAAGAACACAAGATGATCATTTCTTCGAATACAACAAAACTAGTGAACGCCGCAAACAGTACAAAAAGAACTATTTCATAATAACATATAGAGGAGACAACGAAGTATCGTTTTTGAATAAGGTTACTATACCACCTCATTTTGTCTATTTATGTATTTAATTTTATAATTTTTTTTACTTATTAATTAAAAAAATAACTATTAGTATATTACTATTTTTTTATTTTTAAAAAATATTTAAACATAATTAAAAAATATTTAAAATAAAATAAAAGATGTAATTTACATTAGTAGCATACAAAGCGGACACATTGAGAGACATAATAACACTACCCATTTATGATAAAAAGATGAGATTTATTATGGAACAGCCATTATTCATGCTGCACACCACATACTTATAGGTTTTTACAAAGTGTAGGGATGCTTTTTATAAGATATATAAATATTTTTTACAGGATGTGTGGTGTGCGATAACGAATAGTGGCTGCTCCCAATATTTTCTCTAAAAAGATACTGCTCTTTTGATAAATAGTAGTGCTATTCTGCCACGTTCAACAAGCCCCCACAATCTAAATATCATTTTTTAATTTTTTTTAATTTTCTTTTCATATTTTTTAAATATATTTAAATATTTTCTTAAAAAAAATAGAAAAATACACTAATATTTAATTTCTCAATCATTAAATAAAAAATAATAATAATAAAAAATCAAAATACATAAACAATCAAAATAAATAGACAAACTCATAGAAACAAGTTGCCCAGACTGATTACCAAAAATCAAACAATATCATTTTATCTTATTTAATTATATTAATTTTTTCAAATTTTCATACAAAATATAATAAATAATTTAATTTTTTTAAATTTTAATATATAATTAATATTAAAAAATTATATTATAATAATATTTTATTAATAATTATTTAAAATATTTCATCTATCTCATCTGAAGTAATATACATTCAGGGCCTAACATTATTATTTAATAAAACGTTCAACAGAGACACTAATTTTGAATATGTCCTGGGTGTGAAGACTTTGAAATGAGATGAAAATTTTCAATTTGAAACGAGAGTTTAAAATATTATTTTTATTATTATTATTTTGAGATTTCAAAAACTTGTATTGAGATTTAAAAAAGTTAAATTATTTATTATATTTTATGTAAAAATTTAAAAAAATTGTAATGATAAAATAAAAATTTTAAATTTAAGACAAAATTCTCATCTACCAAACCTGTTCTTAATATTCAAGAAAGCTCTAACGGACACATAGAAACCATCCTTTAAACATTGCAAATACATACGGTAGCACTTCAATGTTGGGGCCAAACCGTTACTCTCCTAAAGACCTCTTTGTCACACCCAGGACATATTCGTAGACCTTCTGCTGGTCGGGAAGAGTCTTGGCGACACTCTCATTTTGCATGCACCTCTTGGCCCATGCGATAATCTTGGGGTGCTCTGCCTCCGTGCTGAATTCTCCAAATGTCTCAAATGTATAGAACCAGCTGTAGAAAGTGACAAAAGCAACATCCACAAACCCAAATGTTTCACCCCCAAAGTAAGGCTTCTCACCCAGCTCTTCCTCCAATGTCTTCAAGATTTCAAGGAACTGCTTCTTTGCCGCCTCGTGCTCTTCTCCTTTTGTGCTCCATAGTTTACAACCAGCATCAAACACCTGCACTTTGCACGCACATTGTATTACCACTCTCCATAGATTTTAGATTAGGATGAACAATGTAAGAACCCAAAAAAAAAGGCAAAAACTGATGTGGAACCATCTTTCAAGTGGTTTCATATATCTAACACTTAAATAGACAGCCATTTAAAATTTTACACATTAACATATGCAAATAGAATGACATTAGTTTGCCCAAAGAATAAATTTCTGGTTCATTGGACTGGAAGGTAATCTCTTTGTTCCAAGGGTCAAAATATTTCGCCAATACTCTCTCTGCTAGAGTTCAAGTACATCCTAGAATTAAAACCAAGATATTGAAATTGGGACAGAATTGCAGAAGCTGACGTTTTCAGCTTCTTTTTTAGAATCCAGAAAGAAAAGCTCAATTCAGTCTGTTGATTGCGAGATAGAAGATCAAGACTATGTCTGTCGAATCTTGGAGGTTCATAGTAAATTAACCGAAATTACATTAAGACTACTAGAATCATCATCGTTTCTTGAATCTTTCCGATAAAATATGGAATTCTGATGAAAGTATTAACGTCACGATATATTTTTAAAAGAAATCTTGCTAGTCTACACTGATAGACCTTGTTACTCCAAACCAAAAATCAAAGTAGTCAACATATGTGATAACCGTGAAATGAAAGCGGCCAAATCAAAACAATAAACATAATTAATAGATAAATTTTTTTTTTTTTTTTTTGATAGGTATGAATAGATTAAAATATTTGAGCTGGTCTGACTACTATAGTAGCCTTAGATTTAAAGAACAAAAACACCAAACCAATAAATGAAGAAAATACGCTAGATCCCAGCAAAATCTGTTGGACAAATGAAGCCGTAAAAGGAATTAAAGCGATACTTAAAAACAAAAAAGGAAAATAGGGATGGCAGAGACATTTACCTTCTTATCAACAAAATCAGCCCAGAACCTAGCTTGAGCTCTCTTGTAAGGATCAGAGGGAAACAATGGAGACTTATCGTTCCAGACCTCGTCGATATATTGAACAATGATTAAGGACTCGCATATCGGTTTCCCATTGTGGATGAGAACTGGGATTTTCTTGTGAACCGGATTCATCTGGAGAAGCAGATCGCTCTTGTTCTTCAAGTCTTCCTCCCTGTACTCATACTTGATCCCCTTCTCAGCAAGGGCAACCCTGACCCTCATCCCAAACATGCTAAGCCTAGAATCGAGTAGAACCACCTCCTCTGCCATTGTTACGGGCCTCAGAATATCGAAAGCAACCGACTCCAGGCTCTAGCGAATACCGAGTATGCGAACTGTGTAGAGTGGGACCGTATTTTATAGATATTGTACGAGTGGCATGGAAGATTGCTCCACGTCATGGATGACATCATGACGGATTCCTTCCAAACTTCACGTCGTTTCATTTTTAATTTATTATATTAAAACTATTTTATTTTTGTAAAATAAATAGTAATTTAAAAATTATGAGTAATATCACAATAATGCAATAAAATAAAAATAAATGAGTATATTATATAGAAAAATTATACTTATGGTCTATTTTATTATTATTCTTTCAACCTCTAATTACGTAGTATCAAATAATTGACTCCTAAATTAGACATAAATAAATTATTTTTAGTTATTTAATATCACATATTCAATAATAAAAAATAATGATAAAATAATGGTGATTAGCATTTATCTATTATATAAAATATTAAAACTCAATTTTGGACAAAATGCCAATGCATCTAACTCGAGAGTCGAGAGATAAAATCTTACTTTTCTTAATTATTAAATGAAATGATAATAACGGTAACATCATAAGTATTATATTCATGGGATATTATGGATGTGATAGACATATTCTAATTACAGAAAATTTAAAACTTATAGCCTCTGATGTACGTGTATTAGTTGTGTACGTCTATCGGGTTTATAGCATCCTTAATATATTAACTAAAACTAAAGGACACTTTGATAAATATGAGATTAATTTTAATTTTTAATTATTTTATTCACATAAATTTTATATTAGAATAGTTATTTTTTATATTATATAATAAGAAAATCATATAAGATAAATTTTATTTTGACTATTCACATCAAATTTTTATATTGAATTATCGATTTATTCATTATATAGTAATAAAATAATTAATAATTAATTTTTTTAATATATTATAACTATAAATTAATTTATTTTATTTTATCACTTTTTACCATTTTATTATTTATTTTATCTGAGTTGTATGTTGTGAATTTTTCATAAAAATAATGATTGGAGTTGAGTGGAATGACGAAGGTAATGATAAAAAGAGAGAAATAATAGATAAAATAAATATTTGATAAAGTTACAGTAGTAAGTAAATTTGAAAATAATTTTAATGTTTACTGTAACTAAAGTCTAAATATTTAAATTTTAATTAATTCAAAATATTTTAAGATCTATTAGTTAAATAGGAGATACGTTTAACATTTTACTAATCTATTAAATATGGTCTTTATGACATCAATAGTGTTATGGCGGCAATGTTATAACTAACGTTGACAGACTTTAAATGCCTTTGGGATGTCATTGCTTTCGTCATATGATGCGATTGCCGGTCGATTGCTTAGCCAACGGGGCTCAGGGTTTTGAATCTTTGAACGCTTCTGATAAGCATTCGAAGTGGTCTCGGCAATGGGCTATTTGTAGGAAGAGTTCTTCTACGGAGAAGTCACTGTAGTAGTGCACGCATTGCACACACTACATTGTCCGTTGATTGTCTCTTTTCCCATTCGAATTTGCCCCCATTCGAATTTGCCTCGCGAAAATGAAATACCTCCTCTCTTGCCCGCATCGCGTTAGCTTCCTTTGTCCAGCACCACCCGGCGACACCGTCTCTCTGTCCAGTGACACTAAGCGACGCTAGTCCTTTGTCTGCCCAGCACCGCCACCCCCAAGCATCGGGTTTCTCATTTAACACGGCCTAAAGTTTGTGTTGCTTTCATGGAAGGCCCTCTCTCTCTCTCTCTCTCTCTCTCTCTCTCTACTTTAATTTCTCTGCATTTCTTGCATTTTCTTGCCCATTCCTGTTCTTTAGATGTGTGTTTGGTTGTTGATTTTCGAGGGTCTTGATTGTTGATTTTTGTGAACTTTGGTTGCTGTTTTTGTGGTTTTCGTGGGTTGGGTTGGGAACGGCCAAAGCTTTACTTATTTATGCTGAAGATGTTTGTTTAGGGCGAGCTTAAGCCACAGTTTAGAAAAAGGAAGAATCATATTGGAGTTTTTTAAAAAAGTTTACATCTCATAAATGGATACTTTTCACGTTTTGCGACCCTAATTCTTTGATTTAGGATAATATTGCAGCGAAATTCAAAGAGGAATAAGTGCAAAT
The DNA here is from genome assembly GCA_011037825.1 of Carya cathayensis. Lineage (NCBI taxonomy): Eukaryota > Viridiplantae > Streptophyta > Magnoliopsida > Fagales > Juglandaceae > Carya > Carya cathayensis. Next base: position 294,392 of record QGSO01000727.1, on the reverse strand, counting down.
TAAGAAGAAAAAAGTAATATTGCTCATGTCAGATTTAAACAAAATTCACTAGGTTACAAATGAATGAGTTGTGCCCCAATACAGACGTGTAAAACTAGACAAGTTTTGCTAGTAGATGTTTAGAGAATTCAGGTTTTAAAGATTAAGGGTGGCAAAATTGGTGCCAGCCAAGCGTAATTGACTTGTACTTATGAAGGGTATATAATTTTTCCAACCGCTCATCTTTGTTTTTTCCTGAAAAATCTCAAAGAATAGCAATCCAGCTTAGGTCACTAGAGCATGAATAAAACAGGCAAAAAATATTAATTGATGGTAATGTATTACAAAATACTAATCGATCCCTAGAATCCAGAGGTTATGAGGTATATATGATCTATATTATGTTATAGTAAGGAAGTCATGACGTACTGATGTTTATTCATTCAATATCTGGGATATTTACCCATCATTAAATTCAGAAACAAATATTTGCCCGTGAATATCAACAGCAAAGTGCATGTGCATGGGGGATAAAGCAGGGGAATTGTTTTGAAATTATTTGGTTTGTGTACTTGTGGTGATCTTTGGCCTAGACAGCTAGCTGATGTGAGCATATGTGAGTATATATATTCCAAAGGAATTAAATTGTGATCTCGATCATTGGTTACCATAAATTAATATTTAACATGTAGTAATTCTCTCTTTGTAAAAGATAAGATCAGTACATGCATGTACCAACAACGTTTGCGTTTTAGCTTGTGTGGGGCTTATCCTCAACTCTTCTTTCGAAATATTAGAAAACAAGGTAGACAAAATCAAGATTCCCTAATATTGTCTCTGTTTTGAGAGTACTAAATTATTAGTTCATATTTGTCTCCATTTTAATATGAATGTTGTCTTGATGGAAACAGTGATTCTGTACTAGTTTTATTGATTATTGCCAATTATTTTAGTACTTGTATTTGGACGTAAAGCTTATTATATTAAGGAAGATGTACTAATTATAATCAATTTCTGTGTAGCTTTTGCTTTTACTTTGACTAGTACTTAGCTTTTCAATTTAGTGTTATTGGACTTGTTCAGTTGTTCTCCTACCTAGCTTATTCACTAATTTGTTTGTTCTACTTCTATATCATTTTGAATCTCAGGTGTCTTAAATACTTAAATATTTTGTTAGTTTCATTACATGGAGATCCCTTCTCGTAGAGTTATAAAATGGTGGATCAAGTTTTAAATATAAATAAATTAATATTCATCCACGGATTTCAAAAATTGCTTTAATTGTTTAACCTCAATGTGTTCCACGAATTTGTAGCTTCTCACAATAGTTACTGTTGAAGAACCAGCACCTTGACTCAAGGCTATCTTTAGCTTTATTGTTCCTGATCAGAGGTCTGGTAAGGTAAGAAAAATATTTGTATTTTTTTCTTTGACCAGTTAATACATTTGGATCATGTTATTGTTTTGATGCACTTTGATAGGAGTTATTGGTACTTTTGTTGGCAGGTTGAACTCCAATAGTAGCATGAGTATGCTAGAATAAGTACAAGCCTTGGGTTGACTGCCAATCCAATTGTGAAATATTTTGGTGTTGTTGGAAATAATGTTGACAGTGTAAAATGACTTCATTTTCTCTTTAATGAACAATAATTCGACCAGTTTGTTGTAATTGAGTGCTATATGCTCTACTTGCATGTATGTCCTGATATGCTTTCCCTGAAAAATGACATGATGATGTTGGTAAATTCAGGAATGATAAAGGGGACGCCCTTAATGCTTCATACTACCACACTATAAGCCCATTGACAAACACAACTGTTGGTATAGAGCTGTCGCATAGCTTTTCAAGCAACTAAAATTCCCTCACACAGCTGTTGGTGCAGAGCTGTGTGAGGGAATTTTCGCATAGTTTTTTTTCCCATTTTACATTCTATCAGAACGCGTGAAATGTAATAGCTTTTTTCTGGCACTGATGATGTGATATATTATTTCTTAAGTTTTGGTCATGCTGCAATGTGTGAGAGGATCTATGATTGAACGTTGGATAGGCAAGCTATTTATCATTTACAATTTATTATAAGAAAGCATAAGCAAATAGTTTTCGATGAAACTATAGAAGTTCCATTGCATCTACGAGCTTCTATCACTCTGTAAATCCAAGTTTAAGGTGGGGAATTGATTCAGAACAATAATGCCACGATTCATGAAGAAGTGGCACTTGCTACCTTGTTTGAGGGGCAGTCGGAGGCTCTTCTACAATAGCAGTCCAAGGGAATTCAACTAAAACTTCCTACTCTGTTTAATAAATGCTAAATGACAGACACTGCAAGAAATCAGACCAAGAAACACCAAACAAAAACACGGTCCTCCATATTTTCATCACAACAGTTGGAAATTTATTGGAACCAAAACATCATAAGTTAATTGTTGTCCAAGTACAAACAGAAAACATAGGGGGAGTACCATTACATTTGGTCCATACAAAAACCATATAGAACATACCCATCTATTTACATGTTATAATTTATCCGAACCAAGTCAAAACTATTACAATAGATACAACCTAGTACAAACACAATAATTTTCTCTTTTCCTTTTGAAGAGTTCTCTCTCTCTCTCATTTTATCTTCCCTTTTTCAAACTTTGTACTTGGGCCGCAAGATGTCATCCCACATCTTTCAAACTACATTTTCTTTTTTACAAATGTTCTCCTCTAGTAAATGAAATATACAACAAGTACTTCCATTGTGCTTTGAATAAAATACAACTATTTCAACCAACAAAAAAATGTAGGTGACTCGTGAGTTTTCAGGGCTCAGATGCTAGTTCCTGCATTTAAATGAGCATATCTGTGAGTCCATTTTCAGCCACCAAGAGACAAGACTTGAATTAATAATACTTCACAATTTGGTCGCCAACAAAAACTAGCTGACTCACTATCTTCCTTGGGTAAAATAATGAACACCAAAAAAGATTAGCTTTTACTTTTAGTTGCAGACCTTGATAATTTCCTGGATCAGCAAAAGATCAACAGAACAAGATTAGGCAGCCAGCCAAAAAAAGCAAGAAAAATCATCTTGTCCATAAACAAGAATTTTGCAAATAGTACAACCGGTTCACAATTGAAGGGGTAAACTAAGCATATCTCCTATATTTGTGGAAGTACACTAAATAAAAGGAAGGGGGTATAGAAATAACAATCAACCTCTAATAAATGTGCAGTTAAACTCTGTCTATGTTCGCCAAATGCAAATCTTCATGAGTAACAGAAAAAGGATAAAGAAGAAATCCTCACATTGTTATTATTAAATTCTTGAAAGACTTGTTCAATCTACCCGTGTCTTTCTCTTAATTACCACATATGTTTAGAGATCAGAAAAATGTATATGTATGTGCTAAGAGTCTTTGGTATAGCTCGGTGTCATTTAAGAGTCAAGATGACTGAGCGTAGTGTTAGAAATATTTTCAAAATAATTAATTATATATTATATCTATTAATAATCTTTTGGGTTGTTTTTGGAAGTTCTGAATTATTATGGAAAGAGAGAAGATATGGAAAGTTTCGGAGGTTTATTATACTTTGGGTCTATGTTTTGACCATAAGTCTTTAGTTGGCTTAGTGGTATTGAGGCTTCCAATTTAAGTCATGGGACTGGGTTCGATCCATGCCTCTAACAAAGGATAGATTTTTGATGATTTATGAAGAGGGTTCGATCCATGCCTCTAACAAAGGATAGATTTTTGATGATTTATGAAGAGGTTGCACCAAGAGGCATGCGGCCAGCCAGGCGCTACTGCACTGCAACTCTTGGGGCTCAAGGGGCGTGCTGCGTGAAGCGCTGCAACACATGGGCAATGGACGCGAACGCAGCGTGAGGTGTTGCAACGGTTAGGAAAATAATATTCCCAAAACGTGCAGGGTGTGACTCGAACCAGTGCCATCCGGTTGGAAGAAGAACAAGGCAACATGGCAACAGTCATAATATATATACCTATTCCGAACAGTTTTCAGCAAAACGAAGAGTAATAACTTTTCGTTATCTCTTTTGGTTATCTATAAATAGACCCATTAGCCTGCCATTTGAAAAGATCAGATTAAAAATTTCGAATTCTCTATCTCTCTCCCAAATATTTCATTTCTTCAAAACTTGTTAGAATCTGTTCATTCTCGAGAGAACAGATTTCTAATTTCTTGGTTGAATAGCAAAATCAGAGGGTATTCGGGGTCTAATTTCGTGTGTGCATAACACAGTTAGACAAACATGCTTGTTCTAGGCTTCATTGTATCTTGGAGGCAAATTCGCTTGTAACCTGTGTGCATACCGTAATCAGTGGGGGCGAATATTGTCTTAAGGAAAGCAACATTTGTAACGCGCCTTGAATCAAACTTTCTCTCACTATTTTGTTTTGCAGCCCCTTTTGTTCCAACACGTAGTGCTTAATAGTAGCTGTCATCCACAGCAGAAAGGCATATTCAATTTTTTTTAATACAAAATTAACAAGGTACTTAAACAGCCATTGGGAGAGCTCGGTACAATCTCTCTAAAAACATAACCAATTGGGCATTTATCAACTTTCACGTAAGGAAACATGAGCCATTCTTGCAAAAGTAATAGACACCCAAAAGCAGCAGGTAAAAACATTTTAGTGATTAAAGCAAACGAACCTTTACCCATACTTGCTATACATAAATGCACAGATCATAAGCTATGATTAAGACTAGAACCAATATCTAATGGGTTTTACAACTTAGTGCTCAAACAATGCGACAAACACTGCTCAAAGAAGCGGCAATCAAGAAAATACGAAGGAAAAATATCCAAAGTCCCAAAATTTTCAATACCCATCTCACAAAATCCATATCACAAATAAACTTTCGTGGCCTTCCTTCACCTCCCTCAGTACACAAACAGAAACAATAATACAGGGAAAAAAATATCTTTAACATTACCTGGGAAACTGCTACTGGGCAGAGGGGTGGCCAAACAAATCTCATCGACTGGGGAAGAAGAAGCACAAATGCATGGGTGAACGCAGCAGGACGCGGGGCGCTAGGTAGAGGAAAGGGTGAAAGTGGGGAGTGAAATTTTGAAATGTCACTTCTAAAGGTAAAATGAGTGTGGGCGGGAGAAGAGGACGGGTGAATTTCAAATGAGTAAAACCAGAGAGGAAACGTGCAACTGTGAGGGAGAAAAAGGGAAATTTACTTAAGCCACTTCATGTGTGCAATGGATGCAGCCAAATAGTGGCTACTGAGTAGATTTTTCCATGTAGGAAAAGAGAAATTCTTCGGAGCAGTTACTGTTTGGGTGAATTCATTGCACACATGACGTGTAAATCGGGTTTATTAAAACACTGAACCAGTTCAAACCTCAGCCCTCCCTCTCCTCAACGCCCTCAGTCCCCTCTCGAATTTGTAAGTGTTCTTCGATGAAAATTTCAAATTGCTTCTCTGTGAAATCCTCAATTCCCTCACATTTCTAATCCCTTTCAACTTCTTCTCTGTGAATCCCTCAAGTTTCCTCACAAAACAACGTTACCTTCTTCTCCTCTGTGAGTCGCAAAAAATCCCCAACCCGATTTTGAAAACTCCAAATTCTGTCTTCTGCCAGAATATGATTTTGATTTTGAGACTTTCTTCTTCTTCTTCTCTATGATTCTCTGAGTCCCCCATTTTGATTTCCCCCTCCCTCATTCGCTTACACTATGATTTTCCCCTGATGTGATTTCTCCCATCTCAATCCCGTAATGGTGTGAGTCTGATCCTCCCCTCCTCTCTTCAACGACCTTCATCCCTCTTGATCCCTCTTCTCTTTGAAACCTTCATCTCCCACTTTTCTCTGCAGCTCACTCTCCATTCCTTCGTATTTTCCCCAAAATGAAATGTTACATGGCCTCAGAGAAGGAGATTGGAGAAGATAAAGGTGGAGACTTTGAGGGATTTTGGAAGAGAGAGGATGAAGGTGAGGGAGAAGAAGTGAAATAGATGAGAAGTTGGGTAGGGCTCCACTACACCATTTACGGATTTGTTCACAATGGAAAACTAACATGTAACATCTCCTCTCAGCGACCTGTGATAGAGATCTGGAAGGGCGTCACGGGGTGGATCTACGGAAGAGATCTACCGGTCACGCAGTAAGGTATTTATTCATGTAAATAATCTTCTTCAAAAGGGATTATATGAAATTCTAGGTTTTGTGACAAATTCTATGAAATTCTAGTGTTTACTCCATCTCTTTTTTTTTCCTATAATTTTTTCCTGTAATTCTAGGATTTAGGCATACATTTCAAGTCTGATGTCTTTCCTCCGCCTCCCCCCCTCTCATTTGGATGTGATTTTAGGGCTGCACACAAGCATTTGGAAGGTAGAACACGTCCCGCGGTCCAGATTTGCATCTGCCACGGTGAGAATTTTCTTCAAATTGGATTTTTGGAGTTTGTATACTCTGGTATATAAAGTTAATCCTTCATCAACCCTTTTAATGATCAATGGATTTTTGGCTTCATTTTGATTATATTTATAAGAGCTTGTGATTATCTGACGTTGTTTTGTGCCTTTTTTATTTGGTTTTCTTGAATCTAGTTTTCTCTATAATATATGTATATTTGAAAGCAAGTAGTAGAGTAATAGGTTTTCATGTATCTGGTTTTCTGTATAATGTATGTATAATCCGGTTTCATGAATTAGTAGAATAATGGGTTTTGCAACTATGTGGTGCTTTACAAAACTTTCAAAACACTTTCAACTGTGATTTATGTATTAAATGATAGTCATCCTTTCTTATATTTTTATTGCGATAGAAATTAAAATAGAAGGGTATGACTTATAAAATAAAAAAAAATAGAAGGGTATGACTGGACCGTGATCTCCACTCTCGGATAAAGGGATCCTAAAGATGGTACACATGTTGTACTTAAGACAAATTTGAAGTCCAAAACCTTGACTTAGAAGTGGTGCCACATGCTCATTTCATGCGCCTTCAAACACTAATTATTTTGTTCTCCACTTAGGGATCGGAATGGAATGGAAGTTTTGATGCAAACAAGAAAATGAGAGCAAACTAATAGAGTGGTGAGTGTCAAGAAGATTGCTCTACAAGAATTGCATGTATTACAAGAAGACTGCTATACAAGCTCTGTAAGAATTGCATGTATTACAAGAAGATTCCTCAAAGAATTGCATGCCCTGCCCTTGGATTATATCCTTGAGGATGCTTAACATATGACTTTTGCCTTTGATTTTTATCTACTCTGAATCCAAGGTTACTTATGTAATAGAAATCTAAACTCACCTTCTTGTTCTTGTTTCTTTGGTCAGCCAATGACTTGGGGAGATTGTTAACTGTCTCCATTTAATTTCATTTCATGTTTTGATATAAATTCTAGATCATATGCCAGAAAAATTTGATTCCCATTATATAAAAAAAATGTCAAATGAGAACTAGAGATTTGACTCGATTCTGATTTTTCTTTTTATAATATAGATATATATGTATTTATATATATAAATTTTAGATTAGTGTGTTAGAAAATTTTGGTTTCTATTATATGGAGAAAATCTCAAATGAGAATCCAATTTCTAGTTCCATCTTGTTTGATTAGTATTATAAAATTATTTGACAATGTCTATTGAACATGATAATTATATCAAAGTTATGATGCTATTGGAATATTTAATATTTGCAAGCTTACCAAGCCATACATGTTGGGGATCTTACAAGGCTAGATCTTACTCAAAATAACAATGAACAATTGACAAAAGGGATGAAACAAAACACTCTTCCATGTGCTTGAGAGGTGTAAATTGGTGCAGACAATATACCAATATTCTTGGACAAGTAACTGGTAACCAAAGTTTTAAAATACCTGTATCTAATTTTCCCAAAACATCAAGGCCTAAGTGCCTAAAAACATAAAAAATTAAAAATTTATCATTTGTCAAAGTTGTAAAGTTGGTTTTTGCACGTCTTGGATGAAGCTCAACGCCTGCTATTCCATTGAAATTAACCACGAGTGCATCTTTTGAAATTAACCACTTGTTCATGAAATAAATGCCAACAGGTATGAAATAAATGATTAATGCAAACATAAGAACAGATTTCCATAAGTTAAAATCATTCCAGTTATACAAATACATGAGTTTTCTAAATACATAAAATGAATGAACATTATGAGATCCAATCAAAATCTTTGCAAAAAGAGTAACATCTTCAATGAATCCTCTGGATGCAACTCCGCCATAAACACAATGCATCTCATCGTAGCCTATATTAACAATGCTATCCTGCCCATTCCAACAAAAAACCATTTTCAAAGTTAATGCTATTATAAGTTTACCCAAATAAAATTAGCTAAATTGTAAAAGATAGATCTAATATAGCCAGGGCATCTCCATAAATACTCACCATTGCAGATAGAATAATGTAAAATTTGGAAAAGGGACATGAGGAAAATCTGAGGAAAATCATAACCAAAGGCATCTCCATAGAAATGGCTTGGACTAACAAGAGCACCATCATTACACCAATTTGCACATAACTAACATCCTTAATTGCTCTAGAAACAATTCCCATGATTAAATACTGCAAAGTACTCCAAAAAATTCAATCCCTTCAATTTCAAACAAGAGACAAGGAGGAAAATGCAACATTCAAAAAATACAAAATGCAAACGGTACAACACTCAAAAAAAGCAAAATTTGTCAAGACTGGCACATAAGAGTAAACGGAGGAAAATACACAAGATTGTGAAATGAATTATTAATTTAATTTATTTCTAATTGTCAACTATCCTCCTACCAGTAATGATGCTAGCAAGAAGAAAAGGAACAAAAAATCTTGAATCAACCAAATACAACTAATAATTATGTGATGGGACTTTCCTTTTAGGTAGGGAGTACATTTATCATCTATACAATTATTTAGTTTTCTTATCTTTCTAATGTTTGAGAGCAGAGTAGACCAGGCAATCAAACTGGCCCAACTAACAACTAGAACTGTATGCATTTGATGGCTAGAAAGCAAATGACCCCTTCTTGCCGATGAAGGCTTCAAGCAGCGACTGCTTGATGTTCGTCCAAAGATCAAATCATATATGTAATTATTGGAACAATTGTTAGAACCTCAAATTGTGGATATGCAAGCATGGTAGCTCATATGATTTTCTATATCTCCATGAATCTAGGAACTTTTGCTTGCAAAGCCAATGATGCTTAGCTGGTCTTTTCAAATGATCAAACAAGAGCAGTAGTTTACTATATATATATATATATATATATAACTAAATTTGTATATTTTATAGATGGTATTGGTTTTTAATCTCCAACTATCTTGATATTTAGGTGCATAAAGGGTACAGGGAGGCAATGTAATCCAACGCCAATTTTGTAAGCATGCTCATCCATGAAAATTTAATTAGAGATGACTAGATGCAACTCACATACAGACATACATACTTGCATGCATATATGGACGAAGTAAAACTTTATATTGCCTTGATGACTTGAACTTTGAATACTCTACTAGGAAAAAAAAGGATCAGATTACCACACTAGGTTAAATAATGTTTTAAGAGCCCAGAACAAGTACATCCATGAAGGGTCCTGCCTGAAAGATGTAGATTTTGCACCTTCCTAAACACCACTTTCAGAAATATGAGGACAATCTTCCACAACCAGCAATTCTAATTTGTATGACCCCACAAGTGGCTTTAAGCCATCATCAGAAATCCCCAAACACTTCTTTAATTGTAGAACAGATAATTGAGGAAACTGACCCACAAACTGCAGTCCCTCATCACTAATCTCTTGGCATCTAACAAGCTCTAGGGTTTCAAAACACTGAGCTGAGCAAAGAGCCTCCATTCCAAACATCATTGAATGAATAAACATGGTCAACAGCAAGTCACGATCTCGTCAAATAACATCATCCCCCCCATCCTTCATTCCAAAAATAATATCATCCATTAAAAAAAAATGTCTTGGTAAGGCTGTTGTGTCATGCGTGGTGAAAAATGCCTTAGTAAGGCTGTATTGTATGTATCATAGCTTATGGCTTGCAGACTCATGAAATAAAATCCCTTGTTGGGTTGGTATGCTTGATAATGATTTTCTGTCTGTAATTTTTGACGAGGATGTTATAACATGGCAAAGCAAATAGATCCTATATCCAATTTTCAGAGGTTTACATCTCCTTCGCATCAAGTTAAATCCATGACATCCATCCCAACCCACCAGTGATCTCTCACATAAATTCTCCATATTTCCTCCCAAGAATTCTTTCCTCGACCAAAGAAAATAAATGCAAGAGTCATTTGCATATATTAGAGAGTAATACTATTCATCGTCATATCAAATTATTAGAAAGTTATATTTTATTCTATACTTATCTGTCAGTCTCGATCACATCATGAATTGCATTAATTTTCAAAGTTAAATTATCGTCAACAAACATGGATTGATTAGCACCGGTAATAGTCTTGTTAATTATTCATTCTTTTGTTAAAAGCAAAACACATGAAAGGCTTTATAATACATTTTTCAGCGGAATTCATTCGACCATGTACATGGAGAATACGATATCGGTTGTCATATAATTATAATTGTAATATTATTTTTAATTTTTTTTGAGTTTTGGATGTACACTTTTGCTGGTTTCTTCAATCTACATATTCAAAAGGCCCCACGCAAAGTTCACATTGACACTGACGAATAATGGCGATGGAAACAAAGTCATATCTTCTTGATAAAATAAACTCAATATATATAAGTTAATCAGCCAGTTATTATCATGTGTAGATACTTCGAATCTAAAGGTATTGACCTCTGAGATGTTATGTTGATGACATATGGCATGACAAAGCATAAACTTGATCGCATATAAATAAGACAACAAAAAAAAAAAATGACGCCTATGACAATATAAGATAATTTCAATAAAACATGATTTTGAATTTTACTGCATTATCACCAAAGTTTGTAAAAGAATTTTGCTACGTACAAGTGAATTCGCGTACTGATCTGCATATCAATACTACTGCCTTCATATTTAAAATTTAAATTGGCATTATTTTCATTATTAAATTAGTCTTAATTTTCTGATGGATACGAGTATTTGTGTGCAAAATCGCTTGCAATCAAATTTTTTCTTACGAAAAAGTGGTCACCATTTAATAAATTTTTAAAAGAATTTAAGTCGCAGAAAGAGAGATATCAAATCTCAAAATCTCATAATAGGACACATGCACATGTGTAGTTTAGTAATACAAAATGGAAAAAAAATAAATAAATCAAATTGGCATGGAAATATACTGGAGCCCCTTCATGTCAAAAAATCTTGATAAAGGCAGCCTAAGGAAATAAATCCTAACTCATATCGCAACACTGGGTTGAAAGAATTTAGAATCTTTACAGCACGCCCAAACTCAATTAATAAAAAAGAAAAGAAAACTTCAAGGACGGTGAAAATGGGGAAAAGTAAAAAAGGAATGTATATGAAGATTTCCACAAGTTTTTCATTATTACACTGGGTTCAATAACCTCTCTCTCAATGCTGACCCCTACACTGGGCCTGATCAAATTCAAGTCGGCAATGGACAAGGTTTGAAAATTCTTCACGCGGGCTCTTCTCTTCTTTGTTCCACTTCAAAATCTTTCTTTTTCAACAAAATTTTACATGCTCCTAAAATCAAAAAGAACTTATTGTCAGTTTCTCAATTCACAAATGATAATAACGTTTATTTTGAATTTCACCCCTCCTTTTGCTGTGTCAAGGATCCATCCTCGGGCGCTACCCTTCTCCAAGGACCGAATAAAAATGGCCTCCACCATCTGCATACGCTCACACCTCCCTCCACCAGTCCAGCTTCTTACATTGGCGAAAAAGTTTCGGTTCCACAATGGCATGCACACCTCGGACACCCTGCTTTACGCACAGTGAAAGAAATCCTCTCAAAACATCATCTATTAGTCACCAATAATAAAAGTTTTCCAATTTTTCATGCTTGTCAATTAGGGAAAAGTCATAAATTACCTTTTCATTTGTCAAATTCTATTTCATCTACCCCGTTTGAGTTATTCTTTATGGATGTATGGGGGCCATCGCCCACTGAATCTATTTATGGCAATAAATATTACTTAAGCATCCTCGATGATTTCTCTAAATTCATATGGCTTTTTCCTATTGATGCAAAATCAAAAGTAACACATACCTTCATCAATTTCCAACTTCAAATAGAACGCTATTTTGATTGCAAAATCAAAAGCATCCAAACTGACTTTGGAGGCGAATTTCAGGCCCTAAAATCACATCTTCTTACCTCCAGCATTGTTCATCGTCTGCCCTGCCTTGCCCACACACTCACGAACAAAATGGATCTGTCGAGCGGCATCATCGCCACATCATTAAGATTGGCCTTACCCTGATGGCCACTGCATCTATCTCACACCAATACTAGGATGATGCTTACCACTGCCACCTATCTCATAAATCATCTCCCCTCTCCTGTCATTCAACACAAAACTCCACTCGAGCTCCACTTCAAACAAACTCCTGACTATACTTTCCTCCGTACCTTCAGGTGCGCTTGCTGGCCCTATCTTCGTCCCTATAACTCCCACAAAATGGATTACCGCTCCGATCTCTGTGTCTTTCTTGGCTACAGCCCCAACCAGCGAGGATACCGTTGCCTGCAACAATCAACAGGTCGAATCTTCATCTCTAGGCACGTAATCTTCGATGAAACCCGTTTTCCATTCCAACAAATGAATCCTCCCTCTCCCGATTCTTAAACACCTCTCACAACACTGCCCTCATCTCTCTGTATTTTGCAGCCTAACTCTTCGACAAATGCTCTCTCTTTTTCATCAAACCCACCGCCTTCCCCATCAATTGAATCGTGTCCTAACTCAAGCCCAAACACCCAACCCGAGCCCTTTCACGTAAATCAGAACTTCTACCCCATGACCACAAGATCCAAAAATAACATACACAAGCCCAGATGTCACCCAACCGATATGACTCCCACTCCGCGGGCCTTCCTCATCGAGATCCAAGAAATTGAGCCCACCTCATTCTCCTCTGCCTCAAAAAGCCCACATTGGAGACAAGCCATGAATGAGGAATTTCAGGCCCTACTTGACAATGGCACATGGGTCCTAGTCCACCCAAAGCCCAACATAAACCTTGTGGGTTGTAAGTGGGTCTATCGAATCAAGAAATGAGCTGATGGGTCCATTGAACGCTACAAAGCCCGTCTCGTTGCGAAAGGGTTTCACCAATTACCTAGTATTGATTATGATGATACTTTTAGTCCGGTGGTAAAACCCACGACCATTCGAACTATTCTCTCTTTTGCAGTGTCACAAAATTGGCCTATTCGACAACTAGATGTCAAAAATGTCTTTTTACATGGAAACCTACAAGAAACAGTTTACATGACCCAACCTCCTGGATTCTCTGATCCATCATGTCCTGAGTGTGTTTGTAACCTTCAAAAATCTCTTTACGGGTTCAAACAAGCACCCCTGGCTTGGTTTTCAAGACTCAGCACTAAGTTGGTAGAAATGGGCTTCACGGCTTCCAAGGCCGATACTTCCTTATTTATTTTTAGGTCAAAACAGGCTGTCATTTTTTTATTGATATATGTTGATGACATCATCATAACTGGGTCTCATAAATCTCTTTTATAATCAATCATCACAAATCTTCAGCAAGATTTTGCCCTAAAAGATCTTGGGCAACTACATTATTTTTTGGGCATTGAGGCCCTACAAGATGATCGTGGCCTGTTTCTCTCACAGCAAAAGTATATTTTTGACCTACTCAAGAAGACCAATATGCTACATGCCAAGCCGGTGAACTCCCCCATGTCCACAACAGCCAACTTATCACTCTTTAAAGGTGATCCTTTCAGTGATCCAACTCTTTATCGCAGCACAATGGGTTCTCTCCAGTATCTCTCATTTACAAGACCCGACCTCACATTTGTCATCAGCAAAGTATGCCAGTTCATGCAGCGTCCCACGACTGACCATTGGACCACAGTCAAACAAATTCTTCATTATCTCCAACAAACCATCCACCACGGCATTCTCATCCGCCGCACCTCATCCACCAACATACATGCCTTCTCCGACGCCGACTGGGCCGGCTGTCCTGACGACAGAAGATCTGAAAGTGGCTACTGTGTATACCTTGGTTCTAATCTTATATCCTGGAGTTCTCGCAAGCAACCAACGGTATCACGTTCAAGCACCGAAGCCAAGTATCGAGCAATAGCCAATACCACCGCTGAAGTTATGTGGCTCCGATCTCTACTCTTTGAACTTGGCATCTAAAGTCCGAACCCAACGACACTATGGTGAGACAATATAGGGGCTACGTACCTCACGACCAACCCTCTCTATCACTCACGCACAAGGCACATCAAACTGGACATCCATTTCGTGCGTGATCAGGTTGCCCAACATCAACTCCAGGTTCCGTTCATCTCCAGTACGGATCAGATCGCGGACTCCTTCACCAAAGCGCTCCCAACTGCATGGTTCTGCACTCTCCGAAACACTCTCAATGTCCACGAGCTCCCATTGCGATTGAGGGGGCGTAATGGCACAACTGATCCTCAACAACCGGATAAAGATCAATCAACAGATAAAGCTCAAGATAGTGCCACAACCAAATCTCAGCAACCAGATAAAGCTCAAGTTCAAAACAAGGCTGAAGATAAAGATCAAGTTCACAACAACCAATCTGGGAACTAACAAACTATTTGTAAAATTCAAATAGAGTCTGATTGTTGTATCTTCTGCAATTCTGCACTTTCCAGTTTGTAATCACAGAATAACTATGGCAATTGCAACAAATTGTCTTATGCATTTCAGTTTGTTGTATGTGGTTTATGGACTGACTTGGTTCATTCCACCATTGCAGTCTATAAAGAAAGAATATTAGGGAATGATAATCTTTTTCTTCTTCATAATTATCGGTTAATTCATATATAAATTCTATGTTTTTGTTATACCTGAAGAACATCTATGAGATTAAATGCTTTGTGAAAGTGGTTTACCAGCTTCCACTTGATATATGGCACCAACTTTCTGGCCTCTTATTTGTCAGTTTGTGCTAGGGGTGCTACCCGCCCCCCTGCGGGGGGCTTTTTTTTGCCCCTGGCCCCCGCATGGACGGGGCGGGGTACCCAGTCCGGTAACAGGGGTACCCATTGGGCCATTTTGAGCCCAAATAAATTTTTTGGACTCAAAATAACCCAGAAACATAATCCAAGTCTATTAAATAAGTTTATAGACGAAAAATTTAACTACAACTATATTTATATATTAAAAATTTTTTTTTTTTAAAAAAATAAGAATACAAATACAAATATTAATTACTAAATTCCAAGTTCAAAAACTTCAACGGTCAACCTTATAGTCTTCTACTATTAGCCTATTAATTACTAAGTAACTAAGGCATGCACTAAACTATTACAAAATTATAATGATAGAAATTACAAAATCGTGTCAACTAATAAACAATTACAAAATTACAAAGACATAAAAATAATAAATACTACAAATTGTACCCTTAATAATTAACATTACAACTAATTATAAATTAACATAATCATAACATTCGGAAATTTGATCAATTTTTTGTGGCAGTGAGTTTACTAAGACATTCCATTGTGTTGAGATATGGGTAGACAAATTGAAGATCATAAATCCTGCAATAATAATAAGTTAAAAATAAAACGAATTAAAATTATCAATATAAAGTTTTAACTTATAAATTAAGGGATCAATTCTGCAAACCATGAACAATGGTGGGTCTAGAGTCTAATATAAAAGAATTCATACTGCAGCGGAGGATGTAGCTGTAGACGTCGTCCCAGCCCCAGGTAATGCAGGCATCACTACAACAATTAAAAGCAGAAATTAATATAAATAAATTTTAAATAAATAAATAAAAATAATATAATTGAATTCATCTGACATTACCAGATCCAAGTGCATCATCACCCTCATCCTCGGCGTTGACATGATCATAATCAATAACATCCGGAACATGAATTTCACTCCCTGTGATCCAATTTGAGGTGCAAATCAAAGACTCAACTGTGTCAGGATCTAATGAGCTCCAGAACGGATCCAATACGCGCCCTCCAGTGCTAAAGGCCGACTCCGATGCTACGGTACTAATAGGGATGGCCAAAATACTGCGGGCTATTTGTGCAAGGACGGGATACTTGGGGGCATGTATCTTCCACCAAGTCAGGATATCAAAGTCTTGTACACATGGTTCAAGATCTAGACCAAAATATCTGTCTATCTCTGACTTAGCCTCTGTAGTACTCATCGTGAATGGGTTCCCTTCCATCCTATCACTCCAGTCCATTCTACGTTTTTTCTCACCCCTGGCATCTGGAACTGGTGGGGGGATAGCAGTAGGTGCCGTAATATTACCGCCCCACAAGATGGTAAACTCATTAAATAATCTATCAAGGGTTTCCCTAACCCTTGATGCAATATGCTCCGCCCATACTTACCCATAGGCAATACCCAATCCATATACCATGTCATCCATCTTAAATCGGGGGTCAATGGCAACAGTTACATATAACAACATATTAGCCCTATCGAAATTTCCCCCCCAATATTTGTCGTACTTCGCCCTCATCAATAATGCGATCTTCCGCAACCTAGTGTGACCGCTTACAATAATCTCATCTAATTCTTCTTTTACTTTACATATTTGTTGACATAAATGATGGGATGTAGGATACAAAGAACCAAATAAAATCGTCGTAACCTCATAGAAAAGGCTTAAAAAATCTACGAAAGTAGATACAACATCCCAGTCTTCAGTCATCGGCTTCCCCAATCCTGGTTGATCTTCAAAATATTTTACATATTGGATGTCTTCCTCACCCAATAAGGCAAATGCCAAATTATACTCCTGGGCTGCCTCCAACATAAAAAATGTTGAGTTCCATTGCGTAGTCAAATCAGTACAAAGCCCCTTCTTTGATGTTATTCCTGCAGACCGCGCAGCAACCTTGAATTTCTCCAATCTAGCAGGAGAAGATCTCACCCATCTCACAGCGGTCCTGACCTGAGCAATAGAGTCATCAAGATTTTTCATACCGTCACCAACAATAAGATTAAGAATATGTGCCGCACACCTCACATGCAAATACTAAACACCCAAGATTGTCTTATTTGCCTCTCTAAGAAAGGTCTTAAGATATCCCAATGCGGTATCGTTGGACGATGCATTATCAACTGTGCATGTCACAACGCGTGTCAACCCCCACTCCTTTATAGGGGCCTCCAAGTCCCTCCCAATCGTCTCACCCTTGTGATCGGTGATTTGACAAAATTTGAGAATTTTCTTATGCAATGTCCAATTGTCATCAACTAGGGTAGGGGTAGAGGCAATGGTACCCTCAATAGGGGAGCTCGCACTAGAATCTGTCGGCAATTCCATGAACTCAAGCAAACAATAGATCTGAAATTATAGCAAACATGAAAAGTATAAACATCCAACGATTCCAACCAAATAAACACGTTAGTGTAAATATATTAAAAAAAACTATATTAAAAAAATTATAGTCTAATAATTTTTAAAAAATTTTATTTACAAAAACATAAACGGTAAGAAAATGCATGAAGATTGAACGATACGTATTAACTATTACGTACATTTAATATGCAATAAACTTCAATTAAAATTTTCTTTATGAGAATTACATCATTTGAAAATTCTATAAGAACAACATGAACGCTGTAAATTAATTAATATATAGTTGACTTAGGGACGATGGAGCTAGCAGATTAGTTGAAGTGGATGAGCAATTTGTTCAAAATTACTCTACTTTGGAATGGCTCATGCAAACGTTAGTGTATTTTTATATATGGTGATGGTGTTACGTGGGTTCAAAAAACAACTGAAAAAAAAGATTGTAAAAACAAAAAAAAAAAAATGGAGGCAGAGACAAGTTTGCTGATTATGGTTTCTTCCATTAAAATCAAAATCAACCACACGAACAAAATCAAAATCAACAATCGGATCCTCCACAGCACAAAATCAAAACACACGAACAATCATCATAGATTCACACACATGCACATTCAATCCTCCACAGCACACAATTCCAAATCCCATCCTCCATCTCCATTAATCCCATCCTCCACTAAATAAACAAAAAATTTAAATGTAAAACAAAAAGAAAAAAGAATCAGAGAGATGTACCGGCGGGCAACTAGGGAGGTGCGGACCTGTGGTGGGCCGGTGGCAACGGGGAGGTGCAGGGACTCTAGAGGGGGGGGGGGGG
>QGSO01000727.1:162877-275805 GCA_011037825.1 Carya cathayensis | reverse complement strand
GAGAGAGAGAGAGAGAGAGAGAGAGAGAGAGAGAGAGAGAGAGGCAAGCGGAGAATCGAACGCAAGAAATGGATCGGTGGCCAGAGAGAGACGACATGCAGAGAATCGAACGGATGAACTGGATCTGTTTTGCTTGGATGAACTTCGAAGGAGAGTACTGCAAGCAACATTAGGGGTTTTCCGTGTTGCAAGAGAGAGAGAGAGAGAGAGAGGGGTGGGGGGTCTTGACAGAGTGGTTCCCTGTAGCGCAGGAGCGTTGTTTCAAGATGTAGTCCTTACGTGGCTATCGTCTATTGGTTTCCGATAAAAATACTTTATAGGATAAACCGGTTAGAAGTTATTCTCATTTTGATATTGTGAAATTTAGGAAGAGTTTAAGTAAGTATGTTATTGAGGGAGAGTTGAATGAATTTGTTGATGGGGGAGTTGAATGATTTTTTTTGTATTGTTTAATATTGAAGGGGAGAAAGTTTTTTTTTGACATAAATTTGGTGTTGGACTAGAATATTCATAGACTTTGAATTAGATTTTATTTTGTGAATTATGATAGTACTAATCTTAGTCACTGTTTTATGTCATTATTTATTCTTGATTATTTGTTTAGAATTTCTACTCGGTTTCTTGGTCTGCTGGTTTTGTTTTGACAAGTCTAAATTATATTCATCAAATTTTATTTTATCACAAATCCGCCAAAATGGGAGATTCTATATGCAAGATTTTGGCTATGACTAGGTGACTTAGCTGATAAGTTTGGATAGGACTAGGTGACTAAAATGATAGAGTTTATCCTATCAGTAAATTTGTCACTAATTCGCCAAAGGGAAAGATTGTATATGCAAGATTTTGTCGCAAATCCGCCAAAAGGGGAGATTGTATATGCAAGATTTTGACTAGGACTTGATAACTTAGTTCTGCTTGGTAAGTGGGATGAAAATTTTGAGTTTAAGATGAAATATTAAAATATTATATTTTAATATTATTATTGTTTTGAGATTTGAAAAAGTTAAGAAAAAGTTGAATTATTTATTATATTTTATATGGGGATTTGAAAAAGTTGTAATGATAAAATGAAAATTTTGAGTTTGAGATGAAATTTTTTGTCTACCAAACCGAATCTAGTTGATAAGTTTGGATATGACTAGGTGACTAAAATGATAGAGTTTATTCTATCAGTAAATTTGTAATGATGGATGAGTGTAAAATAAATATTGACTTTATCTACAACATTATTGAGTTTATTTAGAATTCATAGAGGTTGTTTAAATAAGTCATTTATGTTAAACTCGAATTCATGAGGATCTGTACTTATCCAGAATAAAAGCTGAACAGAAATCTCTTACTGCAGGGAATTTATCACGAGTGTCAACATTCCGTCAGGAAATGTCTTCGCGATAAATTCTATCCGTTAACATAGTTCTACTGAAACTGAAACTCTTTCCAGATTGTTTATTTAAGGAATCGTACTGGTTATGATATGTAGATATTCATACCTAAATATTTTTTAAACCACTTTCTAGTACATATTTTGGTGAGAAATTTTTTAAGAGAATGTTCATATTATTTTTATCTCTCCTTGAATGTGATCATGTTCTAAGTTTGGAGGATTATTGATTGAATTTTATCCACTGAAATTCCAGGAGGAAATGCAATATTTGAAGATCGCCAGAGATTCACGCTACTACCGCTGTGGAAAACAAATGAGTCATTTGTCTGGACAAATAAGAAAGCCAAGCTGCAAAGGTTTTTAATTATGATTTTATCTTTAAATGATTTCCCTTCGTAACCAATTTTTATGTTATGCAAGTTTGTTTATTTACTTTAAGTATTTAATTCATTAAATAATCATAATATTGAAATTTAAACAATTTATTTAAAGAAATTGATAGATAATTTCATGATTTCACATAGGTATATTGGAAATTTCAAAATACTTCTCCTCTTCGAGTACAATGTTAGTTATTTGCACCAATGTGCTAGAAAATATTTTATAGATGAACATGTACATTTTCTCCTGGATGATTCTTTCATTTTACAGTGCTGTGGACTGTGTGGATATTGACCCTGGGAGCAGATTCACGTAACTAGTAAGAACAGTGTATCTAGACTTATAAGTGAAGTCTTCAATATGCCTTCCATAATTGTTTCTCTGTGTGTGCCGAGAAAACGTAGGAAACGGAAGAAGAAATTTGATTGGATATTTTTTATGGTCAATTTGTGATCTTCTGGGATTCACTAGTCCAATCCCTGATGCTTTTTTCATCGGATTGATGACTGCCGGTTGGTTCAGCGGCCAGCCTCTAATGCTAGAGCGTCAATCTCTCCCTCTATTGGTGAGCTCTAGATAAAATCATTTAACGATTTCTGTATAATTTTATAATAAAATATTATTATTTCTAATTCAAATATATAAGAGTCAAAATAATAGGTAAATTTTTTTAAAATAATATTTTATTATGTAGTTGTGCATTAGTTGGCTCCTTATACTTTTATTTATTTATTAAATAATATTACATATACTTACAATTTTTTCACAACATTATACGTATTGAATAAAAAGTCCACCATAATTATTCAATGAGAAACACTTCGGATAGGATAATCCTATAAATGAAAATAAACAGAGACGAATGAACTAGTGACACGTAAGTAATCCTTTATCGAGTCTGGTGCGCCGCGCTACGTGTGAGTATTTCTCACTCTCTGTCCACCCCCCCTCCTCTCTCTCTCTCTCACCGAAAACCCCTCTCTTTATCGAACCGAAGACCTCTCTCTCTCGTACTGCAGTCTGCCAGCAAGCAACATGAACTAGCCCGTGAAATTATTCCTGGATTATTTTGTAACCCCGTTTTCGGTCTCCCATTGGTGCTTATTAATTTCTCGTCATTTTCCCTTCATTTTTTGTTTAACTATGCCTATTTAGATGCTCTAACAGCTACCATTTAGATCAGACTTAATTCCTTTGCAAAGAACTAGCCCGTGAAATTTCTGTACAAACAAGTGGCTTATTTTTGAGCTTCTCATTATTTTCCCTCATATTCACTATCATCTATCTGGAGAAAATAATCATCAAGAAGCTCCCTTGCAAAAAGCCTCAGAGACACAGTTGCCAAGCATTTTTGCACAAATTGGCGCACTTCTAGATCCTTCACTTTGTACAATGCATCTGGTTTTTTGCCATAAAGAATTCAAGCAAGTTAAATCTAGACCTTTTTCTTTTGAAAAGTAAAATGGAAAAAAAAATCTAACCTTTTTTTCATAAAGTCAACGTCCAATTAGAATTTCAACTAAATTAAGGATTAGATAAACATAAACACATAAAATAACTCACCCATCGACCTCGACGTGAACCAGTTCCTCGTTTTCGCAGTTATGGTTTTCGTGCGTGAAGGAGAGAGAGAGAGAGGTTAGGCATGGTTTTCGAAGGAGATAAAAGGAGAGAAACGGAAGGGATAGAGAAGCGATCCTGGGTTAGAGATAATTCGATTCCCTACAGCGTGGCTCTTGTTTGAGAAATTGTACCCCTTACGTGTGACTTGGCTATTGCATTCCGATAAATAGACTTTATAGGAATCACCGGTTTAAAGTTTTTCTCTTATTCAATATATCGACGAAATCTGAAATAATCAGTCTTAATTGTTGCCCTCTTATTCTTACCAAAGAGTTCAAGCTAGATTTGGGTTGATTTTGTCAATGAATATTCCTTTTCGATCTAGTTCTTTTTAAATGTTGTTTTAATTTTATAAATATATATGGTTATCGCATTTTAATGAGAAAATAAGGTACACTTAATTTGGTTGTTGATTTAGGGTAAGTTTGGCATGGAAATTGATCAAATTTTCTGAAGAACGAGAGATTTTATTTGAATCTTACGAGATATATAAGGGTAGATCGAATTGAACTTGTATAAAGACTTTGTTATGTGCATAAAACATGTGATAAAATGAGTTGTCTAGTGTGTTTTTGCATATGAGATGAATCGAAATTAAAGTTGAAAATTAAATAAAATATTTTTTAAATATTTTTTTATATTATTTTTATTTTGAAATTTGAAAATGTTAAATTGTTTATTTTATTTTATGTAAAAATTTAGAAAAGTTTTAATGATTAAATAGGATGAGATGAGATGAAATGAGTAAGATAAAAATTGAAAATTGAATAAAATATTATTAGAATGTATTTTTTTAATATTATTTTTATTTTGTGATTTGAAAAAATTCAACTGTTTATTTTATTTTATATGAAAATTTGAAAACGTTATAATGATTAAATAAAATGAAGTGAGATAAAAAATTTTGTAAAAGTGTTACGCATGATATTTAGTTTGAATATAATAATTATTTTATCTAATCTTATCTTACAATTTCTTCCTCAACTAAACAAACGATCTAGATGAAATTGTCACGTATTAGATCTGGTTTGAATATATTAAAGCGTTCTATTTTATCTTATTTTATTATTATAATTTTTTAAATTTTTATATAAAATATAATAAATAATTAAATATTTATAAATTTTAAAATAATAATAATAATTTATTTAATTTTTAAATTTTATTTCCACACAAGTCATCTCAACTCACTGTACAGAAGCTTATCACAATTTTGCTAAAAATAGTCCACTGCCGAGACCACTTCGAATGCTCACCAGAAGCGTTCAATGATTCAAAGCCCTGGGCCCCGGCGGCTAAGCAATCGACCGGCAATCACATCATATGACGAAAGGAATGACATCCCAGAGGCATTTAAATTCGTCAACGTTAATTATAACATTGCCGCCATAACACTGTTGATGTCATAAAGAGCATATTTAATGGATTAGTAAAATGTTAAATCTATCTTCTATTTAATTACTGGATGTTAAAATATTATAAATTAATTAAATTTTAAATATTCAGACTTTAACTACAGTAAACATTAAAATTATTTTTAAATTTACTTGCTACTATAACTTCATCAAATATTTATTTTATCTATTATTTTTCTATTTTCATTATTACATTCATCATTCTACTCAATTCCAACTAATGTTTTTATGAAAAATCTACATCATACAATTCAAATAAAATAAAATAAAATAATATATAGTTAAAACATATTAAATATTTTTTTAATTATTAATTATTATATTACTATATAATAAATAAATTGATAATTTAATATAAAAATTTGAAGTGAATAGTCAAAGTAAAATTTATCTTATATTATTTTAATATTATATAATAAAAAAATAACTATTCTAATGTAAGACTTATGTAAATAGATAAATGCTAATCACCATTATTTTATCATTATTTTTTATTATTAAATATGTGATATTAAATAACTAAAAATAATTTATTTATGTCTAATTTATGGATCAATTATTTGATACTACGTCATTAGAGGTTGAAAGAATAATAATAAAATAGACCATGAGTATAATTTTTCTATATAATATTAATATACTCATTTATTTTTATTTTATTGCATTATTGTGATATTACTCATAATTTTTAAATTACTATTTATTTTACAAAAATAAAATAGTTTTAATATAATAAATTAAAAATGAAACGACGTGAAGTTTGGAAGGAATCCGTCATGATGTCATCCATGACGTGGAGCAATCTTCCATGCCACTCGTACAATATCTATAAAATACGGTCCCACTCTACACAGTTCGCATACTCGGTATTCGCTAGAGCCTGGAGTCG
The DNA here is from genome assembly GCA_011037825.1 of Carya cathayensis. Taxonomy (NCBI): domain Eukaryota; kingdom Viridiplantae; phylum Streptophyta; class Magnoliopsida; order Fagales; family Juglandaceae; genus Carya; species Carya cathayensis. The sequence continues at coordinate 270,113 of QGSO01000727.1, read as the reverse complement.
GTTGCTTTCGATATTCTGAGGCCCGTAACAATGGCAGAGGAGGTGGTTCTACTCGATTCTAGGCTTAGCATGTTTGGGATGAGGGTCAGGGTTGCCCTTGCTGAGAAGGGGATCAAGTATGAGTACAGGGAGGAAGACTTGAAGAACAAGAGCGATCTGCTTCTCCAGATGAATCCGGTTCACAAGAAAATCCCAGTTCTCATCCACAATGGGAAACCGATATGCGAGTCCTTAATCATTGTTCAATATATCGACGAGGTCTGGAACGATAAGTCTCCATTGTTCCCTCTGATCCTTACAAGAGAGCTCAAGCTAGGTTCTGGGCTGATTTTGTTGATAAGAAGGTAAGTCTTGCCATCCCTATTTTCCTTTTTTGTTTTTAAGTTCGCTTTAATTCCTTTTACGCTTCATTTGTCCAACAGATTTTGCTGGGATCTAGCGTATTTTCTTCATTTATTGGTTTGGTGTTTTTGTTCTTTAAATCTAAGCTTATAGTAGTCAGACCAGCTCAAATATTTTAATCTATTCATACCTATCAAAAAAAAAAAAAAAAAATTTATCTATTAATTATGTTTATTGTTTTGATTTGGCCGCTTTCATTTCACGGTTATCACATATGTTGACTACTTTGATTTTTGGTTTGGAGTAACAAGGTCTATCAGTGTAGACTAGCAAGATTTCTTTTAAAAATATATCGTGACGTTAATACTTTCATCAGAATTCCATATTTTATCGGAAAGATTCAAGAAACGATGATGATTCTAGTAGTCTTAATGTAATTTCGGTTAATTTACTATGAACCTCCAGATTCGACAGACATAGTCTTGATCTTCTATCTCGCAATCAACAGACTGAATTGAGCTTTTCTTTCTGGATTCTGATGGCATGGAAGATTGCTCCACGTCATGGATGACATCATGACGGATTCCTTCCAAACTTCACGTCGTTTCATTTTTAATTTATTATATTAAAACTATTTTATTTTTGTAAAATAAATAGTAATTTAAAAATTATGAGTAATATCACAATAATGCAATAAAATAAAAATAAATGAGTATATTTATATTATATAGAAAAATTATACTCATGGTCTATTTTATTATTATTCTTTCAACCTCTAATGACGTAGTATCAAATAATTGATCCATAAATTAGACATAAATAAATTATTTTTAGTTATTTAATATCACATATTTAATAATAAAAAATAATGATAAAATAATGGTGATTAGCATTTATCTATTTACATAAGTCTTACATTAGAATAGTTATTTTTTTATTATATAATATTAAAATAATATAAGATAAATTTTACTTTGACTATTCACTTCAAATTTTTATATTAAATTATCAATTTATTTATTATATAGTAATATAATAATTAATAATTAAAAAAATATTTAATATGTTTTAACTATATATTATTTTATTTTATTTTATTTGAATTGTATGATGTAGATTTTTCATAAAAACATTAGTTGGAATTGAGTAGAATGATGAATGTAATAATGAAAATAGAAAAATAATAGATAAAATAAATATTTGATGAAGTTATAGTAGCAAGTAAATTTAAAAATAATTTTAATGTTTACTGTAGTTAAAGTCTGAATATTTAAAATTTAATTAATTTATAATATTTTAACATCCAGTAATTAAATAGAAGATAGATTTAACATTTTACTAATCCATTAAATATGCTCTTTATGACATCAACAGTGTTATGGCGGCAATGTTATAATTAACGTTGACGAATTTAAATGCCTCTGGGATGTCATTCCTTTCGTCATATGATGTGATTGCCGGTCGATTGCTTAGCCGCCGGGGCCCAGGGCTTTGAATCATTGAACGCTTCTGGTGAGCATTCGAAGTGGTCTCGGCAGTGGACTATTTTTAGCAAAATTGTGATAAGCTTCTGTACAGTGAGTTGAGATGACTTGTGTGGAAATAAAATTTAAAAATTAAATAAATTATTATTATTATTTTAAAATTTATAAATATTTAATTATTTATTATATTTTATATAAAAATTTAAAAAATTATAATAATAAAATAAGATAAAATAGAACGCTTTAATATATTCAAACCAGATCTAATACGTGACAATTTCATCTAGATCGTTTGTTTAGTTGAGGAAGAAATTGTAAGATAAGATTAGATAAAATAATTATTATATTCAAACTAAATATCATGCGTAACACTTTTACAAAATTTTTTATCTCACTTCATTTTATTTAATCATTATAACGTTTTCAAATTTTCATATAAAATAAAATAAACAGTTGAATTTTTTCAAATCACAAAATAAAAATAATATTAAAAAAATACATTCTAATAATATTTTATTCAATTTTCAATTTTTATCTTACTCATTTCATCTCATCTCATCCTATTTAATCATTAAAACTTTTCTAAATTTTTACATAAAATAAAATAAACAATTTAACATTTTCAAATTTCAAAATAAAAATAATATAAAAAAATATTTAAAAAATATTTTATTTAATTTTCAACTTTAATTTCGATTCATCTCATATGCAAAAACACACTAGACAACTCATTTTATCACATGTTTTATGCACATAACAAAGTCTTTATACAAGTTCAATTCGATCTACCCTTATATATCTCGTAAGATTCAAATAAAATCTCTCGTTCTTCAGAAAATTTGATCAATTTCCATGCCAAACTTACCCTAAATCAACAACCAAATTAAGTGTACCTTATTTTCTCATTAAAATGCGATAACCATATATATTTATAAAATTAAAACAACATTTAAAAAGAACTAGATCGAAAAGGAATATTCATTGACAAAATCAACCCAAATCTAGCTTGAACTCTTTGGTAAGAATAAGAGGGCAACAATTAAGACTGATTATTTCAGATTTCGTCGATATATTGAATAAGAGAAAAACTTTAAACCGGTGATTCCTATAAAGTCTATTTATCGGAATGCAATAGCCAAGTCACACGTAAGGGGTACAATTTCTCAAACAAGAGCCACGCTGTAGGGAATCGAATTATCTCTAACCCAGGATCGCTTCTCTATCCCTTCCGTTTCTCTCCTTTTATCTCCTTCGAAAACCATGCCTAACCTCTCTCTCTCTCTCCTTCACGCACGAAAACCATAACTGCGAAAACGAGGAACTGGTTCACGTCGAGGTCGATGGGTGAGTTATTTTATGTGTTTATGTTTATCTAATCCTTAATTTAGTTGAAATTCTAATTGGACGTTGACTTTATGAAAAAAAGGTTAGATTTTTTTTTCCATTTTACTTTTCAAAAGAAAAAGGTCTAGATTTAACTTGCTTGAATTCTTTATGGCAAAAAACCAGATGCATTGTACAAAGTGAAGGATCTAGAAGTGCGCCAATTTGTGCAAAAATGCTTGGCAACTGTGTCTCTGAGGCTTTTTGCAAGGGAGCTTCTTGATGATTATTTTCTCCAGATAGATGATAGTGAATATGAGGGAAAATAATGAGAAGCTCAAAAATAAGCCACTTGTTTGTACAGAAATTTCACGGGCTAGTTCTTTGCAAAGGAATTAAGTCTGATCTAAATGGTAGCTGTTAGAGCATCTAAATAGGCATAGTTAAACAAAAAATGAAGGGAAAATGACGAGAAATTAATAAGCACCAATGGGAGACCGAAAACGGGGTTACAAAATAATCCAGGAATAATTTCACGGGCTAGTTCATGTTGCTTGCTGGCAGACTGCAGTACGAGAGAGAGAGGTCTTCGGTTCGATAAAGAGAGGGGTTTTCGGTGAGAGAGAGAGAGAGGAGGGGGGGTGGACAGAGAGTGAGAAATACTCACACGTAGCGCGGCGCACCAGACTCGATAAAGGATTACTTACGTGTCACTAGTTCATTCGTCTCTGTTTATTTTCATTTATAGGATTATCCTATCCGAAGTGTTTCTCATTGAATAATTATGGTGGACTTTTTATTCAATACGTATAATGTTGTGAAAAAATTGTAAGTATATGTAATATTATTTAATAAATAAATAAAAGTATAAGGAGCCAACTAATGCACAACTACATAATAAAATATTATTTTAAAAAAATTTACCTATTATTTTGACTCTTATATATTTGAATTAGAAATAATAATATTTTATTATAAAATTATACAGAAATCGTTAAATGATTTTATCTAGAGCTCACCAATAGAGGGAGAGATTGACGCTCTAGCATTAGAGGCTGGCCGCTGATCCAACCGGCAGTCATCAATCCGATGAAAAAAGCATCAGGGATTGGACTAGTGAATCCCAGAAGATCACAAATTGACCATAAAAAATATCCAATCAAATTTCTTCTTCCGTTTCCTACGTTTTCTCGGCACACACAGAGAAACAATTATGGAAGGCATATTGAAGACTTCACTTATAAGTCTAGATACACTGTTCTTACTAGTTACGTGAATCTGCTCCCAGGGTCAATATCCACACAGTCCACAGCACTGTAAAATGAAAGAATCATCCAGGAGAAAATGTACATGTTCATCTATAAAATATTTTCTAGCACATTGGTGCAAATAACTAACATTGTACTCGAAGAGGAGAAGTATTTTGAAATTTCCAATATACCTATGTGAAATCATGAAATTATCTATCAATTTCTTTAAATAAATTGTTTAAATTTCAATATTATGATTATTTAATGAATTAAATACTTAAAGTAAATAAACAAACTTGCATAACATAAAAATTGGTTACGAAGGGAAATCATTTAAAGATAAAATCATAATTAAAAACCTTTGCAGCTTGGCTTTCTTATTTGTCCAGACAAATGACTCATTTGTTTTCCACAGCGGTAGTAGCGTGAATCTCTGGCGATCTTCAAATATTGCATTTCCTCCTGGAATTTCAGTGGATAAAATTCAATCAATAATCCTCCAAACTTAGAGCATGATCACATTCAAGGAGAGATAAAAATAATATGAACATTCTCTTAAAAAATTTCTCACCAAAATATGTACTAGAAAGTGGTTTAAAAAATATTTAGGTATGAATATCTACATATCATAACCAGTACGATTCCTTAAATAAACAATCTGGAAAGAGTTTCAGTTTCAGTAGAACTATGTTAACGGATAGAATTTATCGCGAAGACATTTCCTGACGGAATGTTGACACTCGTGATAAATTCCCTGCAGTAAGAGATTTCTGTTCAGCTTTTATTCTGGATAAGTACAGATCCTCATGAATTCGAGTTTAACATAAATGACTTATTTAAACAACCTCTATGAATTCTAAATAAACTCAATAATGTTGTAGATAAAGTCAATATTTATTTTACACTCATCCATCATTACAAATTTACTGATAGAATAAACTCTATCATTTTAGTCACCTAGTCATATCCAAACTTATCAACTAGATTCGGTTTGGTAGACAAAAAATTTCATCTCAAACTCAAAATTTTCATTTTATCATTACAACTTTTTCAAATCCCCATATAAAATATAATAAATAATTCAACTTTTTCTTAACTTTTTCAAATCTCAAAACAATAATAATATTAAAATATAATATTTTAATATTTCATCTTAAACTCAAAATTTTCATCCCACTTACCAAGCAGAACTAAGTTATCAAGTCCTAGTCAAAATCTTGCATATACAATCTCCCCTTTTGGCGGATTTGCGACAAAATCTTGCATATACAATCTTTCCCTTTGGCGAATTAGTGACAAATTTACTGATAGGATAAACTCTATCATTTTAGTCACCTAGTCCTATCCAAACTTATCAGCTAAGTCACCTAGTCATAGCCAAAATCTTGCATATAGAATCTCCCATTTTGGCGGATTTGTGATAAAATAAAATTTGATGAATATAATTTAGACTTGTCAAAACAAAACCAGCAGACCAAGAAACCGAGTAGAAATTCTAAACAAATAATCAAGAATAAATAATGACATAAAACAGTGACTAAGATTAGTACTATCATAATTCACAAAATAAAATCTAATTCAAAGTCTATGAATATTCTAGTCCAACACCAAATTTATGTCAAAAAAAAACTTTCTCCCCTTCAATATTAAACAATACAAAAAAAATCATTCAACTCCCCCATCAACAAATTCATTCAACTCTCCCTCAATAACATACTTACTTAAACTCTTCCTAAATTTCACAATATCAAAATGAGAATAACTTCTAACCGGTTTATCCTATAAAGTATTTTTATCGGAAACCAATAGACGATAGCCACGTAAGGACTACATCTTGAAACAACGCTCCTGCGCTACAGGGAACCACTCTGTCAAGACCCCCCACCCCTCTCTCTCTCTCTCTCTCTCTTGCAACACGGAAAACCCCTAATGTTGCTTGCAGTACTCTCCTTCGAAGTTCATCCAAGCAAAACAGATCCAGTTCATCCGTTCGATTCTCTGCATGTCGTCTCTCTCTGGCCACCGATCCATTTCTTGCGTTCGATTCTCCGCTTGCCTCTCTCTCTCTCTCTCTCTCTCTCTCTCTCTCTCTCTCTCTCTCTCTCTCTCCTCGCTATCTCCCTCCCAAGCAACTCCATGAAACCGAACCAGATGAAGAAGTGTTACGGTAACTCCCTCCATCCATCCTGCATGAAACCAAAACCCATAAAACCATAACCCTCCCCCAACTCCTATGAACCAGAAATCTTTAAAAACAGAGCCAATGTTCATCTTCTTGTTCTAAATCTTCCCAGTTTGGTTTTAGATTGCCTCACTGAAAAAGGGAAAAACTTTTTTGGCTTCCCCCGTACAGATGTTCATCTTCTTGTTCTAAATCTTCCCATTTCAGTTTTAATTTGCCTCACTGAAAAAAGAAAACAAAATACAGCTTCCCCGATTCAGAATGAAGATCGAAAATGGTGGCCTACGAACTTGGCATCCCAGGTTTTGAGGTCCTCTAAGCTTGTAGTGCTTTATGGCCCAGAAGAATAGGATTTTTCTGGTCACTTTAGTGTTCGTGAAGCAGAGAGAGAGGAGAGAGAGAGAGAGAGAGAGAGAGAGAAGGAAAATTCGGATATTTTCGGTTTGACAGAGTGAGAGAGAGAGAGAGAAAGGGGGGTGGACGATGGGGTGGTGTCTTCACATAAATCTTCCCATACTTCACGGCACACCAGTTTTGAATTCCTAGCCCTTACGTGGCACTCTTCCATTGGTTTCCGTTATTCTACCATTATAGGATAAACCGGTCTGAAGTGTTTCTCTATCAAAATAAATCACAAAACAAATTAGTCAACTCCAATACTTCTCCTTTTTGTCACTAATCTGACAAGACTCATAAGAGAATAAATAATACTCATGTGTGTCAAGACGAAGATAATGAGAAAGACCCTGATTTGACACTACTAAAATTCCCTCTGATCTTAACTCAACCATGCATTTTGATAAACCTAATGTATGAATATGAATGCATGTCAAACAATGAGCAAATGATTGAGACAACTTGGTTGAGATAAAAACTCAAACATTTGGTAGGCATACCATGAAAACCGAAATACATAATGGCTTGGTTGAGATAAAAACTCAAACATTTGGTAGGCATACCATGAAAACCGAAATACATAATGGCGTAATCCACCAAAATCTAGCATTTATACATGATTAACGTAACTTCCTTTCAACGTATGTATAAATTCATATTCAAATCAACAAATATCCGAGCCCCAACTTCACATATCAAATACCAACAATCCAATCTCCATATTTATGTGCCCTGAACCCTTAGAGCATGAGAAATAGATGCATTTGGATAAAATAGAAGACTTACCATGATAGAGAAACGTAAATTAGGATGATTTGTTATGGTTCTTAATCACGAAAAGTTCGAAACCGATGTGAAGTGAGATATGGTTAGGGTGTGAAAGAGGAGAGTGCCGTGTGTAGGTGGAAGAGTATATCGTGAAAATGGGTGTCTAGGCGTGAAACCAGGTGAGGCTAAATGTCTTAAGTCACTTAAATGACCAAGTGCCGTGCACGTGCTTAAGCCATAGAGTCCCACCAGGATTTATACCATCAAAACAGCGACTCGCTATCAAAATAGAGACTCACTCCTAGACTCATGCACAAGATATTAAGATACCCAAAATCGATACAGACCAAATAATCAAAATAAAACCATAAAAAGAATATAAAATATATTTTATATTTTCCCTTTTCTTCATATAAAAATTAAATCTTTTATATTTTATATTTTCCCCTTTCTTTTAAAAAATTTTGAGTCAATGTACGTGTCTAAATACATCACAAGTCCAAGCATAGTGTCAATCACATAGCCAAAAAAATTAAGTACACTCTCTTATTTGCAACAATCACAATGGACATTCATACCTCATAAGTTCATCAATGTCAAATTTCATGTGAGTGTGTGAGGGAGCAAATTTATATATAAAAAAATAATAACCTTCCTTCTTATAGATGCAATATTTTCTTCTCATAAATGCTCCTAAGAGTTTGTCACTCACCTCAAAAGTTAAACTTTATGCTAGGGTCTAGATACATGAATATTTCCTCCAAACATTAGTGTGCACAACCCTTTTATATGTCTATTTTTGTTGCTCATCTTTTTCTACAATGATTAGAGAAGTGATTCTTTCTTTAAAGACTTAAGGGATAGATTCGTGTAGGGTGTTTGTCTTTTTTCTTAATGATTTAACACCGACTTTTTCTGTATGGATCAACTATTTGTATTTGGTAGGGAAAGATGTCTTTATTATTGTACTAGGTTTAACTAGTATTAGTCAATTCATGACATGGACTCTCTCTATGTTAAGCATTTCAATAAACAATATAAACTTTAATTATAATATGCATACATACAAGTTCCTCTCAATGCTTTGTAAATTAACTTTGCCAAGATGACCTATAGGATTGATGTGCACAAAGTGGACTACACAAAATAGAGAGATGTAAAGGTTCAAGAATTTACCATTTGAGAACATAAGTGCTCAAACTTTGACATATTAAGCATGCACTTTCCTTAAAAAAACTTTAAACCAAACCAAAAAAAATATTATATATATATATATCTTATTTAAAAACTGAAAAACATAAACATATGCAAAATAGAAAACATAACATCCATGTCCTAGACTAATGATATGTAAGGAATGCAAGAACATGCAAGTAATCCTATCAATTAATGTGATATGACATCTTTGACCACCCACTTTACTTAAACTTTTGGCCTATTATTTTCATTAACAACACTTTGTATGATCTTTTCTTTGTTGTGAAGATAAAATTCTGATAGTTCACAAAGTTTGAGACTTATGAAGTTGATTTGTTGACTTATAACATCAACTTAATTCTCTACACTCTTTATTTTCCTTTTTGGATTTCTTTCACTTTTAGTTTTTTGCACTTGATACAAGTCAAAACAATGTGGTCTTATATGACCAATAACTCTACAATTATGACAAATAGGAATAAATTTATCATCATATTTACCTTTCTTCATTATTTTTGAGGTTGATTTTCCATGCAAATTTTCTGAATAAACTGGCTTAGATACAACATGATTTTGAACATTTATACCTTGACTTCCTTTAACAAAAACAATGCTTGTAATGGCAATGGATGACGAGGTTAGTTTTTCTTTCCCTTTGGAAGTCGTATATCCTAAGCCAGTTCTATCATTACTCACTTTCTGAAAACTCAACATCTCTTCTAATTTTTGTATTGTTTTTTTTTTTTTGCCTGCACTCCTGAAACTTTTCCAATTCTTTTTCTAATACAACCTTTTGATCCTTTAATCTTGATACTTCAATGTCAGAAATTTTTAATACCTCAGATAGATTGGTTTTCTCATTCTCCACAATAATAAGTCTATTGTACAACTTGTTGTTAAGTTTCTTTAATTTGACCAATTCTTCATACACATCATTGTATGCTTCTTGTACACTCAATTCATGGTCAGCTTCAACAAGTGCTAATTCCGAATCACTATAATCGCATTCACTTTCAGCATCTGTTAGTGCAACTTCAAAAAAATCATTCATAAAAGTAGAAAAAGCCATAAAAGATTTTTAGTTATTAGAAGATGAGCTTGAACTTTCAAAATCAGAACTGTCACTAAGTTTGACATTCAATGTTTTTCCTTTACTTTTCTACAAATTTGAAATTCAATTCTTATATGACCATAACTAGAACATTCATGACACTTAACTTTGTCATTTTTCTCATATTATCTTTTTTCCAATTTTTAGAATTATTTTTCTCTGCAAAAAATTCTTTACTTTGTTTTTGCTTTCCACTAGCTTTTTTGATAAACAATAATTTTATGAATTTTCTTACAATGAGATCTATATTCTTATCGTTCAAATTTTTCTCATCAAAAAATCATTTTGATCATTTCTTACTGTTTTTTAAAATAATAGACTTATTTTTTCTTATTTGAAGAAGTAAGGATTCATATGTTTGTAAGGAGCCGACCAATTCTTTAACCTTTATTGCATCAAAATCCTTATTTTTCTCAATGACAATAATCTTAGGCCGAAATCTTTCAAGTAGAGACCTCAAAATCTTCTTCACGACCCTTGAATCTTTTACCTTCTCGTTGAGATTAAACCTGAAATTAACAATATCATTAAGTCTAGTACAAAAATCATTAAAACTCTAATATTCCAATATTTTAATCTCTTCAAATGTAGATGTTAGAATCTACAATTTCAAATTTTTTACAATTTTTGTCCCCTCATGTATAACCTTCAAGATATCTCATGCTTCTTTAGCAATCTCACACATTGAGATTCTTTAAATTCATTGAAAGATACAGTCATGAAAATAGTGTTAAGTCTTTTGCTATTTCAGTTGCAATTGCTGATCTCATCTCTAGTCCAAGCATCAAAAGATGTCTTGAGTTTAGTCCATTCTCGTTCAATTGCATGCCACACACATTCATCTAAAGACTTGAGGAAAGCCTTTATAAAAACTTTCCAATAAGCATAGTTTTCCCCATCGAAGTGACATATAACAACGACATGTTCTACAAGGGCACGGATCACACTCGGATGAGTGAACCTGGCTCTGATACCAATTTAAATTTCCAACGTGTCCATGTGAAACCACAAAATTGTTTACTAATTTCTTTTAACAAATTTGTTAGATCTCAATATTATGATTATTTAATAAATCAAATACTTAAAATAAATAAACAAACTTGCATAACACAACAATTAGTTACGAAGAAAAACCTTTTAAAAAACTCATTAAAGGTAAAATCCTATGGGGTAGCTAAACTCAAGAAAGTCAATCTTGTTATTTGAAAATCAATTATAAGTAATTATCAATTATAAAACATTTGCAACTGGACTCTCTTACTTGCCCATACAAATGACTCGTTTGTCTTTTACCTTGTTAGCAGCTAGAACCTCTGGCGATTTTCAAATATTGTTTTTCCTCCTGGAACTCCAATGACTGAAATCCAATCAATGATCCTCCAAACTTGGAGTACGATCGCACTCAAGGAGAGATTAAAAAAAAAAAAGTATGAAAAATTCTCTAAGGAATTTTCTCAACAAAATATACACTAGAAAGTACTCTAGAAAAAATATAGATCTGAATTTCTACAGATCTTAACTAGTAGGATCTCTTAAATAAAAAATTTAGAAAAAGTTCTAGTTTCATTATGACTCATCTGCTGACGGATAGAATTTGTCATGAAGGCGTTTCCTGATGGAATGTTGACACCAGTAATAAATTCTCTACAGTAAAAGATTTCTGTTCAGCTTCTGTTTTGGATAAGTGCAGATTCTTATGGACTTAAATTTCACATAAATGAATTATTTAAACAATTTCTATGACTTCTAGATAAACTCAATAATGTTTTGAATAAAGTCAATAATTATTTTACATTATTCCATAATTACAAACTTACTGATAGGTTAATTCTATTATTTTGGTCACTTAGTCTTATTCAAACTTATTAACTAAGTTACATAGTCCTAGCCAAAATCTTGCATGTACAATATCCCCCTTTGGCGAATTGGTGGCAAACTCTTGCATCTGCATATTTACTCCTTTATGCTTTCGTTATGTGTATAATAGCTCTTGTCCAATGGATCTTGGATTTCTCAAAAGGTACCATCTGCGAATTTTAGAAGAATCTATATGATGTGAACTTGGTATATTTTGTAGTGTATTTGAAACATCTCCAACTGGCTGAAGGGGTTTTTGAATTACAAGCATTTTCTTGAGAGATTGTGGTTTAGCAATCATGCATGCAACCACTCATTCTCTTTGCACCAGACACTTTTCATCTTCCATTTGCATCTCACCTCAATTAAAAAGGAAACACACGTTGTGGTTAATACGTTGTCTTATAAAACAACTTCACTCTCTACCCTCTAGTTTCTTGGTTGTTGTAGTACAAATTTTAGATATACAGTACAACCCCCGATGGATAATCAAGGCTTAAGCCTGTTCGCTATAGATATTCACTTGATATATGCTCTAGAAAATGAATCTAACTAAGCCAATATTAATTTAGTTCGAGAATTTGATATATATCCTGTGAGGGGGAAAATCCCAAGGTCCAAGGACCAGCAATGGAGATGCAAGAAAAGTCATTCGTAATGCCACTAGGAGGGCTAAGCATACCACTAGGAGGGCTAGGCGTGTCGAGATTAGGAGGGTTGCATTGGGGTGCATACATGGCTTGGGTGGTGAGACATTGGGCACTCAAGACTAAAGGAAGATCAAGTTGTGGTCAATTCCTTGATTTTAGGGGTTTGGATGGCAAATCCCTTAAATTAAGGGGAGTGGGCGATTTTTCCATAAGGGTGGCCAGTTATGTCCTTTTAATTAGGAGTTTATTTATTTGTTAACTTATTTCATTTAGTTTAGGCATTTGATAGGCTTGTTTCCTTAAACTTAGGTTTCCTTAAACTTAGGAGTGATATATGATTGAGATATAAATCTAGATTTAGGTTAAGGGAAGTAATTGGGGTAAGGTGGCACCAATCCTAGTGAACCCTATTTATATTTTCGGTTTGCATTATTATTGTTATGTTTTCTTACGATGAATAAGAATTTTCTCTTTTAAAACTTTAGAGAGTTAAGTACTAATGTGAGTTAGTTTTAATTTTCACCAACAAACCAACTTGGATTTTTGTGTTGCCTTGAGGTAACCCTAGAGCTAGTCATCCAACAAGCCAAATACAAATGAGTGAAAGTAAGGCTTCCATCAACCAGGCCTAGCCTACCTGGTTGGGGGCTAGATGACAAAAAGGGACTAGATGAGAGAGGAGGCATGGGGTGTTGGGGGGGTGCAGGAGGTAGGGGGCCTAGACGCATGCATGGAGTCATGATGTAGGGTAGACTATCAGCAAGGGTGTCAAGGAGGCATGGGGGGCAGGGGGTCAGGAGGCATGGGGGCAGGGGTTCAAAAGGCATAGGGGCTTTAGAGGAAAGGACGGCATGCGAATAGAGCTCTCACCTTAAAAGGGGCTAATTCTTCTTCAGATGTCTGTTCTTCTTCTTCTTCTTCTTCTCCAATCTCTCGAGAAAGAGTTTCGGAAGTTTTAGTACAGCTATAGCTTTCCTTATACAGTGAGAGACGAGAGGTCATGAGAGGTTATAAACAAGAATATTATAATAAATTTCTCCTCCTGAAATGTCTGTGGACGTAAGCACATGCCAAATCACATAAATATGTGTGTCATTCTTTTTATTTTCTCTATTCTTATTTCCCTTCCACCGCCATGAACTTACGCACTGGAACTGTACGTTCCACACTGGACCATCGCTGGGGGCACCAAGCCACGCCGTTCGAGGCCCAAATCGCCTCAGTGGGCCAGAAATGACTTTTTCTCATCTTCCGGCCTGTACTGTGATTTTTATAGCATCAATATATCCAATTTAGACTCCCCAATAGCTTTCAATTAAGTTTTAGGTGTATTTTTAGGATGGATAAATGTTTTAGTACAGAAATTTCATAAAAATAAATTAATAAAGTGTCATGCCTTGACGTGGTGCATTAGATTGTAAAGTAAATTTCTAACATATTATATATTCACATAAAGTCGTACCAATTTGTAATTTTTCTCTTTTCAATAAATACTAAGCTCGATTTATGAATTTATAGATAGTGGCGATGATGGGTATACGTATTTGCTCTCTTGAGGTTGTCATCCATGTTCTTGACATCCTTGCAAGCGAGTACTATGGCAATCCTGCAGATAATGTAGCCCAAAAAGGAGAATAGAGGGGGTGGAGTGTGAACGCCAAGAGAAAGTTGAATGAGACAATAAATCGAAGAAAAAATAAGAAACAATAACATTGATATTGAGAAATTTTGCTTGCTTCAAGACTCGATGGTATTTTCTAGAAGACGAGAACCCTCCGAATAAGGTAAAAAAAAAACTTTTTATTTTATTTTATTTTTTTTATTCACTTTATTTTTTTATATTCTTAAATATTTTTAAAAAAATAATAAAACTCGCAAAATCACAAAAAAAAAAACCTTCCTTAATCACTTAAAAAAAAACATTTGAGATACAAATTCGAGATCCAAATCATTTCTCTTTCTAAAAGCCTATCTCTTTCACGATTTTCTACGTGTTCATGTAGGATCTTCTCCTCAGTAAAACTTTCGGTAAAATCCTTAGCTACTCTTCCGACCAAAATTGGGGTCTGCACATCACCATACTTCTCCACGTTTTCTTATTCTTTTATCTATTTTAAATTAGAAAAAAAATTATTTATTATCTTTTCATCTCATAATGTGACATTAAATAATAGTTCGCGCGTTAAATATAATAAATAGTCTTCACTCATTTAATACTACGTCATAGAATGATAAAAAACTTGACGATGAGTAGCATTACTCTTTACTTAAACTCACCTTATTTTTTTGGGGGCGTTAAAGCCATTTTTGCTTGACCTTGACGCTGCCGCTTTCGCTACCACCTCTAATCACCTACTTGGCAATGCCACCAAATCACTAGCCCCATCACCACTGCATCGTCCACAATAGTTTTCACCTATCGGAGTTTTTAGAGAGGCTTTTATGGATCTCAATAGTGAAAAGAAAAAAGTGCAATACTTTACATCGTATATTCTACTATTATCTCATTACAAAAAATGTGATACTTTTATTTCTTTTTAATGATCCATTTTTTTTTTTAATGGACAATATCATTCTTTTTTTATACATGGCAGGAGGGATTCGATCCTTGGTTCTTTTAGTGAGAAATCAAGATGTTGTCAATTGATTAAAGGATGTTGCCAATGTATAGAATTTTCTTTAAAAATAAGATGAGCATCTCAAACTAACAACATAAAATCAATTACTTTTATTTGAACAAAAAAGTCCATTACAATTACAAACATTAACATGAAAATAAATGGAAGCAAACAAAAATATATAGAGTTCAAGTAATTTACCGTAATCCCCTCCCCTCTGCTGCGTTAAACGGGCGGTAGAACGTCAAGCGTTACGATTGAAAATTAAGGCGACTCTTGAAGATTGGTAACTGGCTTTTTTAAGGGTCAGTCGTGGTTGGACTGGACTCTGGAGGGTCTATATCTACTGCTCGGTTGTAGAACAAAGTTTGACTAACATATGTTTTGTGCTAGATTTTTCATGAATTCAACTTTGTAAAATCAAAACTGGATACAGTATTTGTTAAAGCGCAGAGAATTTAAAAAAGAAGACAAGATAATCATTCCTCCGAATAACATATAGAGGACACAACGAAGTGTCTTTCTTATTTATGATAAAAGATACTGCTCTTTTGATAAAACGTTCAGCAGAGACGCACATAAAAACCATCCTAAACGCTGCAAATACATACGGTAGCACTTCAATGTTGGGGCCAAACCGTTACTCTCCTAAAAACCTCTTCCTCAGACCCAGGGCAAATTCGTAGACCTTCTGCTGGTCAGGAAGAGTCTTGGCGACACTCTCCTTTTGCATGCACCTCTTGGCCCATGCAATAATCTTGGGGTGCTCTGCCTCCATGCTGAATTCTCCAAAAGTCTCAAATGCATAGAACCAGCTGTAGAAAGTTACAAAAGCAACATCCATAAACCCAAATGTTTCACCCCCAAAGTAAGGCTTCTCACCAAGCTCTTCCTCCAACGTCTTAAAGATTTCAAGTAACTCCTTCTTTGCCGTCTCGTGCTCTTCTCCTTTTGTGCTCCAGAGTTTCCTCCCAGTATCATACACCTGCACTTTGCACGCACATTGTATTACCACTCTCCATAGATTATAGATTAGGATGAAGAATGTCAGAACAATTCCTCCCAAAAAATATAAAAAAACTGATGTGGAACCATCTTTCAAGTGGCTTCATATATCTACCACTTAAATAGACAGCCATTTAAAATTTTACACATTAACATATGCAAATAGAATGACATTAGTTTGCCCGGTTCATTGGACTGGAAGGTAATCTCTTTGTTCCAAGGGTCAAATTATTTCCCCAATACTCTCTCTGCTAGAGTTCAAGGACATCTTAAAATTAAAACCAAGAGATTGAAATTGGGACAGAATTGCAGAAGCAGAGGGAAGACAATAAGAGCACGAGTTCTGACGTCAATTCCCCAAGTACTTTTTCAGAATCCAGAAAGAAAAGCTCAATTCAGTCTGTTGATTGCGAGATAGAAGATCAAGATTATGTCAGTCGAATCTAGGAGATTCATAGTAAATTAACCGAAATTACATTACGACTACTAGAATCATCATCGTTTCTTGAATCTTTCCGATAAAATATGAAATTCTGATGAAAGTACTAACGTCACGATATATTTTTAAAAGAAATCTTGCTAGCCTACACTGATAGACCTTGCTACCCCAATAAAAAAATCAAAGTAGTCAACATATGTTATACCCATGAAATGAAAGCGGCCAAATCAAAACAATAAACATAAATGAATAGATTAAATTATTGGAGCTGCTCTGCCTACTATAATGGTCTTAAATTTAAAGAACAAAAAACCAAACCAATAAATAAACAAATACGCTAGATCCCAGCAAAATCTATCGGACAAATGAAGCTGTAAAAGGAATTAAAGTGACACTTAAAAACAAAAAAGGAAAATAGAAATCGCACAGACGTGTACCTTCTTATCAACAAAATCAGCCCAGAACCTAGCTTGAGCTCTCTTGTAAGGATCAGAGGGCAACAGTGGAGACTTATCGTTCCAGACCTCGTCGATATATTGAACAATGATTAAGGACTCGCATATCGGTTTCCCATTGTGGATGAGAACTGGGATTTGCTTGTGAACCGGATTCATCTGAAGAAGCAGATCGCTCTTGTTCCTCAAGTCTTCCTCCCTGTACTCATACTTGATCCCCTTCTCAGCAAGGGCAACCCTGACCCTCATCCCAAACATGCTAACCCAAAAATCGAGCAGAACCACTTCCTCTGCCATTGTTACGGGCCTCGGAATGTCCAAAGCAAATGACTTCAGGCTTTAGCGAGCATGCGAACTGGGGAGAATGGGACCGTATATTTATAGAATTTGTACGAGTGGCTTGGAAGGGCTTGCCGGCTTGGCATGAAAGATTGCTCCACGCAGTGGATAACGGTTTCCTAGGTAACCAGTCCGGTTTGGACAAATTTTGAATAAAATTTAATATCGAATTTGTATAAACTGGTTTTATATTTTTAAAAATTCATTCCGTACCAATTACTATTTTAAATCGGTTCTTTTAATTTTGTCCATTCGAGCCCATTTTTTGAATTTAATATATTAAATTTGTAACTTTTTACCAAAAAATCTTGAATCGATTTTCTATTAAACGAGCAATATTTTTATGAGTTTTTAAAATAGCATAGGTTTATTTATCAATTTTAACATTGAATTTTGTCTTGTATGCAGACTGAACCCAACTAGTTTTATAAATAAATTTGGCATCAATCTTTGGAATACTCCAACTATTGAAATCAATAGAATTAGTTTTTTTAACAGAAAAGTCTTCTTAATTAATAATATCAGGCGACATATTAGACCTGGACCTCAAAGACGAATTAGATCTAAACACCCTATTCATTGTGGAAACAAGTTTATTATAATATATTATAATATATAATACTATAGTAATAATATATTGTAGTATATTATAATATGTATTATATTTGTATTATAGATTATAGTAATATATTATAATATTATATTATAATATATAATGATATAGTATTAGTATAACTATTAATATGCACTTTATAATATTAGTATAACTATTGATACAATAAACTATAGCGATATAAGATTTTAAAATTTAATATTATATTAATTGGTAATTTATTAAATAATGCAAAATTATTTTATATATAATTATTTATTATATATATAAATTATATAATATAAAAAATAAAAAATATATATGAACTGGTCCGATCCGGTTTTTCTTTTTAGTTCGATCCGGTTTTAGAAAAAGAAAAACTAGAATTAGACTAATTATGATTGATTTAAAAAAAATAAAACTGGTACTAGACCAAACCAAACTTGATACTGGGCAAAACCCACTGGTTTACTGGTTCATCGGTTTTTTTTTACACCCCTATCCCTTCCCGTAACTTCATGTCCTTTCATTTTTCATTCATTATGTTAAAACTATTATTATCTTATTTTTGTAAAATAAATAGTAATAAAAAAATTATGAGTAATATCACGATATTACAATAAAATAGAAATAATGAGTATATTATATAGAAAAATTATACTTATAGTTCATTTTATCATTTATCTTCACAGATGAGTTGAGATAAAAATAAAAATTAAATAAAATATTATTAGAATATATATTTTTTAAAATATTATTATTTATTTAGATTTGAAAATTTTGAATTGTTTATTTTATTTTTTGTGGGAATTTGATAAAATTGTAATGATTTGATAAGATGAGTTGAGTTGAGAATGGTTGTGAAAACAAACAATGTTTGAAAATTAGAAATGCTTCTAACCGGTGTCTCCTACAAGACTTAATTATTGGAGACCAATAGAGACGTGCCACATAAGCGTTACATGAAAAACCACTAATAGACGGGCAACATGGCATCCATTGAGAGACCTTACCTCTCTCGCTCCTTCCCTCTCTCTCCTTCCTTCTCGTGACCTGAAGACTTTTAACTTTACCTGTTAAGGACCTCAAGACCTGCAACCAGCTGACTTGTCCACACACACAGAATGTGTGGTTTTGTTTTGAATTTTCATTTGGGGATGACTGTGATTAGGATATGATAATTTGAGTTTTAGATGGTAGAAAGTTAGAATCAGGTCTTTATATATATTTTATTTGATCGCTGAGAAAAGGAAAGAAATTAGGATTTTGAATCTTAGGTATTAGCCAGAGTTTTATTGATTTTTTTTTGTATTCTATGTGCGAACAAATTCTAGATTTGTTCGCTGTCGGATGAAAAAATCCCAGATCTCAACCTGAGCCACATTGCACCATAGCAACAACCAAGTTAAAATTCTTGATAACTTCGACAAAAAAATCCCTTCAACAAAATCAAAGCCAAAAGCACCATTGCACTCCATAAGACCTACAGTCCCGATGGGGGAGCTCCAGATGGCGAACAAGAAAATCATTTGTATAATTTTAGTTTCTAATCATTTTTTGCTTCTATTTCTTGCATATCCTCTCCTTCCCCAAATAGATTTTTCCATTCCGTTTCTACTACACAAATTTCAGCAATCTCTCTCTATCTCTCAATCCCTATTTTTGATCCCAAACATCATCTTCTTTTTTCTCCTCTCTCTTCTTTCTCACAAAATCTAATTATTCAAATATTGCAAAAATAATTTTAGATATTGATAGTCATGTACTTCTGTAAATTTCCTAGGCAGGTAGTGACAACGTGGAGGAAGCTGGTGCCATGGGTGGCTAGGTTGTAGCTCGATGTGGAGGGCGCAGGTGCTCTATTTTTAGTAAAGCAAAACAATGGTTGTTTTCTTTGGGTGTCAACGGAAAGGCGTGTGGCTCACGGTGGTGTTAACTATAGTGGTTAGTGGTTTGTTAAATACTCGTTCACCAAAATTTAAATTTAAAAAAAAAATTATTGACAAAATACTCAAATATATGTTTGCTGCCAAACAATGGTGGAGCCAAGTTGGGGCAAGGGGCCATGGCCCCCAAAAATTTGAAAAAAAAATTATATATGTTAAATTTTTTAATTTAATAAAATAATATCAATTTATCATGTATTAGCCCTTCTTCTAAAAATTCTTTTGTCTTCTAATGGAGGATCTCCCCCTTGATTGGTCCGAATAGGTTTTTTGGATTGTGTATATTTTATCCTCAATAATCTCATCGTAACAAGATGTGAACATGATGTATAGAATTTTCTAAAATAAAAAAACCAACATCTCAACCTAACAACATAAGATCAATTACTTTTATTTAAACAAAAAAGTCCAGTACAAACATTAACATTAAATGGAAGCAAACAAAAATCTATACAGTTCAAGTAAATTACCTTAACTCCCTCCTCTCTATTTCGTTAAACAGGCGGTAGAACGTCAAGCGTTACGATTGAAAATTGAGGCAACTCATGAGGATTAGTAACTGACTTTTTAAAGGTCAGTCATGGTTGGACAGGACTCTGGAGGGTCCATATCTGCTGCTCGGTTGTAGAATAAAGTGCGACGAATCTGGATCTCTCTAGTCTCTATGTCATCATTTTCCCCCAAAAAAAGCACCTACGCTCTAGAGTTGATTCAAGGGTTGTTCTAGAAATTATCTAGTGGTGCACCGACCATCGTATGAAGTCCTAGGAGGCAACAATGATAAATGTTGGAGAAACTCGTGCAACAACATCTAAAAACTCGTGGAAGAGCTGCTTACTTCGTATTTGAGCCTTCAGGTATCCGGTGGCGGAGCTAGAAATTTAATATAGGGGAAAACAAAATTAGAATAATATATATAACATATTTTTTATTCTACTTTTATATAAATTTTTTTATGATATATAATAATCTGATATGAAGATTTACAATAAAAATAAAATACAACTTATATATTAAAAAAGTATTTGATATGTCAAGAACAATATATCATTGAAATAATATGAAGTCATTCATATAAATACATTAAACAAAACAAATACATAATGTATAAAATTGTAACTTACATTATTTTAAACAAACAAAATCATCAAGTATTGAATCTAAATTAAAATTCTTAACTATTTCTCTTTCAATATAGATAACTAAATTATTTGCTAAGAATTCATCTTCAATCTTGTTGCAAAGCCTTGTTTTAACAATCTTCATAGCTGAAAATGCTCGTTCACTGGTTGCTGTAGACACTGGAAGAATCAAAATTAGACGAATCAATCTATCAATAAGATAGTATATCTTTGATTTCTCTGTCTCTACCAATCTTTGACATAAATCTGCAATGGATCTCAAATCTTGAAACTTTGGATTGCTCAGCACATCAACTTCAAAATGCTTCAATTAAAACCTTAAATTGATTTTCTCATTCTCAGAAAAATCAAGAGGATAATATTCTTCTGCAAGACAACATATATCATCAATATTAAAGGATTTATACCCATTCTTTGGATCTAAAGCTGAGCTAAGGGTTAAAAGCTTTGTCGTTCCTTCACCAAACCTATTGTCAAGCTCTTGCATTTGAAAATCAATAGCAGCATTAAATATTTCAAAATGATAATGATGCTTTATCGTAATGTGATCTCGTTGATGACGACCACGACCTTGTATATAAATCTTCTTCTAATTTCTAAATCCCATGACAGTAAATACATCCCATCCAGAACGTTGAGATGCTTTCATTGTAAAAAGATAACAAGGTAAACAATATGCAGCATCCTTTGATAGAGAATACTCTAACCAAGATCCAAATTGTACAAACCATGAAACTTGAAAGTGACGAGGATGCTTTTCAGGACCAGAAAATGGATATTTTGAGAGACGTATTTGATATGGGCCCATTTTTAAATAAGCTTTTCTTATTTCATCACACTGATTGACTGGATAATTCCATATAGGAGGACGTAATCCCGGATCTCGTTGTAGAGAAGATATATCAATCTTTTTAGAATTTAGTGTTGACGATGTAAAATGAATTCTTTCAGATTCTAAAATTGGAGAGTTAAGATCAGGATTTTCTTCAAGTTCAATCCTTGGAAGTTTAGAATAATTTTCTGGAAAATCAACTTCTTTTCTTTTAAAGAATGAGTCGATAGTTTTTAATTTAGACATCATTCATGAACCTAAATTTAAAATCAAATTGAAACATATAAAATAAAGTTAGAAATTTTGATAAACTTTATAGATATTCTAATAATAAGGTTTCAAATTAAAATCAAACAATCTAAAATTGAAAATCAAACAATTTATTAATACACATAATAATATTAAAAAAACTTAAATAAGTACATACAACCATACACAATTAATACATGTAATATATATATAATATGATTAATACCAATATAAAATTTTTATAAAGAGAAAAGACATACCTGCGTACAAATAAATGAGTAAGGTGTAAGGAAATAGTGCTCCGTGGGACCGTACGACGACGCCGATGAGAACCGGCAGTCTGGCAGGAGCTATCAAATACGTCTACTAATCTATTAAAAAATAAAATATTAGTTTACTATATAGAAAAAATTATTAATCTATTAAATAAATAAAAGTATTAATCTATAAAAATATTAATCTATTAAATAAATAAACAAATCATATCATGAAATTTTTTACTGACTTAAGTAATAGGAATTAGAAAAGATAAAGATAAATTAAAAAAATAAAAAAGCATGTCGAGACATTAAAGGGGCCAACTTTCCTTTGATTATTTGACCATTAGTCTAATCTCTAGGCTCGAGATTCTCATCAATTTATTTTCTGGAAACTTCAAAAACTAAAAGGTGTTAAAGGCCTAACCTTTTAACTTTTTAGTGTGGAAATGAGACTTTCTAAGATGCCGAGAGCGAAAGCGAGAGCGAGTCGAGCGACTGAGAGAGAGATCAGGTTCAGCCTTTCAGGTTGCGATTCTTGCGAGACAGCGAGAGAGAGAGAGAGAGTTTGAGTCTGAGAGAGATGCGATCATGCGCTAGCAGTAGTAGTGAGATCGTGAGAAACTGGAAATGGTCTGTCGGGCCGTCGGCAGTCACCGGGTTGCACCTCACAGTCGAGCAACAGAGCAATGCAGGAAAAATCTTCTGCTTCCTTTCTTCTTTATTTTGATCTTAAAAAATTGAGAAAATAAAATGTAAAGGATGAGATGTTTTTTGACGTTAGAAAATAGAGAAAATAAAAGTGAAAGATGAGATGTGAAAATACGGTATTCTATCTTTTGAGAAGGAAATGTAGTGTGTAAAAGGATGTTTGGCAGATTGCCATAAACCGATTGAATTGCTTTAGAAAATGTAAAGGGGCTAGAAATGATACCAGTTATAGTTATAAATTTTTTAAAAATTGTTTTTATAATAATAATATGCATTTTATTTTATATGAGATGTGTTTTATTTATTTCTTCTTTGTATTAGAGTAAATTTATAGAGGTCAAAATAAAATTTAGAGGGGGGCCAACACATTATAAATTAATACTATTTTATTAAATTAAAAAAATTAACATAGGTATTTTTTTTTTCAAATTTCTTGGGAGGCTATGGCCCCTTGCCGCAATGTGGCTCCGCCACTGCAGGTATCTATGCAAAAGGTCCTCCTACAGGGATCGGTTGCACCAATAATTTGCACTGTTGTTTAAAAAAAAAATCACACTTTACATATTTTAATATTATTATTTTATTTTTATTAAATTAATTGAATTATTTTACTTATTATCAATATACTATATATTTGTTGTAAGAAAAAAAATCAAAATAGGTATAACATCTAATGTACGAAGATGATAAGTAAAATTATTATTTTTTTAATATATTTCATCGGTGCAACCCATTTACCCATAGACACCTTTAGCATTTTCCTTGTGTGCAAATTATATCTTCCGTTATTATTTAAGCACATTACTTATCCACTAAAATGTTTTTTTTTATGCCCTCAGAATGTGACTAAAATATGTTTTGTGCTTGATTTTTCATGAATTCAACTTTCTAAAATCAAAACTGGATATAAAGAACACAAGATGATCATTCCTCCGGTACATAAAGAACGATTTCATCAATAACATATAGAGGACACAACGAAGTGTCTTTCTAATTTAGGATAAAAGATACTGCTCTTTTGATAAAACGTTAAACAGAGACACTGGATTCATTCCAGATATTTTCACCCGTGTATATAATTCACCAGATGAATAATCAACCATGTTGGTTTGCTGATGTAAAATGTCTAAAACAAGAGTTGGTGGCTTGGTGCTCACAAAAGGATCCCAATAGAATCGAATGAAACCATAATCCTAGCAAGTCAAATTAGCACTAAACTAAGAGGTTGTCAAACTTTGCTTCAAAATTAATAGGATGCAGAAAGAACCATTTCTTTTTGTGACTTTATGCGGAAAGTTAAGCTGCTTTTGTACGTGGTCAAACCAAATTAACCAATGGTTCCAATTTCCAAATTTCTTGTGGAAATAATGTCTGGATAACAGCAGAAAATTGAAAAAATTATTGTAGCCTGGATAACATAGAAAATTGAAAAAATTATTAAGAAAGCTGCTTAAACTGTTGGTTTTTATCAACCTCATTACAATCTAAATACGTTAAAACAGTATCTCAATTACATAACTGGGATAATATTCCACAAAATAACTTTGCATAACCACCAAAATAATTCCAAACTGCTCAATGGCTAATACAAATGCACAAGTCCAATACCTAAACACAGAATTACTAACAACAATCCCAAATTACTTATATAACACTAGGTAAAATGCATGTACAAATACAAAACAACAATAAATCCAAAGTAGTGCCTAAACGCCTTCTTTGAGCTTTTTGTGCGTTAAGCATCAACTCCTTATGCGTAACCTTGTCGCTTTTATTGGACAGCACCATCTGGATCCTCTTGAGGCGATCCACTATCTTACGGAGCTCAATCTCGCTCTTTTCGAGTAGCTCAAGTATCTTCTCAACGTCTTTCTCTTTCTTTAACAATTCATCAATTCTTTGACTTACTTGTAGCTTAGTCACTTCATTACCATCCAACCATTTGAAAAACTTACAGTATGGTAAACCCTACTCAAGGACATTTCATGCATATATTAGAAATGTATGAGCTGTACAGCATATTAATCATTATATATAAAAAATGTTTTAGGCAAAAAATAATGTAGTTACCTGGGTATTATACTTTGAACACCCTAAGAATGATCGCCTAGGATTTTTTATAGTAGTTGACCATTTTTAATGTGGCTTCGAGCTCGCAGAAGCATAATTCTTTTCCCAAAGTATGTTTGGGAAAAGATGATGAAGATATTAATGAAGATGATTTTGACATTCTAAGATGAACCCTCATAAAACAATTGAATAACAGTTGAATAATGATAGAATAATTAATGAAGAACAACAAGTTTTGACAGATATCTTCATTGATACAATATTGTCAGACCTTTAGCTCTTAATCTACTTAAAATCAATCAACAAAGCAGTTTTTTTTTTTTAAGGGTTGGGTCCATTAGAGCTTTTTAACCCATTCATAAAAAAAATTTCAAATTTCAAAATATATAAATAAACCGAATGGATGATGAACCATTCGCGAAATTATCACCAGAAGAAAAGTATCATAGTAACCTAAAAGACAAGTATGGATATATATACAAGATCACCAGAAGATAATCTATACGGATGAACATTTTCTTATATAAGAGTATTAGATGATCGTTTTATTGCTATCCACATTCCCAAAATATTGTTCTCAGCAATAAGACTTGCTGGAAAATATATCCTCTCTTGAATGCAGATCTATCAACACCAACACAACAAGCAGATGAGCTGCTCTGCGATGGCTCAGTTGATTTGGTAAAAACTATCTTTGCACCTGCAACTGAGAGAGATATATACACTATAAGTTTCTTTTTCTCAACAATTCCACCCTTCTTTGTGAGATTCATCTTTTGCTTTATTAACAAATCTTAGGTATTCTACATGGAGACAAACTTGAAATTGTAATCCTAAATGCTAAAGGTACTCGCCGTGAATACATGGAGCTTAGGAAAGACTGATTTCTGTAAACTGTTATGCTGGTCTTTCCAAACTAGAATGTTGAAATTATATGAAATGCCATTTCTCGTAATGTCATGGCGGTTCTTTTAGCATTCTCATTACTCATCAACTTTTAACATCCCAATTATTTCAATTTGAACAGTTTGCATTTCCCTAATGACAATTGTTGCTGCAGTGATGACCGATTGGGACACGGTTCCTTAGAGGCTATTTTGAGATTTATATGTTGTTTTACTTTTTACTCCAATGCTATTTGTTTATGTCTAACACATGGTAATGACTAATGAGTAATGAATCCCCTCTAATTTGGTGTTAGAATGGCAAATCATAATCACAATCACAACTTTCATTAATAAAAAAAATTTCAAATTTCAAAATATATAAAGAAACCGAACGGATGTTGAACCAAAATCACCAAATCAACTAATCAACACTTTAAAAATCATACTCACAATCACAATCACAACTTTCATTCATAAATAAACCTGGCAACAAAAAAATCATAATCACAATCACAACTTTCATTCATAAAAAAATTTCAAATTTTAAAATATATAAATAAACCGAATGGATGATGAACCAAAATCACCAAATCAACTAATCAACACTTTAAAAATCATAATCACAATCACAACTTTCATTCAAAAATAAACCGGGCAACAAAAAGATCATAATCACAATCACAATCACAACTTTTATTCATAAAAAAAAATTTCAAATTTCAAAATATATAAATAAACCGAATGGATGATGAACCAAAATCACCAAATCAACTAATCAACACTTTAAAAATCATAATCACAATCACAATCACAACTTTAAAAAAAAAACTGGGTTCTGCAACAAAGATTCGTGCCTTGAGGGTTCGTGTCCCGTCGCGACCTCAGAGGATTGAAGACGATGGGATGGAGATTTGGGGGAGGGCACGGGGAGAAGATTGAGTGGGTTCTCTGGGAGGACGACGGGGAGAGGGAGGACGAGTGGGTTCACGGCTTCTTTGGGTTAGGGTTTGTGTGGGTTTCCTAGGTTCTCTGGGTTAGGGCTTGTGTTGATTAGCGTCGGATGAGATGGATGATGAGAAATGAGAGATGAGAGGGAGCTAAGAGGGTTTGGGTTAGGGTTCGTGGGAGATGAGAGGGTTGAGATAAGAGGAACGAGAGAGATGAGAGGAAACACAAATGCGGGAAGGAGAAAGCCAAAGTCTGACCCATTGTTTTCCAAAATGTAAACGGCGTCGTTTACATTATCAAGCCACGTAGGCACCGAGGATTCAACGGGGATATACCCCAGTTGCGTTTAGAATTTTCCTTTCTTTCTTAATTCATTATATTAACGAAAAGTTTGATTATAAGCGATTCTCTATATCAATATAAATACTAATCTAATATGATTAATTAGAAAGTCAGATTTTAATAAAAATAATATTAATTTAAATTTTAAATATGAAGATATTGATATATAGATCTCTACAAATTCGTTTATATGTTACAAAATTTTTATATTAAAACTATTATTATCTTATTTTTGTAAAATATAGAAATATAAAAATTATGAGGAATATCAAAATAATGCAATAAAATAAAAATTAATGAGTATATTATATAGAAAATTATACTTATAACCTATTTTATAATTCTTTTCTCAACATGACGTGGTATCAAATAATTGATCCATAAATTAGACATAAAGAATTAATACAAAATTATTTTATATATAATTATATATTATATATAAAAATAATATACAATATAAAAAATAGAAAATATATATATGAACCGGTGATTCGATCCGGTTTTAGAAAAAGAAAAATCGAAATCGGACCAATTATTACCAGTTTTCTGGAAAAAAAAAACTGGTACTAGACTGAACCAAACTTGATACTGGACCAAACCAACCGGTTTACCAATTCACCGATTTTTTTTTTACACCCCTATCCCTTCCCGTAACTTCATGTCCTTTCATTTTTAATTCATTATTTTAAAACTATTATTATCTTATTTTTGTAAAATAAATAGTAATATAAAATTATGAGTAATATCACAATATTACAATAAAATAGAAATAATGAGTATATTATATAGAAAAATTATACTTATAGTTCATTTTATCGTTTATTTTCGTAGATAAGTTGAGATAAAAATTAAAATTGAATAAAATATTATTAGAATATATATTTTTTTAAACAATTCTTCTATATGCAGTCGTTATATACAACCGGTGTGCAGTCGTTGACTCCACGTCAGTTTAAAATTATAAAAAAAAATCCGAGCTTTGCCTTCTTGGTTCGCCTACCTCATCATCACCAAGGGCAAGCGAGTGCACCTCAAAATAGTTACAAAATTTCAGGTTCTGGGTCGCTCACCCATCCAAAAACACAACCTTTTGATCAGAAACTCCAGCACTAAAAATCTGAAATCACAAAACAAAGCTCTGGTTCTGGGTCTATCATGTGCATCTGCATCGGTCTTTATTTTCATGGCCATCTATATGGGTTTGTTGTACAGAAGGAACATCCTTGCAAGACAGAACAAATGGGCAATCTCCAAACAAGATCTACCTCAAATAATGGACACGTTAGAGTCTGGAGCTCAGAATCCATCTCCTGGTGCTCTAATTAAAAAGGTGAAGAAGGGGAGACCAATGAAGAGACGTGGCTGTTAAAAAAAAAAAATAGATGAGTTCTTTGTTCAAATCACATCACTTTTTTCCTGTCAACCATTTTTACTGGTCTGGAATTTAATCCAATTTAATTTCGGAGTTGTGCTTACACTTTCCTCCTCTTAGCACACCAATCCTTTTAGATGTAATTTCCGAATACCTTAATCAATCTCAAAATCTTGCACCAAACAGTGGGTTCTCTGTAGATCCTTCAAGAATTTATATTTGTTTCGGTTTCGCCATTTTCTTCAAACCCAATAAGCTACTCGTCACTTAAATTAGATCTCTTGCAGATCCTTCAAGAATTTTTGTTCATTGGGTTCTCTGCTTTGACGGATTTCTTTGCTAGGTCACACATCATCTTGGGCTGGAGCTTCAAGATCAACGGGCAAGCAACAACCCTTGATCTCTCTTCTATATCATCACTACCAGGATCTAAGAAGAAGCACACAACTCTTTTACCATCTAGGGAGTGGGGAGAAAAATACAGACTGGATTCTTCGAAAAAGAGATGAGGGAAATAGAGAAAACACTGAAACGATGTCGTGTTTATTTTTTCACGTCAGAGCCGTTTGCACGGCGCTTGCAACAACCGACTGCATATAGCTTTTTTTTTTAAATATTATTATTTTTTAAATTTAAAAAAGTTGAATTGTTTATTTTATTTTGTATGAGAATTTATGAATGTAATGATTTGATGAGATGGAATGAGTTGATAATAGTTATGAAAATAAACAATGTTTGAAAAATAAAAATGCTTCTAACTGGTGTCTCGACAAGATTTAATTATCAGAGACCAATAGGAACATTCCATGTAAGCGTTACACGAAAAACCACTCAGACAAGCAACAGGGGATCCACTGAGAGACCTTACCACTCTCGCTCCTTCCCTCTCTCCCTTTCCATCTCTCTCCTTCCCTCTCGTGACCTAAAGACCTTCAACTTTACCCATCTAGGACCTCAAGACCTGCAACCAACTGGCTCATCCACACACACAAAACGTGCAGTTTTGTTTTGAATTTTCATTTTGGGACGTCTGTGATTAGGGTTCGATAATTTGAGTTTTAGATGGTAGAAAGTTGGAATAAAGTCTTTATATGTTCTGTTTTATCGCTGAGAAAATGAAAGAAATTGAAATTTTGAATCTTAGGTATTAGCTGGAGTTTTATTGAATTTTTTTGTATTCTATGTGTAAACATATGCGAATAAATTCTAGATTTGTACACTGTCGAATGAAAAAATCCCAGATCTCAACTTGAGCAGCATCGCAGTACCATAGCAACAGCCAAGTTAAAATTCTTTCACAGAAAATTCTTGATAACTTCGACAGGAAATCCCTTTGACAAAATCAAAGCCAAATGCACCATTACACGGTGTAAGACATCCGGTCCCAGTGGTGGAGCTCTAGATGGCGAACGACAAAATCATTTGTATCATTTTAGTTTCTAATCATTTTTTTTTTCTATTTCTTGCATATCCCCTCCTTCCCCAAATATATTTTTCCATTCCGTTTCTGCTGTATAAATTCCACAAACTTCAGCAATCTCTCTCTATCTCTCAATCCCTGTTTTTGTTCCCAAGCATCATCTTCTTTTTTCTCATCTCTCTTCTTTCCCACAAATTCTAATTATTCAGATATTACAAAAATAATTTCAGATATTGATAGTCACGTACTTCCGATAAAATTCCTCGTCACGTGCTCTGTTTTTAGTGAAGCAAAACAATGGTTGTTTTCTTTGGGTGTTAACGGAAAGGCATGTGGGTCACGGTGGTGTTAACCATAGTGGTTAGTAGTCTGTTAAATACTCGCTCACCGAATATTAGAAAAAAAAAAAAAAATTAATGACAAAATACTTAAGGATGATCATGTTTGCTGCCGCATCTGGTGAGTCTTCACTTCTAGGCCAAAGGTAACCAATAAGACATATTTCTCACATCAATACAATATACGTTTAAACGACGTGTGGAGATAATCGGATAAATTATTCACACGTCTGGATCGATTTTGCCTTAATCTAAATCAATGAAAGTGCTTACAACTACTGAAAACAAGACAGCATGCAGGTTAAGAGCATGCACGACAACTCTTAAGAGCTTGACTGTACAGACACAGGAAACAGAAGACGAAACTTCATGAACACACTGGAAACAGAAAATATTTGCTCCAAAATTAGAAGTAGTACTTACTGATCATGCTCGTCGGACATGTTCTAATTTCCAAAACAGCCGCTTCTATATCTCAGTTGGCTGTAGTTATAATAAGCGGTTAGTTATTAACCGCTTATTATAACTACAGCCAACTGAACTTGGAGAAATAAGATCGATCGATCGTCACTCGCACGTACAGCAAGTGCCTAAGAAATCTAAAAGTGAAGGACAAGGGTGAATCCTTACATACTGAAGTACTTCAATCACTGGGCAAAAGAAACAAATTTGAATCCACCCGCAGCAGTATTAAAAAAAATTCGGAATACCCGATTTCATTCGAATTTCGTTTCCTTTTAGAAAAACGGTTTTGGAAGTGCCGAACGGATGTAGTCATGTTTGGCTCGGGTCGGAATGCCCAAATTCGGGTTTGATAAGGTGAACAATGCTATCTGTATTAGAAGAATATTTAGCCCTTTGGAAAATATTTGGAAGGAAATGCAAAATCTGTTATTCAGGCATGTAACAAAGGTGAGTAATGTTGGTCTTGGCATGGGTAGATTATAGAGAATATTCGAAATTTTCTACAAGAGAGTTCTTTGTGAAAATTATCATTAACATGCAGCAAATGTAATAAGGTCGCTCATCATCTTGCAAAGCTTCGACTTCATTATGAAGAGGAACAAATTCAGTGGCAGAACCAACAATTTTTTTGAGGGGAGGCCAAATTTTCTAGTGTGCGATATATTGAAATTTAAAACTCATAAAAACATATATATATAATTAGATCTCAATAATTTATAATTTACACAAAAAATAAAATTATAAAATTACAACATCTTAATACATATTTCAGATTTTTGATGATAGTGTTTTATTAAATAATATTCATCCATTATTATTTTTATTATGAAATATTTCAAATTTATTTGCTTCATATAAATTATTAAGTGATCTTTGAGAACGTCATCTTTCATTCTAATATGTTTCATGTAAACTCTATTTTCGTGTCACATTAAGCATATAATATTATAATACAGACCTTAAAAAAGTTTTTTCTTGCTCAATGAAGTCTAGAGAATAAAACCTCTCAACTATTTTTTTTTTTAATTTTTACTTTGAATTCTATATTAAGAAACATAATATTGTATAAAAAAAATTTTAGGATCTATATTAATAAGTTTATTATTTCTTCTAAACTTAATTTTAATTTAATTTTGGTGAGACCACACTCATGAAAATTAATAATATATAGAAATTACACAAAATTATGAGATTATAGGAAAAAATTGGAGAAATATTTTTAAGTATATTGAAATTTTAGAAAATCTTGTAGAGCATATGGAGATTATAAATTTTTTTGAGAGGGGCATTTTTTATATTTATAAAATTATGATTAAAAATTAAGATATATTTTGATTTCTTAAAAAAATTTAGGGCACCAGATATATGTAGATCCGCCACCGAACAGATTATGATGATAGAAAAAACACCTATTTCAGTTATGAAATACGTAATCAAAGACAAAGTTTGTATTTCATAATATTCAATGAAATATTATGATTCTGTTTAGGGAAAAAAAGAAAAAACAAACATACACATTGTAACAATCCAAAACCATGCTAATAGGCCAGCATTTCCATATAGGAAAATACTAAATCCCCGGCTGAGGGAACCCACTGGGAGCTACCACTCCTAGTGTTTTATTTTTTTTTGTTTTATTTTTTCTTAATAATTAAGAAATTTTTGTTTAATATTATTATGAATTTTTTTATTTTTTTAAAAGTGTTTAAAAGTATTAAAAAATTATGTGAAAAAACAAAAAAAATTTCTAAACCTAGCGGAGCCCTAGCGGTGGCAGTATAACGACCCTTCCATATAAGTGGGGTCAAACCATTGCTTTGTTCCTCGGAAAATTATTAATTTTTAATTTAGCTCACCTTACTTTTTGGGTGTTAAAGCCATTTTTAACGGACTCTCACCCTGCCGCCTCTGCTATTACCTTTGACTCACCTACTCAGCATTGCCACCAAATCACTAGCCCTACCACCACTGCATCGCCTACAGTAATTTTCTATTATGGATCTCGAGATATATATATGTCATACTCATATTTCAGTTTTATTTCGTTACATAAAATGTGACACTCCTATCATTTTTTAATTATCATTTATTTTTTTATAAAAAAAGATATGAAAATTGATGGACAATATCATATCTGTTAATGCAAAAAATCTCACAACAATTCGGAAGTGGATAAAGAGTCATTCCAGAAATGCTATAATGATATGGGTCTCGCTCGATATAGTCAGGAGCTCTCGACGTGATCTGGTGCAACTGTGCATTTGTCCATGACAGTTAATGGAAAATAAATATTAAAAATATAAAAGAGAGATAGACACACAAATTTACAAGATTCGACATACTGTCTACGTCCACGAGAGCTTTTGGGGAGGGGAGAGTTGACTATAACATGCTTATTTATAATCTCTCATAGCCTTTCTTTTCTTACCATACAATGGATATCTCGAATATATTTTTTGGAAAATATCTTCTCACTAGAGCTCCTCTCCTAAGGTTGAAGAAGCTGAAAAAGAAGTCGAAATCTCCCTCAAGTCGTATGATTGCTTCCTTTTATATGCCCCCTATTTTTGCGTGTACCTAGGGAGTTGTGTTCCCTTGCGTGTTTGACATTTTTTTTCTCTCCTTTCCGTTTTCTTCTTTTCATTTTCATATGGAAAACACTATATACACAAAGGGATCTCACACAATGACTAGTGTGCCACGTCTCTCCCCTATTTTTTTTTCTTCCTTTCTCTCCCTCCCCCCTTTCTCACCCCTACTACCGAAACAAGGTATTTTCTTCCTCCACTATGAGCCACAAACCAGCCACATTCCTCTGTTTGACCACCCCCACACAAGAACCATCCACAAAAGGTGAAACCAGAAGTTTCCCACCAGCCCAGATCCACTGATTGTCCTCCTCGTTAGTTCCCCATGTAAAGCATATCTCCCTCCACTTCGTTATTCTCGAGTGGACCCTGCAATGCCACTCCATTCAACAAGACTCCTCCACGCAGAGGAAGTCACCGTGATTGGTGTTGCCGCTCTATCACCAGGGCTAGGTGCGGTGGCGCAGTATGGCTGGAAGGAGTAGGGAGGCTTGATTTTGGAAGGAGGAGAGAAAGAGGGGCTCCATTGTGGGGGGTTGGGTCCAGTTAGAGGTCACCAATGATGAGGAACGACCGTTGGTGGTGGTTGATAACGAGCTGCGGTGGCACGGCTGTGGTTGGGAGAGAGAGTCGGGTGAGGGAAGGGGGCGCACGATTGCTGGGAGCTGAAGGGGGAAAAAGGAGAAAGAGGGAAAGTAGGGAAATGAGGGACTAGGGAAAATGAACACGTGGTACACTGATAGTGTGCTATATCAGTGTGTGAAATCCCGTTGTGTCTTTATCAACTCCCTTTCCATATTATTCCGATACCCTTATTTTACTTATACTTCATTGTCTCCTATTCCTTTATCTTATTTTGTCTTCTAGTGGGACTCTCCATTGGAGACCTATTAGGTTTTTTGAGTCGTATATATTTTATCCTCAATAATCTCTTTACAATGAGATGTGAGCATGATGTATAGAATTTCTTAAAAAAATAAATAAGTATCTCAACCCAACAACATAAGATCAATAAGTTCTATTCAAACAAAAAAGTCTATTACAAACATTAACATTAAATGGAAGCAAACAAAAATTTATACCGTTCAAGTAATTTACCGTAATCCCCTCTTCTCTATATCGTTAAACATGCGGTAAAACATCAAGTGTTAGAGCATTAACATTGGCTTGGCCAAATGCATATCCAAATTTAGCCAATATCAACTTGAAAATACATTTGCCTATTCAATCTAAATTCAAGTCCCATATTGAATTAGCCATCAAAATTACATATAATAATAAAATATTATTAAAATAATAATATTTTTAAAAAATTTTATTTTTTAAAAATTTTATAATTCTACCAATTTAATATTAAGCAATATTATATTATAATTAAATTAATATTAAAAAAACACATTTTCAAAGCTCATTTAGGAATAACAAAATTCTATCAACTAATTTTTTTCCTAAATATCTAGCAACATATGAGAAGTCATGCAAAAATAAAAAACTGCACTGCAGTTACATGAAAATGTACCAAAATCTGCACTGCAGTTACATGAATTATGAACCAAAATCTGCACTGCAGTTACATGAATTATGAACCAAAATCTACACTGCAGTTACATGAATTAATATCAAGAAAACAGCAACTTAAGGTTACATAAATCAACATAAAGAAAATCTGCACTGCACTTACATCTACATAAACAGAATTAGGAAATCTGCACTGCACTTACATAACCTTCTTTAATCTGAAATCTGCACTGCACTTACATCTACATAAACATAATTAGGAAATCTGCACTGCATTCTTAACCTTCTTAATTACAAAACCATTTACATAATAACCTAGAGGAAATATACACTTCCTCCACCATCTTAATTACAAAACACTTACATAAACACTTAGTGGAAATCAAATATTCAAACACCATCTTAATTACAAAAAACACTTACAGGTTTTACCAAGAGGAAATACATAAATCTGCACCTAGTTATCATATACAGCAGTTCAAATATAAACCCCTATTAACATATAACAGCAGTTACAAAGTTTCAATATACATCCAAAAAATCAGTCAGTGGGTTCCAAGCTGTCATGAAGTTCCAAAAAGTAGACTTCCATCCAAAAAATAGTCTTCCATTTCATAAATCAATACCAACTGCAAAACAGAGAGACAGAGCAATATTATTCTATGTTTTTTTTACCAAAAACAGCAACTAGTAATTGTTTTCAGGTGTGCAAAACCATCAACTATTCAGTTTATTAACAAAAAACAGCAACTACCAAATATGGCATTAACATTCAACATCATGAACAGCAACTCTTCAGTTTATTAACAAAAAACAGCAACAAAAAACCATGGTATTACCAGGTGTGCAAAACAGCAACTCCATTGCACTTCTCCCTCCTCCAGCTACTGCATTTCATTCAATTCAGTCCTATGTTTCTCTAGGATCTCAATTTGAATTGACTTGAAGTATTCTCGCTGCACTGCATTCATGTTATCAACATTCAACATCATGATATCCATCTCCATCTTCTTCTTCTTAAGTGAGATTATCTCAGTCCTGTCCTTTTCAGCCTTCATTGCCGTCTCCCGTCGCTCAATCATCATTATCCTCCTATCACTTTCCATGTTACTTAACTTTTCATCAAATTGACTATTACAAGATTCTTCATGTTTCCTTTTCCTTTCCCTTTGTTTTTCAGATTTCTTGCCTAGCGGCCTCTCCAAATTAGTAGACATGCTCTCATTTTCCTCAACATCTATGGCAATGGCAGCTGGAACAGTAGGGCAACTCGTCTTTCTCTTTGTTGGCAAATTATCCATATGCACTTGCCACTTTGGTTGGTGCCTCAATAAGTTCCAACAATGATCCAAATTGTAATTGCTTTTTTGTGTCGATCGGTACAATGCCTTTGCCTTGTCAATCTAAACATCAATCATAAAAATATTAGTACATATTACAACCCAAATTTATGATAATTAGAAACATACCTTGTCTTGTTCATTGGTACCGCTTGGATGCATTGATTCGACTTGGGCTAAGCAACCACAAAACTTGTTTGTGGCTTTTTGGATAGTTGACCATCGATTAGTCAACGACCCCACAGAACGTTCAGGCCAATTATGTTTTTTATAAGTATTGAAGTACTCATGGATTCTTATCCACAATTGGGTGGACTTTTGATCCGTCCCCCTAATAGCGTCTATACTAATGTTCAGCCACCCTGATACAAGGAGGTTGTCTTCCTCCACGTTGAAGGACACACCCCGTTGGGATAGTTTAGTTCGTGCCCTTACTTGCCCTTCGGGTTGTGTCACTTCAACCTCATTAACAATATTATCATGCAAGACACGAGCCATGGGAGGGTTAATAATACCTTCTCCACCACTTTGCAATAGTGTGGTGAAAAAGGGATCATCCAATAAGTGTGAATCCATCCTAAATAAAACAATCAGCAAGTAATAAAGTCAATGCATCATTCAGCAAGTAATACAAAAAACAGTGAGCAAGTATGAACACTTTTAAAAATGGTGAACAAGTAAGAACACTTCTAAAAAACAGTGAGCAAGTAAGACCAATTGGTTGCTAAAAATGGTGAGCAAGTAAGAACACTTCCTCAAAGCAGCCAATTCCATTCTTCTCCAATTTGGCCAAACATAGGTCCTAAAGCCCAAAGTACTAATGAGACTATACCTTCCTATCAATAACACAGAAAAATTTGCCCCATCAAAAAAAATATACTACTTCCAAAGATAGTACCCATGTTTAATTTTAGTCTTTCCAAAAGGAATTTGCTTCTTGGACTTCTAAGGTGTAACTAAAGCCAATATCAAGTTGAAAGGGAAAAAGTTGACATTTTTCCACACAATTAACAATTCAGGTTGGAAATTATCGACTTGAGTTAGTTGGAAAAGCTCAGTTGCATTACAGTACCCCTACATCATACTAGTAATTGTTTTCAGGTTGTCTACAAATATTATGAATATTGTTATTTAATATCATGCCTCAAACCCAACACATCCAAAATCCATCCAAAATATTACTCTTAATTTCAGTTTATTAAGGATGGAAAAAGGTCCTTAACATTTCATTGTATTGCAAAATCACAACACATTGCATCTGCACTTCATCATATAATTTCATAATCGAAGTTGCACCTAACTATCATTCCAACTAATCAAAAGCAGCCCAGTCACAAGTTTCTAAATACATCTGTAACCAAGTTTCTATCATTGTATTTCAAATACATCTTTAACCAAGTTTCTAAATTCTGTTGCAGGCTGGAATGGGAAGCAACTCGAACTCAAAGTCCATCAGGTTTTCAGATTATCAACACACAATCCAAACTCAAACTCAATGCCCATTCAGTATTTTTAATTTCTTGCTTTGAGAATTTTGGCAATATTTTCTTGCTGGGTTCGGAAGTTGGAGCTAAGTTAAAAAAGAAAGACAAAAAAATAATGGGAGTGATGAGCTGTATATTTACCAATGTGCATTTTTATCAACTAATATTTAGAAAACTTATCTACTTTGTTAAGTTGAAGAAAAAAAAGATTATACACAAACTAGGACCATTTGTGGCAGTGCTCCTGTTTTGCCACACTAAAGGCAACCCTTATTATGTGTCAATAAGCATGTTTTTAGATATATATATATATATATATACATATATATATATATATATAGCCTCTCTCTCTCTCTCTCTCTCTCTCTCTCTCTAACAATAAATACACACACATTAGTCATATTCCTTTTGCTTTGAATCCGAGGGCCCATTTGTGTTAGAGCTTAATAAGAGTTCAATCTCCTCATGTCATGTGAAAGGGTGAATCCCTATTATATTTCTCTTTAGTTTTCAAGGCTTGAGAAATTGACAAACATTAGTCACTGCGTGGGCAATTAGGTAGTACATGATGCATGGTTGATATCCTAATGCATGTCAAAATAATGTGGAAAGACAATGACAAATCAACACCAAACATGCTCTCATTTTTTAGATTTGAAAAAGTAAGTAGTAACCTTCAACAAGAGAGAACAGAGTTATATAACTGTATTATCTAAAACTAGCATGCATGCTTTTCAAAAGACTCCTTACTTCGAGTTCAGACTCAATTATAAACCAACACAACAATCACACCATCAATCTTCTTCTTCCTACGAAATTCATAAACCAACACAACGATCATTGAATCAACCTCTAATTATAAAATTAAATTAGAAAGGGTTAGGGTTAGGGTTGGCCAGTTGTGGTTCGTGGGTGTTTTCGTGGGTTGATGGAGACTGAGCGGTGGAGACGAAAAGAGGTCTGGTCCGTGGGTGTTTTCTTGGGTTGATCGAGACAGAGTGATGGAGATGAAGAGAGGTTTGTCTACAAAACCGAGCTCAAAAACTCAAGAGGCCACAAACCCAGTTATCCTACACCTCAACCCCACAGAGCATCAAACCTTACAGAGGAATCAATCAATACAAACCATCAGGGATCATTTCTAAGTGCAAAACCGAGAGCATAAAAAGAGGGGAATTTACAGAAACTTACCGATCGGGATCGTGAGTGAGAGAGACAGAGTGGAGGGCGCAACCGTGGGAGTGGATGTGCACAGCCGTGGGTCGGGGACCTTTTCCGTGTATGCGAATCGAGAGAGGAGAGAAAAAATTTAGGGAGAAAGGTAGAGGATACGGAAATGGAGGGAGAAAGGAGAAAGTGAGAAGTCTTCCCGCGAGTCTTCTGACCCTTGCTCGGTCGTAGGAGTGATAAAATATTTAATATTGATTTAGTGAATGAAAACGCTCTTCTATGTTTGGCCAATAAACTGTAGCATAAATCTATAATATTTGAACTTGTCCAATCCAATGTGAGCATTTTCTGAACCAATTTACTTCATATATGGCCGAGCACCTCATTTGGCTAAGCCAATGAGGATGCTCTTACGATTGAAAATTGAGGCGAGTCATGAAGATTGGTAACTGGCTTTCTAAAGGTCAGTCGTGATTGGACAGGACTCTGGAGGGTCTGTATCTGCTGCTCGGTTGTAGATAAGGTGTGACGAATCTGGATCTCTCTATGCCATCATTTTCCCCAGAAGAAGAACCTACGCTCTAGTTTGATTCAAGGATTGTTCTAGAAATTATCTAGTGGTGCACCGACCATCGTATGAAGTCCTAGGAGACAACAATGATAAATGTTGGAGAAACTCGTGGAAGAGCTGCTTACATCGTATTTGAGCCTTCAGGTATCTATGCAAAAGGTCCTTCTACAGGGATTGGTTGCACCAAAAATTTGCACCGTTGTTTTTTTTTAATAAAAGAGAAATACTATTCGTCATTTTATATCACACTCTATATATTTTAATTTTATTATTTATTATTTTATTTTATTCTTATTAGACTAATTAAGTTATTATACTTATCATTTATATATTACATATTTGTTATAAAAAAAATAAAAATAAAAATATATAAAATGTCTAATGTACGAGAATGATAAGTAAAATTACTATTTTTTAGTATATTTCCTCGGTGCAACCCATTTACCCATAGATACCTTTAGTATTTTCCTTGTGTGCAAATGTATCTTCCGTTATTATTTAAGCTCTAACATTACTTATCCACGAAAGTGTTTTCTTTTTACCCTGAGAATTTGACTAAAATATGTTTTGTGCTTGATTTTTCATGAATTTAACTTTCTAAAATCACAACCGGAAATAAAGAACACAAGATGATCATTCCTCCGAATACAACAAAACTAGAGCACGCCGCAAACGGTACAAAAAGAACGATTTCATCAATAACATACAGGGGACACAACGAAGTGTCTTTCTTATTTATGATAAGAGATACTGCTCTTTTGATAAAAACCATAAAAACACATAAAAACCATCCTAGACACTGCAAATACATACGGTAGCACTTCAATGTTGGGGCCAAAACCGTTACTCTCCTAAAATCCTCTTCCTCAGACCCAGGGCAAATTCGTAGATCTTCTGCTGGTCAGGAAGTGTCTTGGCGACACTCGCCTTTTGCATGCACCTCTTTGCCCATGCAATAATCTTGGGGTGCTCTGCCTCCATGCTGAATTCTCCAAATGTCTCAAATGCATAGAACCAGCTGTAGAAAGTTACAAAAGCAACATCCATAAACCCAAATGTTTCACCCCCAAAGTAAGGCTTCTCACCAAGCTCTTCCTCCAACGTCTTAAAGATTTCAAGTAACTCCTTCTTTGCCGTCTCGTGCTCTTCTCCTTTTGTGCTCCAGAGTTTCCTCCCAGTATCATACACCTGCACTTTGCACGCACATTGTATTACCACTCTCCATAGATTATAGATTAGGATAAAGAATGTCAGAACAATTCCTCCCAAAAAATATAAAAAAACTGATGTGGAACCATCTTTCAAGTGGCTTCATATATCTACCACTTAAATAGACAGCCATTTAAAATTTTACACATTAACATATGCAAATAGAATGACATTAGTTTGCCCAAAGCATAAATTTCAGGTTCATTGGACTGGAAGTTATCTCTTTGCTCTTGGTGGGTAGTGTTGGACTTCTTTCAACCTCAAAAGCTAACTTAAAATATGAGATTTTTCCTCACACTTATAAACTGACCACCAACCCCTTCCACAATCGATTTGGGACAATCCCAACAATTTTGATTTGAGAACCCGTTTCTTCCGCAGATTGTTGGGCCTGAGATTGATGGTAAACCAGGGCTTTGATACTAGTGTTGGGTGGTATTAGATCTCTCTCAATCTCAAAAAGTAGCTTAAGAGGTGATAATTTCCCTCATACTTATAAACAGACCACCAACCCCTTCACAAACTATGTGGGACAACCCTAACAGCTCCAAGGGTCAAATTATTTCCCCAATACTCTCTCCCTGCTAGAGTTCAAGGACATCATAAAATTAAAACCAAGAGTTCAGTCTGTTGATTGCGAGATAGAAGGTCATGACTATGTCTGTCGAATCTAGGAGGTTCATAGTAAATTAATCGAAATTACATTATAAGTACTAGAATCATCATCGTTTCTTGAATCTTTCCGATAAATATGGAATTCTGATTAAAGTATTAACGACGTCAAGATATATTTTTAAAGGAAATCTTTCTAGTCTACACTGATAGACCTTGTTACTCCAATTAAAAAATCAAAGTAGTCAACATATGTGATACCCACGAAATGAAAGCGGCCAAAACAAAACAATAAACATAAATGAATAGATTAAAATATTTGATCTGCTCTGACTACTATAATGGTCTTAAATTTAAAGAACAAAAAAACCAAACCAAACCTTAATAAACAAAATACGCTAGATCCCAGCAAAATCTGTCGGACAAATGAAGCCGTAAAAGGATTAAAAGCGACACTTAAAAACAATAAAAGGAAAATAGGGATCGCAGAGACATGTACCTTCTTATCAACAAAATCAGCCCAGAACCTAGCTTGAGCTCTCTTGTAAGGATCAGAGGGCAACAATGGAGACTTATCGTTCCAAACCTCGTCTATATACTGAACAATGATTAAGGACTCGCATATCGGTTTCCCATTGTGGATGAGAACTGGGATTTTCTTGTGAACCGGATTCATCTGGAGAAGCAGATCGCTCTTGTTCCTCAAGTCTTCCTCCCTGTACTCA
Source organism: Carya cathayensis (assembly GCA_011037825.1). Taxonomy (NCBI): domain Eukaryota; kingdom Viridiplantae; phylum Streptophyta; class Magnoliopsida; order Fagales; family Juglandaceae; genus Carya; species Carya cathayensis. Next base: position 227,909 of record QGSO01000727.1, on the reverse strand, counting down.
TACTTGATGCCCTTCTCAGCAAGGGCAATCCTGACCCTCATCCCAAACATGCTAGCCCAAAGATCGAGCAGAACCACCTCCTCTGCCATTGTTACGGGCCTCAGGAGTCAGAATATCGTAAGCAACCGACTTCAGGCTTTAGCGAGTATGCGAACTGAGTAGAGTGGGACCTTATATTTATAGAAGGGTGCTGCTAGGGTGGTGCCGCCCACTGCCCAGCAGCGACTTAAAATTTATCTTTTTTATATTTTTTATTTATATATTTTTAAAAAATATAAAATAATTATTAATATGTTAATAACTATTTTTTTAATTAATAAATAAATAAAAATTAAATACATAAACGCCAAAAATGAATAGACAAAATAAAAGGAAAAGCATCATTTGCGTTAAAAAAAAAAAAAGGAAAAGTAGCATCTAGAATTTGTACGAATGGCTTGGAAGGGCTTGGCATTGCTCCACGTCGTGGATGACATCAAGACGGATTCGTTCCAGGTAACTTCACGTCGTTTCATTTTTAATTCTTTTAATTTTTATTTTTAAGCTAGTTGAAAATCTATATATAAAAGCCGGAAATACGCAGGGCAGCAGAGTACAAAATTATACGAATATGTTGGGAGGGTCTTTTCCATCATAAAATTGAACTATGTATTGGAAAATTTGGATTAAAGGAATATTGGCTAAGGCTTGCGTTGCTGATATCTATTGCGCCAGATGGTGCGCATATCAATTTTTAAAAAGATGTATTTTCCTCACCTTTCAACTCTTGAAGGACTTTAAAATGTGCTTGATATCATTGATAATTGTATGTAGGATTCAATCTTGTTCAGGTGATGAGCTTTTTATAGCTTGAATAACCCACATTAGAGTCACCTTTCAAGATTATATGTTTTTAGTCTCATTTTCTCTCCCTCTTGAAGTACCATTAGAGCGGCTGAAGCTTCACCAGTGTTTGGATGTGTGCTGTGGATTTGGTCTGTTTTGGCCCTTTATAGTTCTCCTGTGCTCTGTCTACAAATGGATGAGATGAAACTGATTTGATCCCGTACTGCTTGTCAAAGGATAGTATGCATAATCATTTTTAATTCATTATATTAAAACTATTATTATTTTATTTTCGTAAAACAAGTACGTAGTAATATAAAAATTATGAGTAATATCACAATGATGCAATAAAATAAAAATAAATGAGTATATTATATAGAAAATTTATACTTATAGTCTATTTTATTATTATTCTTTCAACCTCTAATGACGTAGTATCAAATAATTGATCCATAAATTAGACATAAATAAATAATTTGATCATTTTTTAATATCCCATAATAAATAGTAAAAAATGATGATAAAATAATAGTGATTAGCATTAATCTATTATATAAAATATTAAAACTCTATTTTGGACAAAATGCCAATGCAATCTAACTCTATTTCGTTTAACTTAATTATTAAACGAAATAATAATAACGGTGTAAGTAACGTTGGAATTAAAATGCCTTTGCTGATGTCATTGCTTTCGTCATATGATGTGATTGCCGATCGATTGCTTTGCCTTCGGGTTTTGAAATTGGAAAACACTATAGCCACGCTGACTAAATTTTTTTTTTTCTTAATAATTAAGAAAATTTTATTTAATATTATTATAAATTTTTTATATATTTTAAAAATATTAAAAAATAATTTTAAAAAAAATTAAAATAAAAATAATTTTTTTTTACCTAGACTCTAGCGGGAGCCACCAACAATGCGTATAGCATCGTCCTTTGAAATTTAAATGCTTCTGATCAAGCATTCGAATTGATCTCGCCAATGGACTATTTGTTTTGCCAAAATTGTGATAAGGCAACGTCTCGTCGTATAATTGAATTGAATTGACTTGAGTTGATATAAATTAATATATAATAATTAAAAATTAAATAAAATATTATTTTTTAATATTATTATTATTTTAATATTTTAAAAAAATTAAACTATTTATTATATTTTACGTAAAAATTAAAAAAAAATTAAAAATAATATAAGACAAAATAAAACAGTTGTTATATCTAAACTAAGCCTAATTCTCATGCGTGAGTCGTGACAATTTCATTGAGATCTTTTGCTCAGTTGGAGAAGAAATTGTAAGATTTGATTATTAAAACTTAAAAATAAAAATTTATTTTTTAAATTAAATTATAATATGCAAATATTTTATTACATGTGCTCTATACATTTTAAAGGCTAAATTTGCTGAGTCAATAATAAGATTATAACTTAATTAAGAAAGTCTTAATTTTTTTTTTTAATTTAAGGTAGGGATGCGATAATTTAGTGCATGTTTGTGATTACAGTAGGAAATATAACTTATAACTTTAAGACTTATATTTTATAATTTAAGTAGTAAGTTCTACTATTAAAAAGTTATTTACTAGTTCGTAATTATATGTTTAAAACATTTTCAAATATGTTACGTTTATTTGGAAGCAAATTAAAAAAATACTTTTTGAGATAGAAATCACGATTATTTAAATTTTTAAAAATTATAATCATATCCTTGAAAGTTTGAAAGTTGTAATTATCTTAAAGTTGTATAAATATTTTCATCCATTAACAGTCTTTTTAAAATTCAAATTATGTTCCGCATTATTTAGAAAAACACGTTAGAGAAAAAATATCAAAATTGTGTCTTTCCTCAAACATAATTTTTAACTTATTTAAGATTAAAAATACTTTAATATATAACACTCAAACGATTTAATTTTTTTATTAAAAAATTTTTAAAAATGTTACCCAAATGACTAACACAAGAGGGGGGTGAATTGAGTTGTATTTAAAAAAAAATAACAATTATAAATCAAATATACAATATAAAATATAAACAAAATATGAAACAGTAATAAATATAAAGAGTAAGGGTAAAAGAGAAGCAAACTCAGTATGTTAACGAGGTTCGGCCCCACTGCCTACGTCATCGCCTCAAGCTACCCCTTGAGGATCCCCGAATTCACTATTCAATCTCCTTCAGGTGGAGATAGAAACCTATTACACCTTTGAACAACACCGCTACAAAGGATCCGTGTAGAACACCCTCTACACTTGCAATCACCTTACACGTGGTGATTCAACGATTCCCTGTGTAGAACACTTTCTACACGCACAAGGGTTGTACACACCCTTTTACTGATACAAGAATTGATAGTGGGTAGGATATCAGAAAACACTCCTCAATGAGTGAAATAAGAACAATACAAGCACAAACTATATCTCTCAAAATGAACAAGGGTTAAGGCTCAATGCTTAGAGAAGAGAGAATGAAAGCTTTGAATGAGAGTTGTATGCTCTTGGTGTTGTGAATGTGAAGCTCTCAAATGATCTATTTATAGGCATATGAGACTTCATATTCAAATTTAAAAAGATTCACATGTCAAAAACATCATCATTCATTTTTCAAAAATTTCAAACCTAATCTTTTTACTTTTTGCATATGACAAAAGGAGCACACTTTGCTTTTCAAAAATTTCAAACCTAATTTTTTACTTTTTGCATATGACAAAAGGAGCACACTTTACTTTTCAAAATATTCAAATAAAGGCATCTTCCTTTTGCATAAGTCAAGAAAAGTATCAATCACTTTTGAAAATATTCAAATAAAACATGCACATGTGAAAGATGACAATCAATCATATTTAATATTTTCAAAGTTCAAACCTTTAATCATGGCATGCACATGTGAAATATGACAATCAATTATCTTTCAAAATTTTCAAATTTAATTTTCAAAATATTCATGCACATGTGAAAAATATATTTTAATGATTTATGATAAAATATTAATTTTTTAGCCTTAATCCTAATTTCGAATTTTTAAGAGATTTACAATATTATTCTATGACTTTAATGTGAACTTGTTCACTTCTTGCTCATGTTTGGTTCCTTGATGTGCTTGACTCCATTTTGTGTGGACAAATTGAGCTTGAGACTCCTTCATTCTTTGAATTCATTTGTTATCATCAAAATCTATGTGTAAATATATAATTACACAAAACTTGAAACCTTAGGTTCAACAAAAAATATTTAAATACTTTTGAAAACTCCAACCGCGGTCCAAATAGGACTTAATAATTTATATTACAAAAGGCTGTCGGATATCTCCTTTCTTTTATTTTGAATAAAGCTAGAAAAGTTGCACGCACTCTCGACATAGCCAATAAAACACACACAAGTATTTTAAATAGACACAACCTTATCTGATGGTAATATTCTTGGTTTTCTATGTGCTTCAAAAAGTCTTAATTTTGAACCTGTATTTGCAGAATGTTTACTGTTTAGTCATTTGGAGAGCATTACAACCCTTTGCAAATAAGGCTTGTCGCCCAGCTCTCCCTCCAATATCTTGAAGCCTGAAGGTTTCCAAGAAGTACTACTTACTTCTCCTTTCCGCCTCTTGTTCTTCTCCTTTTCCTTTTGTGGCCAATATTGTTCTCTTTGCGGCACCAAGCACTTGCATTTTGCACTCATATATTACGGACTACTCTCCATGCTTTACTAATTACAAAACAACATCAAACACCACTTCATGTATGAACTCGTCTGTATACTAACGATCAACTCGCTCACTGCTCCTTCAAGAACGAGAGGTTTAAAAGATTAACGTGGTGGTAATCGGTGTATATAAGATGAAATTGTTTTGCCTTTAAGACTCTATACCTCATTAACAGGTTTTTTTCTCACTTAAAACAAATAAGAATTTTAAGGAAATTTTATGCTCCTTACATTTAGAAAATCATGAATAGAAGTCCTTATTTTGCTATAACTCAAATTAGGGTTAAACCTTTTTACAACACTTCTCAAGCTCTTTAAGCCTCGTTTGTTTTCACAATACATCTTATCTCATTCCATCTAATCATTATAACTTTTCCAAATTCCTTGTTTAAAATAAAATAAACAATTTAATTTTTTTAAATTTCAAAATAAAAATCATATTAAAAAAATATATTCTAACAATACTTTATTCAATTTTCAACTTTAATCCCAACTTATCTCATCTGCAAAAACAAACTAGGCAACTCGCTTTAATTACCACATGTTTTATGCACATAGTAAAGTATTTAAGCTAGTTCAATTCGATCTACCCTTATAAGTCTGGTAAGATTCTAATAAAATCTCTCACTCTTGAAAAATTGATCAATTTCCATACCAAACTTACCCTAAATCAACAACCAAAGTGTACATTAAAATGCGAAAACCATATATAAAAATATATATATATACTAGTAAAGCAGCATGTGCGATGCACGTGTGCTCAATCGATATTTTTCTTAAGTGTAATAATTTAAAAATTTTTCAATTTAGTTATAAATGGACAGAATTTCATATATATTTTAACAATTTTCTTCCTCTTCATAATAAACATTATATATATTGTTTGCAAAATATTTATAGCTAAAACACAGAACTCTAATAAACATAACTACAACTATACACGAGTACCATGTACTTATATATTACAACAGTCAAAAGTTTAAAAAGAAAAGTCTGGAAACTCATTCTGCTGTTCCTGGGACATTATTAACAGATAATACAGTAAGCTTGTTTTGACGTAACCTCCCTGATTCATTCATCTGCGCACCCAAGACTACGATCCACTCATTATTTTCAATGTTGTTTGCAATGTTTTGAAAATAAGGCAGATGTTCCTATAACAATGAAAAAACATATAAAAAGATAATGTATCAAAATTTTTAAACGTATTTAAATGTATAGATTTTACCTCGTCTGTATGGTCTATAAGATCAATAGCTGTGCATCCCAAAATTTCCTCTACCAAAGATCCAAAAATAACCACGGTTGTCGATGTGGTATCATCATACACATCATACACATCTATTGTTGACAAATTTGTAAAAAAAAAATTACATCAAGATTTTTTTTAACAATAACAAGCAATGATATCAATAAATTCAGTATTTATAAATTTTTTTTTTTTAAAAAACTTCCTTATAGGCTATTGCAAATCGATTATATGTTCAAGAGCCTGAGAACTCTCAAGATTTTCATGTATCTCGTGCAAGTTTAATAATGTCATCTTACCCGTTGGCATAAACTAATATTTAAAATTTTCTTATATTTTTTTTTATATTTTTATTATATAAAAAAGTATAATAAAAATATTTACTGTATGCACAAATGGAAATATTAGAGGAACAATATTTTCGTCTATTATTTTTGTATGCCCTAATTATTTGTAATAATATTTAATGTTTAAAATTTTTTGAAAACTATTTTTTTCCCTTCTCCATTTCAATTTAACTCATTTACGAATTTTTTTCCCATTTTCCTCTATTGCGCAGCCAACCTCAAACAATGCATCATCTTTTATATTTTTCCATAGGACATTACACATTGTATATAGTTAAAAAAAATTGGAGCTGTCCGTGACCTGACAAGTGCTGCAAAGGCTTGAGGCCTAACTCTACGAATTTAGTGCAGCTGGAAATTTAAACAATCGCCTGATGTTGTTGACAAACGGGATTGAAGGCTCTGAGTTTCTATAAAAAAATCATTTTCACCCATCGAATACCAAAAGAAATCACATTACTCCTCGGCCTAAGTTCTGTTTTTCCATAACGATAAAATGGCCGAATAATTCTCTTCCACTAATGTTCCAGACTTAAATCAGGAACCCTTGACACATCAATCATCAATCTTCTCTCCTGAGGCCGTCAATACCATGATAGGAGCAGAGATCCGTTTTTCAAGTATGGCTGATTCTGAGATTATTGCAGAATCAAGAATGCTCAGTAGTCAATATGCTGCTTCTGTTACGACCATGTCTCGGAGGTTAATGGCGAGGGTGAGTGAGATTGATCATCTTAACATCCAAATATCTGAGTTACGATAGAAGCTTGCTAATAAGGATAGAGAGAATAAAATACTGAAGCAAGAAAACAAAGAGTTGAAAAAATTTACAGATTGGTATGCTCATGATCTGCAACCACGAATAGAGAAGCTGGAACGAGAAAGGGTTCAGATACAAGGTCAACATCGGCAGATAACAGCAGAGGTTCATCGTTTATTAGAAAAATAGGGAAAACCTACTGTTAATCTCGCTGGCTTAGTAAGAAAATTTTTGACAATGTGTATCCAGCATATCTTGTATTTCTTTTGACTAAATAAGATTTGAAAAGACAATAGTTTGTATTATTCTCTATGCTATCTCTATAAAATCAGTCTTAAACTTAATCCAATTTGCATCAAATCTTATTCTCATATCTATAACTCATCTGCATTCTTTCAGCATTCTCGCTTTAAGTTTTCAATTCTTTTCTCAATGACTCATTCTTCTAACATTCTTCTAGATCCATCCATGAGCTATTCAACACCTCAACCTCCTGTCATTTCTGCAGCTGCCATTGGTGCCATGTTGCAGCAAGAAAATAATAGTTTGGCTAGTAAGTCAGACTCTGATGCTATCTACGACTTGGTGAGTCTCGGGACTCGCTACTCATCCTCTATTGTTGCTTTTTCCCAGCGGGTACAAGCCAAAAACCATGAGGTTGAAAGGCTTGAAGAACAAATTGTTGTACTTCAACGAATTGTTCAAGAGTCTCACACAAGGGAATGAATCTTTCGGCAGAAGAATAAACAGTTGAAGTCTCTATTGGATTCTTCATTTCGCTTGCCAGTTCTCATGGATAGGGATGACATGATATTGTATGAAGAGAATGAGCGTCTCAAACATGAGGCTAAGAACCTCAAGTTTATGTAAAAATATTTAAAAAAATCTCTCTCTATTTTTATGAACTCTGATCTATCTTTTAAGAGATATTCATAATATGCATCATACCTATTCCTCTTCCCATCATACGCTTGTTAATTTAGTGTCATTAGTCTCCTGCACTCTATCAATCACTCTTCCATTAAAACTAAAGAAACTAATCAATCATATTTTCTGAGATTAAAAAAACTAATTAACAAGGTTGTGGTTGAAACGATAGACAAAAAGGTAGAAGAAATCAAACCAAACCATTAAAAAATAATAATAATAATAATAATAATAATAATATAAATCAAACGTTGAAGAACAAGAGACAAAAAGGTAGAAGAAATCAAACCGAACCATTAAAAAAATAATAATAATATAAATCAAACGTTGAAGAACAAGAGAGAAAAATGTAGAAGAAATCAAAATGAACCATAAAAAAAATAATAATAAAATAAAATCAAAAAAACTTGAATCAAAAAGGAAAAAAAAACATATGAACACGGATAGAAAAAAAAATTGTTCCATGGATCTGAAAAATAGAAACTTAATATACATCAATCACAAAACAAGGAGAAAAAAAAGTGCCAGAAATTAAACAGATGGAAAAAAAAAGATTCAACCGCAAATATTAAAATCCTAGAAAGAGTTGAAGAACAAAGAAGAAAAAAAGTACAAGAAATCAAACCCAACAAAAAAAAAAACTTGAATCGAGAAGATAAAAAGCATACGAATACCTAGCTAAAGATTTCTTAAGATCTGTAAATAAATGAAAGAACATAAGCCAAAAACAGAGAGACACATACCTAGCTAATGCCAAAATTCAGGAGCAAATAAGCCAATTTCCACAGCTTCAAAGATGTACAAGCCTCGAGATTTGAGAACTCAGATATATATAATAAGATATATATATATATATATGATCATTTATTTGTAGATCACATCATACGAAGTCCCTAAAGCAGTTTGAAATATGCACACCATCTGAGGATGTGCATATTTTGGGAGTACTATTGGTGCTCAATTATTGTTGAGGCAGACTTGAGTGATGACTTTAATGGTTAATATCCTATATTCTAATAAATAAATAAATAAAATTGCTTGTAACATCGTCTATAGTGACAGATACAGAGGATGTATACAACGACGTTTACCAAAATCATAGCTAACTCGCCCAGCTGGCGTTTTTGCTTCAATCATCTTCGTTCTAGAGTCATCTGCGAGCTTTCCATGAAACTTACTTCGAGATATATCTGGCGACTATAGTCTTATCGTATCTAACCAAATCAAATACGATCTAAGTTCTCAACAAAGAAAAATGTGATGTTCACACCATGGTATAAGATTTTTCAAAGAGAAATTATAGTTAAAATCTTGAACATGTAAGGATTGTGTAATTATTTTTTTTTAAATAAATAAATATATAATTATATGAAAAATTAGATAATTTTTTAATATTATATCTCATTCTTTTTTAAAATAATTTCATGATGCTTACGTATTTCTTAACTATATATAATATTATTCTTTTTAAAATTAACGTTTATATACTCATTTTAATGACATGATTAGGATAAAGTGTGTTACATTCTATATTATAAGCATGATCGATCTAGCTAGGATTCATTTTCTATGCAACTTCTAGATCATCTGTTCCTATCCCAAATTAAGATCACTTCTTTAATTTCACACACAATAAAAGGAGCCATAGTTGTCCAGTCTGCTAGAAAATTAAGAACAAGCAAATTAATTAATAGGCCGAGCCCCATGACGCACCTGCAATTATCAAAGGGTTATGGAGGTTGACTCATGCTAGCTATCTAGTTCTCCCGCTGGACGGCATGAGAAGAAAGAATAGACTTGACATGGAATATTAGCCAAGAGCTAGCCCATCTTCTACAGAAGTTTTACCTAATGCTCTTAAATGATAGACCCCTCTAAAAATAAAATATAAAATTTGTGGAATATTAGCCAAGAGCTAGCCCATCTTCTATAGAAGTTTTACCTAATGCTCTTAAATGATAGACCCCTCTAAAAATAAAATAAAAAATTTGTTATTTACTCCTTTTTTTATTATATCTTCTCAAGCCAGCCCCACGTTATTTTATTATCAATTTGTTATCTACCCCTTTTTTTATTATATCTTTTCAAACCAGCCGTTGAAAATAGTGGTGATTTTGGTAAAGCACAGTACTCAATATTGATTAATGAATACTATAAAATATCTATAGTGTGAATAACTGATTAATTTATGTCATCTTTTGGGAGTGCTATTGGAGCTCAATTATTTTTGAGGCAGCCGACATGCATCTACTGTTCTATCGACAGCCAAGATATTCAATTCCCTGAGGATAAAAATGTGAATGACGAGGCAATATCTGTCGTATAATGCCTATGAGATCTAATATATACAAGCAAAAGCTCCAACTTATATTATTATTAATTTATTTGCTCCACATTATTTTATTAAATTTGTTATCTACCCTTTTTTTATTATATCTTCTTAAACCAGCCCCACGTTATTTTATTATCAATTTGTTATCTATTCCTTTTTTTATTATATCTTCTCAAAAAAAAATTTTTTTTTTTTGGGTGTCAAAGGAGTCAAGGGCGTAAATCAAAGGGAGAAAAGATAGGGCTTTGGTGGTGGGCTGTTACGAGAGAGAGAGAGAGAGAGAGAGAGAGAGAGAGAGAGAGAGAGAGAGAGAGAGAGAGAGAGATGAGGCTGTGACGGGGTGCCCTTGACTGGATATAGGCTGGATATAATCATATTAATCATACGCATATACATGATAGCTAACAAAAACTCAAATAGAATAAGAAGCATATTTGCATATATGATTAAGTGGATAAGTTCGATTAGGAAAAAAAAAAAAAAGTGGATAAGTTCTTCACAGAAAATAACTCCAACAAAATCAAACGAATCCATTCAAATATACATGACACCAAACACAATTTGTAAGTTGTTTTAATTTCTACAAGTTGAGTAAAAAAATCACACATGTATACATGAAAACAAACCAAACTAAAGAACAATCTGTAATATATGTCTAGATCTAAAAAATAAAAAATTCTCATATGATTCCAGAAACAAAGGGTTGGGAGATCTGAGAGATCCTTACACCCAGACCCCACTGCTGCAGTTTTCGTCATTTTTGTTGAGACCAAACACTACTTTGTGTGATTTTGTGGAGGGTTGAGGTTGTTCTTGGTGGAAGCTTGATGAAATAGAGAGAATGGATGAGAGATCAGGACCGAGTGAGGAAGAGAGAATGAACGAGAGGGAGGCGGAATAGAGGACTTAGTAAGAGATAGAGATATATAGAGAGAGGAAGAGTGTGGTGGCTGTTGATGGTGGAACATCGGCAAGACGGTGAAGCAAGGAGAGAAGAGGTAGCACTGAAAATTTTGAAAAAAAAAATCTCACCTTTGAGTAGATCAGAAAATGGGCTGCGGTGGGAGAGAGAGGAGATGAGGGCTGGGCTACTGCAAGAAGAGAAGGAGATCTGTGGTGTTCGACGGAAGGAGAAATTAGGGTAGGGGAGGGAAATCGAGAGCAAAGAGGGAGAGAGAGGAGATGAGAGAAATGAGAGAATATATTATCTAAAAAACTGTTTATCAGAAGATGGTAAAAGACCAAAATATAAAAGGGCTAGAAACGTAAAAGTGTCAGTAAATGAAAGGAAAACAGAGGGATTAAAACATAAAATAGTAAAAGTAAAGGGGCAAAATTGGAAATAAAAAATATTAGACGAAAATCCTGTAGCATCCAGATTGGCACTTATTAATATAAGATATTTATAAAATTAAAGCAATATTTAAAAAGAAATATATCGAAAAGGAATATTGTCAGCTACGCACAACCTACTCATTAACAAAATCAACCCAAATCTAGCTTGAACTATTTGATAAGAATATAAGAGGCCAGGCAACAATTGAGACTTATCATTTCAGATTTCGTAGATATATTGAATGATGATGGTAGACTTTTTAGTTTTTACTCAATGCATATAATGTTGTGGTAAAATTGTAAGTACATGTAGTACTATTTAATAAATAAATAAAAATATAATAAAATATTATTATGTAGCACAACTACATAATAAAATCTTATTTTTGAAAAAATTTATCTACCTATTATTTTGAATCTTATATATTTGAATTAAAAATAAAAATATTTTATTATAAAATTATAAAGAAATCGTAAAATGATTTTATCTAGAGCTCACCAATAGAGGGAGATTGACGCTCTAGCATTAGAGGCTGGCCGCTGGTCCAACCGGGAGTCATGATTCATCCATCCGAAGAGAAAAGCATCAGAGGCATTGGACTAGTGAAGACCAGAAGATCACATATTGACCATAAAAAATATACAATCAAATTTCTTCTTCCGTTTCCTACGTTTTCTCGGCATACACAGAGAAACAATTATGGAAGGCATATTCAAATTCAAGACCTCACTTATAAGTCTAGATACATTGTTCTTACTAGTTACTTGAATCTGCTCCCAGGGTCAATCTCCACACAGTCCACAGGACTGTAAAATGAAAGAATCGTCCAGGAGAAAATGTACATATTAATCTAAAAAATCTTTTCAGGCACATTGGTCCAAAGAACTGACATTGTACTCTAAGAGGAGAAGTAATCACTCCTTTATGCTTCCGTTATGTGTATAATAGCTCTTGTCCGAGAGATCTTGGATTTCTCAAAAGGTACCATCTTTGAATTTTAGAAGAATCTATATGATGTGAATATGGTATATTTCACGGTGGATTTGAAACACCTCCAACTGGCTGAAGGGGTTCTAGAATTACAAGCCTTTTCTTGGGAGATTGTGGTTTAGCAATCAGGCATGAAACCACTCATTCTCTCTGGACCAGACGCTCTGCATCTCCCATTTCCATCTTACCTCCTCTCTCTTCTCCCTCGTTTTGAAAGATCAGTTCAATTTGCTCCAAAGACTTCCCTTTTGTTTCAGGAACGCATGTATAGACAAAAGCAACAGAGAGAGCTGAAAGTATAGAGAAAACAAAGAAGGTTCCAGCCACCGTAATTGCCCGAGAAACTGAGAGGAAAGACATAGCAATCAAGCCACTACTGACTCTACTACCGACTGCCCCAAGGGCTGATGCTTGGGCTCTAAGCCTTAGAGGGAAAACTTCAGATGACAATACCCAACAAATCGGGCCAATCCCTACCGAGAAGAAAGCTACATTCCCACAAACTGCCAAAATTGCCAATCCGATCCCCATTTTTTCCTTCCCCAATACAGCCAGAGTAAGGCTTAGACAAAACAAGCAAGTAGTCATTCCGATTGTGCTTATGTAAAGCAAAGGCTTTCTCCCCACTTTGTCAATAAGAAATATGGCTATCAAAATGAACAATGTTTTGGTAAACCCAACAGCAACAGTTGCTGCAAGGAGCTGTGTATTGCCTTTAATTCCAGCGTCTTTGAAGATTGTGGGGCTATAATAAACAGTTGCATCAATACCTGTAATCTGTTGGAAACATTGGATTCCACATCCAGCAATTAGCATCCGTCGGACTGGAGGAGAAGGTTTTAGTATTTCACGCCAGACAGATTTTGGTTCGTACTTCTCAGCATTAGACATCCCAGCGGCTACCTGTATTTCTGCCAATCTTTCTTCCACTTCTCTTTCACTCTCATTTGTTTTTAACAGCACGGCTCTTGCTTCCTCAATCCTGTTCTGCAAAACTAGCCACCTTGGAGATTCAGGGATCACAAACAGGGCAAACCCAATAAAAACGGAGGGAAGAATTCCCACACCAAGCATGATCCTCCAGCTTATATGAGTGGGCAGTCCTGAAAAAGCATAGTTTGACACGTATCCAAGAAGGATTCCTAGATTTATAAATATCTCGGGGAAGGAGGTAAGAGATCCTCTAGCAACGGCAGGTGATATCTCGGCAATGTATACAGGAGCAATCATGACCCCGAAGCCAATCCCTACCCCAGCCAAGATTCTGCCAGCAATCAGCACTCCAAAATTCGGAGCAAGAGTCATTACAGCAGCACCTGTTTGAAAGACAATGGCTGCAAAGGCAATTGTCCATTTTCTGCCAATGGCATCTGATGTTTTTCCACCAGCCAAACTACCCAACAACGATATTATGCTTAAGATTCCAACAAGGACTTCTTCTTGTACCTCTGTTATCTTCAGATCCTCCTGAATGAATAAAATTGCTCCACTCATAACACCAACATCTGCATAATCATACGTACAATTTACAAACCTTGGATTCTAGATACAGCCAATTAAGAAATCAAAATAACAAGTTAATTGGACTAAATTTTGTTATCATAATATACAAATAAAATAATTTTTACGTTAACAAATTTTTCTGAAAACATTTTCATAAACTTGCTTAACTGGATCTCCATGTGCATTCAGTGATGTCTAAATGGACCAGGAGCCAACTGCCTTCCCTGGTCCACGGCGTATTAACATAAAAATTATTATCTTTAAACATTGATTGAAAATTGCATTCAAACTTTCTTCTACCATTTTTCTCCTATCGGCATTTTCCTCGTTCAAATTCACATTCGAGAGCTTATCAACCAATTCCCCATTACTTGGATGACATACAGCATTCTAAGTTAAAGACAAATATTGCTGTACTCAGTATTTAAGCACATCCATCATTTTAAAACCACAATACATTTTCACATTACATCAGATGGGATTTTAATTTTGATTTTACATAATATGGAATTCCTGCCAAATAAGCAGATCAAAGAGGAAAGATAAAAGTTGCAGCAATGAATAAAAAGAAAAAAAATATCATTAAGGTTTGTGATAATCAACCGGATCAAACTAAAAACAAGGAGAGTATATGGAAAAAAGTGACAATAAGGAAGGACTAACCGTATCCAAGGAGCACGGAATTGAGGGAGACAAAGATGGCACAGACGAACACAAAGTTCCGGGTGGTATTTTTCCTAATTGATATACTTTCTTTGGAAAATACCACATCCTCTTCTGAGCCATCAGGATTCATCCTCTTATACCTGTTTTTGCTTCCAATAGGAATCTCCACCAGCCCCTCTCCATTCCCATTTTCCTCACCACCCACCAGCCCCATCTATCTCTCTCTCTCTCTCTCTCTCTCTGTGTGTCTCTTATCTATATAGTTTGGCTATATCAGCCTGGATGAAGGTACAATCGTTGATAGGCCACTCCCCCCTCCTTTGGGTGCTTGGGAAGCAATAGGAAAAGTGGAAAAGAAAGGCAGAGACTTTTGACTATTCTTCCGAGGGAAAAGATTTTCTTGCAAGCAGCAGATCCGGATTGGCTGAGAGGGTAGAATTTTACCCATTTTGAAATTTTGAGGTGTGCCGCGGTGGTCCCCACCCCAACTGAGCTTGTCCTTAATAAATGGTAATTGGCAATTGTCAAAGAGGGGCCTGTTCTCCTTTATTTTTGTAGGAAAAAAGCAACGTATATACCGGCACGAGCAAGAAAACCCAGCGTCGGCCGACAATTACCCTACGCTTCCTTGCCCAGCATTTCTCGCTATTTCCTTTTTCCATCTACGAATGATCTTGCGCCACGTCACTATCTGAGGATCAAGCCCGATGTTGTCCTTAAACTTCTAAAGATTGATTTCAATCTCGGAAATAAGTTGGAGAATGACCCCGCGTGTGTGGGATTGGGAATGACTTTTTAGACTAGAGTCCTTCTATTAAATTTTAAAAAAAATTAAAAAAATAAAAATAAATAGAATGTATAATGTATAGGGCATTACTACTACCACCGTTGCAAGCTCCTGTTAATATATTCATGAAGTTTTTTTTTAATATTTTTTTAAATTTATTTTTTTAATATATTTAAATATTTTAAAAAAAATAAAAAGTTTATAATATTATTAAAAAATATTTACTTAACTATTAAGTAAATAATAATAATAAAAAAATCAAAGGGATAGAAACCAGCTATAAAAATAATCGATAAGAGTAACATTTTCTAATGTATAAAAATGATAAATAACAAATCGATGCTACAGTACCGCCTCATTGTGACCCCTCTCCTCTTTATCGCTCGAGGTGGGCAATAGACGTGGCTGCCACTAATTTAGTCATTTAAAAACAAAAACAACAAACCAACAAATGTCTAGCGGCTCTTCTACGAACAAGCGTCGGATGCAGTCGCCGTGCAGTCTGGAGTGGCCTGGGTCACATTATTTTTAATTTTTAAAAAAATAATTGTAAGAATGATCACCTTTAATTAAAAAAATTGAAAAAAATAAAAAAGTTCTCATCTCCCTACTTTCCTCCATTCTCTCTCTCCTCTACCTTACTTGGTGAATTCGGCATCATCTCAGCCGATTGCTCTGTGTTACTTTGTGAATCCATCTTCAACTCAGCCTGCCGGTCCCCACTCTCCACACCTCTCCATACATTATAGTACTCTTTCTTTTTTCAAATCTTCAGCCATTTATGAGTTGTATATGTTTTATTTCATTTGTACATTTGCATGCATGGTCATAGATAGATTATATTTGCCTATTTTGCTGGTCCTACATGTTGGCAAGTTTAGGATAAGATTGTGGTTGTGAGAAAAGATTGACAATGTTGCATTTTGGATCTTACCTCTGTTTGGTCGTTGAGAAAAAAAAAAGAAGAAGAGAATTTTATTTCATTTGTCCGCAATTGGTATCATTTTAAGGAATTAGTGAAATTTTCTGCTCAAGTGTAGTAAAATTTCTAACTCAGTTTATTATAAGTTTTATTGGCTATCTCGAGTCTTTAAGATTTTCCTACTAAAGGGAGGGTTTTCCTATTTGGAGCTTAGGATTTTCTTGTTGACTAGAGAAGGGAAGGAGAGTGGGAGGCTGGAGGGAGAAAGATAGGAGAAGGGAGACGCAAGAGATAAAAAAAAGTTTGTAAAAAGAAGTGTCAAATGCTTGTATGTAAAAGAATTTATTTACAAAAACGATTGTATGCTCGTCGATTCATTAACACTACGAGTCAGGCCACGTCCTACAGTTTGCACGGCGACTGTAAAAGCCGACTGTATTAAGCAGTTTACAATGGCTAAAGCCAATCAGCATTTTCTCTTGCTGAAATCGCCTGTCGACCAAACTGAATTTTCTCTTGCTACCGAAATGGCCTGCCTCCACTCCGTCCTCGAGCTACCGAAATCAGGTTGGGTCCATTCCACTTTCTATTTTTTTTCATTTGATCACCTTCTTCTTCTTCTTCTTCCAGTAGTTGTGCAAATCTTAAGGACAAAGAGAGAGAAAAATAGAGGCGGCTATGGGATTGATGAGAAGAACCCCCTCCGAAGCACAAAGGCATCTCTTTTCCTTCTATCTTATTTGCAATTCCATCTCTGTGGGGGTTTTCGGCTGAGAACGTGGAGGAAGAAGAAGGGTCTATTTTTCTGGTGAAACTTCTTGGCAAGATTGTGGGTGTATTTTTCTAGGTTTATTGGGCTCTCGGTATCTTGTTCGTTTCCGGTGTATATCAACACGATTGTTACCATATTACTTGCAGCTTTATGGTGGAATTATTAAACCCGGCTCTCTGCTCTGCAAGTAGAATTTTTAGCTTTGGTTGGTGACAGTTGGATTTTAAAATTTAGAGAGAGTTATGCGGTAGATAAGATTTGATTGGACAGAATTTTCTTATGATTTGAGATGGTTACGTTCGGTTTGGGTATGACATTATTTAAGGTATTTATTTTTTATTTTTTATTTTTATTATTATTTAATAGTTTTTTTTTTATTACTCTTTATAACTATTATTAAAACTTTTCACTATCAAAAATTTTATACGCAGTCACTTTTATGTATTCTTTTGTACACTTTAGTGATATGATTAGTTGGGTATTAAAAAAAAATTAATCCAGCCAACCATATCAATAGAGTACACATGAAATACAGAAAAATGACTGTATATAACATTACTCTTTCACTATTGAAGCTCAAGAATTTCGAAAGATGGGAGAATTGTTATAAACATTTGTATAACCATACATAGCCACTAATTAAGATCATTGAACCATCAATTAAGACCAATGTGTAGCTACTAATTAAGACCATTGAACCATTAATTAAAACCTATATTTAGCCATCAATGGAGACTTAAGCTATACCTACCGCTTTGTACTCCTATACATATGGGTATAATTTCCTTGTATATTCATCAAGTTTTGCATTGAAGAACAACTCTTTCTCTTACAATTTCCTCTTTGTCTCTCTCTCTTTTCATTAGTTTCATAACACGTTATCAGCACGAGGTTCTGTTGATTCTAAAGCTAGTAGTCTTCTACTTCAAGTAAGTTTTTCAATATATTATTTGCAATCCCCAAGATGAGTATTAAAAATTATATTCATTATTATTACTTGATTAAATTATATGTTTATTCATATAGTTTATATACAAGTTCTATTTATTTTTTTTATACTTGTTATGAATTATTGATGATAAGATTCATCTTGAAATAAAAATTGAGCATCCTTGAAGGATCGCTCTAAACCAATAATTTTATTAAGTATCTCATAATAAAATATCTATTGATTTTATGATATAATTTAAATGAGTGATACGTGTCCCAAAAGCTCATTATGATTAATGCACCTGAAGTTGCATAATTGAAATTGTGTAGAAAAAAGCCACTAAAGAATATATGTTTAAAATGAACGCCTCGAATGTGCTCTTGAAATAACAATATCGAGTATAAAAGTTCACAATATATTCTAAATTTATATATGATCTTCTAGTGGCTAAGCAAAATAATGAGATTTTGTCAAAAAATCATGAGTCACGTCCTACTAGTTCCACATCATTCCTTGAAATGAATGAAATTGGATTTATATCATTCCCAGAAGAGAATTATGCATTGTTTTCAAAGAAACCATTGACCAAGAAATTGGACATGGTGATGAATATCTTTATAGTACTTCTATGATTTCGAGTCAGAAGCTCGTATTGGAAAAATTATCATCTTTCTCTTTAAGATGATATTATATAACTATTGAATCAAATATTATAATGCATCAAAAATTATATGATTCAAAATATTTGTATGTTTTTCATGATTATCTTGATCATCCAAAATCAATTATGATAAGTCGAATAAATTTCATATAAACGGTTATAAAATAATCAGAAGATTCTTTTACTGTAAAGTCTTCCCACTATGAGTGGGAAGAAAAATTTGCTAGAAACAAATAAAATGAAATAATTCGACGTTATCTTGATTATTATAGATGAACTATAAATTCAGATGATAATTAATTTATGGATGCAAAAAGGTCTCATATTCTAGCTGCTAAAATCCCAGCGAAGATTGAAGTCCTCATAGGACAATTAAGAAATTTAGCAATCTAATGAGCATAAAACATGTCTAAAAGCGTGTGAAACGTATTGATACAAATGATAAAGTATCCCGAAAGATAAAAGCACAAAAAAAAGAAATTAGTGCTCCAGAAAAGACCGTACCCACAAAACAAGCAATAAGATCTATCCAAACTTTCTATACAAAATTCTCTCATAATAAAAACTCCTAAATAATACAATACTATTGAAGAGTACCTCTTAAAGAAAATTTTCATGAAATGACTTCACTTGAAGAGGGATAGGTACCTGAAATAACGAGATCTCGATACATTTCATGAGTAATGAAGAAATTCTGAATAGAAATAAAACCGTTGTCGACAACATATTTTCATATAATATGGCACTTGACATTACCATAAGTAATGAAGAAAGTGAGCCAAGAACCGTCGAAGAATACCGACATAAAAATATTGGCCAAAATAGAAAGAAACAATTCCTGCAGAATTGATATCACTAGTAAAATGTGATACATATGAACTTATAGTCCAAACACCTAAGAGGTGATGCTTGTTGAATATCAGTGGATATTTGTATAAACGAAATGAAAATGTGATAAATAAATCACGAGTATGTTTCCTGCATAAATAATATTGATATGCTTTTGAAGTAGATGGAATTATATTGAGGTTTTTATTAGGTTGATAGTTACCGAGAGTTTGGATATGCATGATTAACTGCATATTTATATGTATCACTAGATATGAAATGCATGAAGCATATAGTCCTGAAGTACTTATTCTATCAAGTTTCAAAAATTCTTATATGATCTAAAACAATCCAAACGCACGTGGAACAAGTTATTTTCCATATATTTTCAGTATCTAGATTAGCTTTTATTGCAGTTTATATAGATGATTTAAATGTCATTGAAGCTCCAAAAAAGCTCATGAAAACTGCACATATTTAAAATATAAATCATAAACCCTTTTGGATTTGAGGGGGAGATGAATGAAATTATTAGTTATGAAGTACCTTATCTTAAATGCAATTAATATTTCAGATTCATATTATGGTTTTGTAATAAATGTGCATTATTAAAGGATAAATAAAATGGAGCATACATAACATCTACTAGAAAATAGAAACACAATATGAATATTTGTGAAATATGATTTTATTATCTCGAAAAAAATTACAGAAATTTGAAGCTCTTTGCCTCATTCTTTAAACGATCTTGCTCTTCAAAAATTTGCATGGCATCATTGTCTAAAGGAGTAGGCAATCGAAAAGAAGACTTAAATAAGGATTTTA
Source organism: Carya cathayensis (assembly GCA_011037825.1). Classification (NCBI taxonomy): domain Eukaryota; kingdom Viridiplantae; phylum Streptophyta; class Magnoliopsida; order Fagales; family Juglandaceae; genus Carya; species Carya cathayensis. The sequence goes on along the minus strand of QGSO01000727.1, from coordinate 207,552 downwards.
AATTCCTATTCTTTTGCTTTATTGCTCCTATCTTCATGTTTGACTCTTGAAGAAGTAGCTGAATGATAGAAATTTTCTCATTGAGTTTGTCAACATCATAAGTTTTGGATTGTAGTCGCTGAGAAAATGCGACAATGGTTGATGAGTATCGGGTACCGAGACTCACAAGCTCGTAGATAGCTTCAACATCTGACTTATTAGTTAGATCATTATTGTATAGCACTATAGAATCTACGGTAGAAGCAGAAACAACTGGTGAATAAGGTGTAGAATACCTCATATATTGGTCACGAGAAAATTGCTAGGCTATTGTAGAGTAAGAATGCAGACTAATTACAGAAGAGTGAAGAAGATGGGATGTGAATGAAGATGAGCTGAATATTTCTTTTATAGAGAAAATTATGAAAGTAAGACAAAGTTATATATATTGATAGAGAATACGCTAAACACAGATATCTTACAGTTATTTACTAGGTCGTGAAATTAAAAACAGCTTGCTCCTACTCTCTTAAAAGTTGGATTTTTTCAGATATCCGCGGCGAGATTAAATGCAGCTTGTCCTTATTCTCTAAGTATTTGGATTTTTTCAAATATTCATTGTTGTTGATCTTGAAGATCACGTGCATACTGCTTTAGCGCCTTATTCTCCTCCTTCAGTTTCTTGTTCTTACGACTCTTCACAAAAAGCTTCTAACTTAATTAAGATATTTGATTATTGAATTGGTTGACCTCATTCCATTTAGCTAATAACCTCCAAGACATGGTCGGAACAGAGGCAAAATATTAAGCACTGAGAAATCTTGATTCTGAAACAATATCATAATAAATCCTTAAAAAACAATGAATCTCTGCTCCTATCATAAGAGCAACATTCTCAGGAGAATAAAAGGAAAAACAAAGCATCTCTATTGCTTCATAGCGTCTCTTGTGAAGCATCTCTCTGAAAGGGACAAGAGATGTAACATCATAGCCATGTGGCGCCTGATAGCTCCAGAAAAGCTATAAAATCATGCGGTGCTTGTATGGCCTAAAAAAGTGGCCACCGTTTTTGTTGAATATGGAGGTTGGCGGCTTAATTTTGATAACTTCTCCACTGACTATGTTATTTACAAGAACTCCAGAAGAGTAATGAATTTAATGTTAAAAAGATCTTGAATCAATATGGATAATTGGTTTACCAAAACATTACCAACTGCATCATTTAAAGAATTGGTACACAATATTGAGATGCATCAACCAAAGACCTTTCACTATAAAATCTGGAAGAACTTTTATATGGACAAAACTCATCTCCTGAGTACTCCAATGGTTGTTCGATCATTTAATGTGTAGAAAGACCCATTTTCGTCCTTGTGAAGACGATAAAGAAATTCTTGATCCTGAAGTATCTTATCTCAGTGCAATTAGAGTCCTGATATATCTTGAAAATTGCATTCGATTTGATATTACATTTTCAGTTAATTTACTTGCAATACATAGTTCTGCATCAATTCGAAGACATTGGAATGATATTAAACATGTCATTTGTTACATTCGAAGTACGATTGATATGAAATTATTTTATCAACATGGATTAAGTCTACAATAAGTTGGATATGCGAATGCAGGTTATCTTTTAAATTCACACAGAGAAATCATTGCAATTCATGAGAAGAAAAGTGAAATTGACGTCAAGCAAATACCAACTGATAATTTGGCAGATTTTTTCACTAAGGCATTACCAACTGTAACATTTAAGAAGATTGTGTAGAACATTGGAATGCAGAAACTTGAAGACCTATTAACATGCACTTTTCAGGGGGAGTAAAGTCTTGAAAACTTATGCTGATTGTACTTTTTTCCTTCGCTAAGGTTTTATCCCACTGGGTTTTCCTTTGCAAGGTTTTAATGAGGCAATCTTAAATCATTTGACAGTATACATGAATGTTGTACTCTTTTCTTTCGCCATTGGTTTTTTCCCACTGGGTTTTTCCTTGTCAAGATCTTAACGATGCATATTCTTTATGTATGGTCATCCAAAAGGAGAGTGTTATAAACATTTGTATAACCATACATAGCCACTAATTAAGACCATTGAACCATCAATTAAGACCAATGTGTAGCCACTAATTAAGACCATTGAGCCATTAATTAAGACCTATCTTTAGCCATTAATGGAGACTTAAGCTATACCTACCCCTTTATACTCCTATATATATGGGTATAATTTCCTTGTAAATGCATAAAGTTTTACATTGAAAAACAACTCTTTTTCTTGCAATTTCTTCTTTGTCTCTCTCTTTTCATTAGTTTCATAACAAGAACTATTTTTTGGACGCATTTTTCTGATTTTGAATTTCAGATACAGGTGGTGGGAAGTTTTTTCAAATTTTTTTATACAGGTGGCCGCCACGTGGTTGTGCCAGCTCAAGCAATAATAATCAGCAGTAGATATAAGGTGGCCGAATAGCATTTTCCAATTAAAAAGCCTGCTTTAGCTAGATTTCAAGCCATCGATCATTTATGCACTTTCAACTATACGGGCCTCTAAGCGGCTTCTTAGGGGCCCAATAGTACGGTCCACCTTGATTTAGACATAAGATTATTATAACAATGAGTTGGATACTTCAAATATTTTAATATATCTGTAAATGGTAATAAACTTATTCGACTCAAAATATTTTATTACGTTTTTAATATTTAAAAAAATAAAGAAAAGATTAAATAAAAATATTATAAAATTAAAAAATTTAATATAATAATTATTTTAAAATTTGAAAAAGTTATATTATTTTTTATGTTTTGTTTTGGATTTTGGAAAAATTATAATAATTAAATGAAAAAAATAAAATATTTGAAATTGAAAATTTTGTGTTTAAGTAATAATTGAGAATGAAATATCTAAGAATTTGAGAATACTTGAAAACGGTTGTATTGCCAAACAAACTCTAGAGTTAAATTCCTAGTTAAAATTGAAAAATACTTGCAAATTAATAGTATAATATGTGAGGTATAGTCTCATTTTATTTTTATCTCATTATATAAAATGTAATTTTTTTATCACATTTAAATTTCATTTATTATCATTAAAGAAATACTCAATAATTGATAAATAATATTATCTCTTTGTAATGGAATGAAAGTAGGATAAATAATTTTCTTTTTAAAACTTGGATTGTTACTACACAAACTTCAAGGGAATGTTTGGAAATTGTTTCAATCTCATCTCATTTCATTTTATCCCAAATATCATTCCAATACAAATATTTTTAAACTAATCATTACAACTTCTCCAAATTTTTAAACAAAAAATTAAAAACAATTCAACTTTTTCAAATCCCAGAACAAAAATTATAATCTAACAATATTTTAATTTTATAATATTTTTTATTCAACTTTTTTTTTATCTCATTTTCTAAAACCCAATAAATATTTAACTTATATCATCTTACTAATATTCACAGACTATCTTATTACTATTCACAAAATTTTTATCTCATTTCATTTCTCAAACATCCTCATGGAATTAGAATACCAGAAAAATTAAATAAAATAGACTTTATAATATTTATTAAATATTGAATGTTAAAGGAGAAATTGTTGAGATGACTCCTTTCCCAACTTAGATCATAAAAGAAAACTAATCCAATATTTTACGAATTCTATTATATGGTAGAAATAGAATACACTATTTACTTTATTTAAATAGTAAATTTTGATTTATTGAATTTAAATTTTAAGATCTATTTTCTAAATCAAATTATATCATGTAAATATCTCTCTGTTATAATAAGTGTCTATCTAACAGATTTTCTTGTTTTTCCATTAGCTTTGTAATTAATTCCATTACTTGTAATTAAATCTGTTACTTACCCCTTCCAGTCCACCCAACCATGAGACCAAATCAAATGAAAATGCAAGGGATTTCGCAAGAATGAACACGAAATAATTAATAGAGAAATTAAGGGAGAGAAAGAGGCTCATAGCTTGGGGGAGCAAACAGGGCATGAAAATGGGCCAAAAACATAGCAAGGCTCCTGGTTTTGGAGAAGAAATGGAGATGGCTCGCTGGAGGAGGCGGGCAACGCTGCAACTAAAAAACAAAGAGAAATAAGGCACGGTTTGCAACAGTAGTAACAACAACACGGGTTTGCAGAAGAAGAAGAAACCGAAAAGAATAAAAAGAAGAAGTTGCAAATCGGCATAGTAGAGAAATGAAGAGGAAAATCAAAGGAAACCAGAAAAATGAAGGAGGAGTAGTGGGCGCCATTGTTTCAAATACTGTATCGGCTAGTACGGCTGGTAAATACCGTACCGACTACTGATCCCGATATAGGTATTATACTTGTTTTGTACCGCCCCAAATACCGGTCGTACCGGCCTGTATTTCGGCATTTACTTTTTTTTTTTTTCATTTCTTCAAACTGTAAGCTTATTTGTTGACCCCCAATTCAGACTAGGTTATTTATAATTTTTATATATATGTATTTATGTATAATTTATTCATATATAGACTATTATTTTGGAATATAATTTATATATAATTTATTCATATATCGACTATCTTGAAATGGTACATGAAATAGTATCGGTACCGAAATATTTTCGTTGCAGTGCCTTGACCAATACGACATACAGTACGGTATTCAAAACTTTGGTAGGCATGCATAAGAGGAGGGAAAGAAAAGAAAAGATGAAAGAAAAGATGAGAGTTGCAGCACTAAGAATTTAAGAGGAAGAAGAAGCACACAATGGTGAAGAGGGAGAAACACGGTCTAACAATAGAAAAATAAAGGAAAAGAACCAAAAGAGAAAAGAAAAACTTACCAGCGGAAGAAGAGATGCAATCGGCATCGGAGAAGAAGAGAAGAAGAAAAAAAACAATGAAGAAGAAGAAAGAAGCTGGAGGCGTGTGTGGCTGAAGAAATGAAAGAATTCAAGTCTTAAGGTCATTGAGGCCAAAACGCACCATTCAAGAGGGAGAGAGGGTGCTGAAATGAAGACCAATAGGCTGGGCTTCACAAGGCACAGGGATTGGGCTTCAATTCCGAATGAGCTAGGCCCAAAAACAAAGGAAAACTCATTAAAAGCAAGCCTAAACTAAAAAATAAAGGTTCAATAAAATAAAAATGGCACAATAAAAATAGATAAAAGTCAAATAAATACACTATAGGTAAATATTAATAAAATAAGATAATTAAATCCCAACAATAAAATAAATTAAAGTAAAAAATAATTTAAATGCAAAACAATAATTAATACCAATAAAGCATATCAAAGTAAATTTTATAAATTTAAAATCATAAAATAAACTAACGAGAAACACGTTAAATTTAAAACAATAGTTCAGGTAATGTACAAATTAACATCTTCTTTCATTAATTCCTACATCTATATTTTATTATTATTATTAATTTTTATATATATAGGAAAATGACAAGGCAAACCTCTTCATTATAAATAAATATTACACATTACAATTATTAAAGAATATGCCTAGAAGGGTCTCAAATATGCCTTGCATACGAATTAACAAATTTGCACTTGCATAACACAAATTAATGAATCATAATATAAATATCAAACGACACATATTTTGAATTATCATTTTTGTTAAACTTTTATTAAACTTTTTGCATGCATCTTTCATAAAATTATAGATATTATAAACATGTATTGGATTATACGATATTTTGAACTAATATTTTTATTTTCTTTAATATGCCTTAAATTATTAACTGAAATCAATAATTTTTATAAAATATATATTATTTTTTACAAATAACTATTTCATAAAACTATACAAACTTACTGTACATGTTGCTCCCACGTGATATTATTAAATATGCTTTACAAATTACAGTCTACTTACACAATATAATTTTTGATCTTTTACATGTTAATCCTGAATAGTCACGTGCCAAGAAGGGATTCACATGTGCTTAGGCTTTCTCGGATATTTCTAATCGAACCGGACGGGCCATTTATCGTTATGTTCAGATCCCTTCGATTCTTGCTAACCTTTGGCTTGACGTATACCCGAAGATGGTCGTGGAAACTCTTCCGCTCGTTAACGGCGTTGTTGCCAACGGAGGTCTAAGCTTAAACCCTAAACCTGACCCGGCCTCCGCCAAGAAATCGCGTGAGAGCGAACGGCGTCGCCGCCGGCGGAAGCAGAAAAAGAACAGCAAGGCCTCCCAGGCGGCGTACCCCTCGGCCTTTGACGACGGCGACGCTGCCGATAAGAATGCCAAGGAGAATAACAATCCTCAACAGGTTCTCTCTGTCTCTCTGTCTCTCTGTATATATATATGTCTTATTCGTTTAGGATTCTGGTTGAATTTAGGATCCGAAATGCCTGATTCTACGTTCTTCGGTTTGATTGGAGTGAATTTACGATCACTGCATTGAAGCTTAATTGGAAGGTTTTCCTTTTGAATTTGGTAATGAATAGGTGACACTAGGGTTTTTGTGTTATTTTGAGTTGACTCTTGGCTGGTGATTCATGTCTTGCTTGACTTGTTCGCTTATCTTTCTAGAGAGTGGAGGGAAACGCTTGAGGAAGTAAAGGAACTGCTAAGAATTTATATTCAATCAGGTTGAGCAATAAAGTGACTGATTTTGTGAGCTTAAAATGAATATATGCTCAAGTCTTAGTCCAATCAACATTTTTCAGCACCTGGCTGAATTCTTATGTTTAGTATTCCAGTTTCTGTTTGGATTTTTCAAATCTGGAAATATTGATGAAGGAAATAATGCAGCTCGGAATTCTAGAGCGTCATAGTCTCATCATGTTGAATATTGAAGGGATACTTAGGTTCCATATTTGCTTCTAGAATCTGGATAAAAGAAAGGGAAAAAGAAACTAGGTTTTATTCTTTTGGGAACCGTGTAGCCTGTGTTGTTTCTTCCTAGTAAGGATCTTGGCTTTTTTTACTTGTAATATTAATATTTACATCACTCCTAGGCCTTGCTCTTGTATATGTCCTATGTACTTTGGCTATTGCCTATTCTTATGATCAATAAAATCTTATTTTTCAATAAAAAAATATTAATATTTAGTATTTACACTACTAGATAAGAGGAATAATTGAGTAAATAGATGTTTCATTTTCAGTTTAGGATGATTCTGCATTACATTGTAAAGCTTATTAAGATCTTGTAATAGATCCATATCCTCATTTTTTGGTGCCTTATAAATATGGTAGCTTTTGTATGTGGATCTGAACATGTGTATAATTCTTATTTTGAGAACTTTTTAGCTTGTGGAGCAAGTTGAAGTGGAGTATGTCCCAGAGCAGGCAGAGCTTGATGATGGTCTGGATGAAGAATTCAGAAAAGTTTTTGAGAAATTCAATTTTCGGGAAACTGCCAGTACTCAGGTAAAGGGATTCTTTTTCTTCTGAGTGCAATTTTCCATCACATAATTCTCATATTTTGTTAGGAAAAGTATGACCCTATACATTAATTATTCAAATCATCCAGGAGAATGATAACAAGGACGAGTCTGTACCAAATGCAGCAGTGACCAAGAAGGCCGACTCAGATTCAGAAGAGGAAGAACAAGATAACCAACAAAAAGAGAAAGGTGTATCCAATAAGAAAAAAAAGGTATGATTGTCTTGTTAGCATTTATTTTCTCCCTATACATAATCAGTTCTTGGGCTCTTGCCTATCCTTATGATGAATAAAATCTTGTTTACTGATAAAAAAGTCACCATCTTGGTAGCAATATTTTATCATAATAAGGGCTAAAGATTTCTGTTTTCATTTTCCAGCTTCAAAGGCGGATGAAGATTGCTGAACTGAAGCAAATTTGCTCAAGGCCTGATGTTGTTGAGGTAGGAGGTCTTTGATTGTGCTTTGATTGCTTCTTATTCTTCCTATTGTTATTGTTCTCTGCTTATGTATACTTCTAAGAAAATTTTTCTCTACTTATGAATATATTTTTTTACTTAATTCTAGGTGTGGGACGCAACCTCTGCAGACCCAAAGTTGCTGGTTTATTTGAAATCGTACCGAAATACTGTTCCAGTCCCTAGGCATTGGAGCCAGAAAAGGAAATTTTTGCAGGTTAGCTAGCCTCACTAGGTTTAAAGACTTCTCTTCCTCCTCTTTTTTATTTTGCATAAGTAAAAGGTTGGTGTTAATGTAAAGGCTTATGGGTTAAAATGTGCATGCCTAAATGATGGATAGAGGGAACATGTGGGATTTAGGAAATAGGGAGGGAGTGGGAAGATCATGTCGATAAGGTTTCTCTTATATGTATATATGTGGTTCTTGCAGGGGAACTGCAGTGACAATCGTGGAGCCTGGAAATGTAGGTGTTTGGCAATGGGAACTCTTAAATTAATTTTGTTTCTATATGTTTTCTATTGTGGCTTTTTTTTTTTTTGGGGGGGGGGGGGGGGGGTGTTCTAATGCCGAAGGGAGGCCCAACCCACATCTAGGCCTATACTCCAAAAAGACTAGTTAATGATATAATTAGCGATCTATTGGAACCATTATAAAGAGTAAGAACTTCTCATTCCCAAGCAATGTGGGATCCCATACGCCACATACCCTCATCATTTATCAATTAATATGGAGTATCACAACCTATCAAAAAAAAAATAATAATAATAATATGGAGTATCACAATCTCCCTCCGTAAATTCCGATGTCCTTGTCTGGCCAATTTGTCGTAGGTGGCACGGCTTAAATCCCATATTTCAGGTTGGGATAGGCTCTAATACCATTTGTAACACTCCAAAGGAAGCCCAAGCCACACCTGGGCCTATACTCCAAAAGGATGATGCAATTGGAGTTCTATTGGAACCATTATAAAGAGCAAAGACTTCTTTTTCTCAAGCAATGTGGGTTCTCATATATCATTTACCCTTATCACTTATCAGTTAATATGTGGTATCACAGGTGTAGAAATTATATGATTCCATTCATGTGGAAATTTAAGCTTTTAGTTTTATCAAAGTACCTTTGCATCATAATTATTGGGGATTTGTTTATAGTTAAGGTGCTAGTTAATCTGCTTTGAATTTACAGATGAATTTCCATTGTGCTTAATGCTCAGGCTGAATCCCTCTTAGTTTTGAAAGAATCTAATTATTGACCTGATTCCGATGTAGAACTGATTTCATATTTGTAGTTGGTATCTCATCAGGCATTGGATATTGTTTTGTAGGGAAAACGTGGTATCGAGAAACAACCTTTCCAGCTTCCTGATTTTATTGCTGCAACTGGAATTGAGAAAATCCGACAGGTAAGTTCAATTTCAAGAGGTTATTACAGTTAAATTTGATTTCTTGTGTATTCTTTTAGAGAAATGCTTTAGCCATAAAATGATTCCAAACAAGTAAACCCACAAACTAACGTGGTTTGATATATTATGTTGGATTGTAAAGCTACTTTTATTGTAAAGTAGATCTAACATATCATTATTATTATATAAAAAAAATTACTTATAAAAAAAAAGAAATCATATAAAACCATGCAAGTTTGTGAGTTTATTTTTGTGGGATCTCTTTGTGGTTGTAGCACTTCTCATTCTTTTAATCTTTATAGTTTTAAAAATGAAGAATAGACCGTTTGTGTAGCTCTAAGACTGCCTTACCCATGTCGAATTATAGTTATAAATATAAGTGTCAAATAATTGCTTTTTCCATTCGATAGATAGGTTTTTTGTCCTTGGCTGTTTTCATCCACCTCTATGGTCCTTTTTGTAATGGTTTTTTATTTTATCTTGGGAAATTTATTTTTTTCTAAAGGCCAGATGGTGATGAGTAAGCAAGTTAAATATCACATTTCCTCACCCTTTTTATGGTGTTTTGAGTCTTACCTATAACCATCAAGATCTAAATTGTAGTTAGTTTGTTTTGGTGGTTTTAAACTTTTAATTTTGTCTTGATTCATCTGCCAATATATACATTTCCCTGAGGCTAATGGCCCATTGCATTTGTTTCCTGGTGGCCTCATACAGGCTTACATTGAAAAAGAGGACAGTAAAAAGTTGAAGCAGAAGCAACGAGAGCGGATGCAGCCAAAGATGGGAAAGATGGATATTGACTATCAGGTTTTTTCCCTTTTTTTTTTTTATGATTAATATACCTTGTGCAAGTTGTAATTAGGCATGTTTGATGTATACTTCCGGTGTACTTAGGCTATGCCTTAACTATCCATAAAATTGTACTTTTACTTATAAATATATATATATATATATATATATACCCTGTGCAAGTATTTTATGATTCTTTTCTTTTTCATCTCTTGTTTTTACTGTGGTGTTAGTTTATAATGATTCCTTATTTTCAAATTAACAATTTATGGTTGCTGTTTGTTAGGTTCTTCATGATGCATTCTTTAAATACCAAACTAAGCCAAAGCTTACAAGTCTTGGAGATCTGTATCATGAAGGGAAAGAGTTCGAGGTAAAAATCTTATTTTGATATTTTTTTTATGAATAACTCTTATTGTGATATTCGCCCTCTTGCATGCTTTCATACTGTTTACTGTTTTTTTCATTGGCTATGTTGGAGAATTTAGATTTTACCTATGTATGCAAACCATTAATGTTTTATGATCACTCAGAAAAAGTTTAAACTAACTTTTTTCTTTTCAAGATGTTGGTGAATGTATTTGTAATCATAATATTTCTATGTTTAGGATATTTTTTGATGATTTCAAAACTGCCCACTTATCATGGTCATAATCTTAAGAAAGACGTTTTCTGGGGACTGAAACTTAATCTGTGATTTAGATTACATCTTTTTTCCTGGTGTATAGGTGAAATTAAGGGAAATGAAGCCAGGCATGCTGTCACAAGAACTAAAAGAAGCTCTCGGTATGCCAGAGGGTGCTCCTCCCCCATGGCTCATTAATATGCAGGTCAGATTCCGAAATATGTTGTGCTTGGTTTTTACGTAATATTGGCACAACATATATACATTGTCTTGACTCAAGGAACTGTATATATGTGAAGACAATGTAATATTTTAAATGTATATATTGTCAAGACATATATTGACAATGTAATATATGTCTTGACAATGTAATATTGGTGGATTGAAGAAGACAATGTAATATTTCCGAAATATTTTAAATGTAATACTTTTTTAATGGTTGATTTCTTTTAGAGATATGGTCCGCCACCATCATACCCACATCTGAAAATTCCTGGTTTGAATGCTCCTATCCCTCCTGGAGCTAGCTTTGGTTACCATCCTGGTGGCTGGGGCAAGCCTCCTGTTGATGAGGTAAGTTTTCTAAGTGTTTGTAGCTTGTATCTTGATGTACATTAGTTTTCTACAGCAGCTTTCTGTAAATGTTGTTGGTGTTTAATCATTTCACTGGTCCTTTTTTGTGAATAGTTTGGACGTCCTTTGTACGGAGATGTATTTGGTGTTCATCAACAAGAGCAGCCTAACTATGAGGTACTTTCACATAATAGGTTTTCTGCTTCTGATTGAAAAAGTCAAATATTTGTTTTTAGTTTTAACTTTTGAAGCTGGCTAAGATGGTCATAGTAGGATGGCAGCTGCATTAAATGTGAAGTAGAATCAGAATTCTACATCTAATTTTGAATATTGACTGATCTGAGTGGTTTTCCATTAGATTGAATGTTGCGCATGTTTTAATTATAAATTGTACGGCCATGTAGGAAGAGCCAGTTGATAAGACCAAACACTGGGGGGATTTGGAGGAGGAGGAGGAGAAAGAAGAAGAGGAGGAGGAAGAGGAAGAAGAGATTGAAGAAGAAGAATTAGAGGCTGGCATTCAGTCTGTAGATAGCCTCTCAAGGTATATAGTATTTCTTTGATCACAAACGCTTTGATCACAAACGGTTCCTGATTCCTGTTTAATCCATGAATTCTATCCACGTTAGGAGTGTTTGTACTCCAGAGTTTTTTTTTTAATATTCGAGCACCTCCACTTTTTTGGTCTAGAATTTGCACATATGTATACCTAAATACTGTACCTTAAGATCATTGCTTGATTGTGGATTGCATATTGCGTTTTCCATGATTTATTTGCTTTTCTTTTTTTTCAGCACTCCTACTGGTGTTGAGACACCGGATGTTATTGACCTTCGAAAGCAGCAGAGAAAGGAACCTGAGAGGCCTCTTTACCAAGTCAGTGTTGTGATTTAAGATTCCAACTCTGTTTTATTAGCTTTTTGTTTGTATTTGATGCCTCCATACATGATATCACCCAAACCTTGTCTTTGTGTTTGTGTTTTGTTTTAAGGTACTGGAAGAAAAAGAAGAGAAAATTGCTCCTGGGACCTTGCTTGGAACAACGCACACGTATGAAATGTTCTTGTTTAGCACCTCTTTTTTTTCTTTTTTCTTTTTTTTGCCCTCTTTGGTTATGAGTTTTATTTCCTTTGACTTATTTTATTTCACCTTTCTGCTTCCAGATACGTTGTTAACACTGGCACCCAAGACAAGGCAGCTGCCAAAAGGGTAAGAATGCCTCTCCTTTCTTTTGAAAACAAATTTTGACCATGGTAACTAAACTTGTGGTTCTTACTTAAAGAAGCTGAGGTGCTTGATTTTAACTCTATCGTCATAGAATCATGAACTCATGCATTCTGATTCTGATCAAAAGTAATTTTCCTTCATTCTACTGGTATAAGATATGAATTTGAGGTTGGGAATGAGTGATCTACTTTGTTTATTGCTCTGTAGGAGTGTCGATCGCTGAATACTAGTTGGTCATATTCTTGCAGGTTGATCTGCTTAGAGGTCAAAAATCAGATAAAGTTGATGTCACTCTATTGCCAGAAGAGTTGGAAGCCATGGAGAATGTGTTACCAGCTAAGTAAGTGATCCTTTTGTATGCTATTATTCGTATTGTTGCTATTATTAGTACTGTCGTTAGTGCTTTCTGAGGCAGAAAGTCTTCTCAACTTTGTTCTATTTTCATAGGTATGAGGAAGCAAGGGAGGAAGAGAAGCTGCGGAGTCAGCGGGAAGATTTCAGTGACATGGTTGCAGAGGTGTGCCGCATATGTATCTTAAAGAATTTACTTGAAAATTCAGCCTTGACGAGATATATTTAATGTTTTTGGTGGGGTGGGGGTCGTTGGGCGGGATAGGCACCATGTACAAAATGAATGTTTCCCATTTTAGTCGATTTTTCATTTGAATTTGTTTATGGGATTCTGAGATGTAATTTGTGCAGAATGAGAAGAAAAGGAAGCGGAAGATGCAAGAAAAGGACGGGAAGTCAAAGAAGAAGGATTTCAAGTTCTAGAGCGCATGTCCGAGTGGTGTTCCTTGAGGAGGGTAGCCAGGGCAATCACGAGGCTAGCAGCATTTTCCATGGAGGGTATAGAATGTTTGTTGCCAATTTGTATTTGTAACAGACTAATAGTCTGACACGTTATTTGTAATTCTCTAGTAGTGAACAATCTTCGATCTACCAATATCGTATGGTGGATTTAGAATGGTCCTGATCCCAAATTTTTTTTGTTTTTTTTAATATTATTTGCTGTTCCTGGTTGAACTCGGTGCATCGAGACACAACTGAAGACATCCTGGAAGAATACAATGGCAACTTCGGAATGATGGTTTATTTCTTTTTTAAACCATTACGTATAATTGGGATTAAAGATCAAGACTTGCCGTTCATTGGTCACGTTAAAAAATGCCAACTCCGCGCTACAGCTTTGTGCCTCGACTGCAAGATTATTTTTTCGTTCTTTCTTCTTCTTTTTCTTCTTTCCTTCGACAAGAGGAAAATGTTGAGTTGGACCTGACTTGCAATGCCAAATGTAGGGGGTTTATTCACTTCTTTTCCAGGGAAAAACATCCAAAGCCAAAAAGGGAAATAAAAAGATTGCAGATTCAAAACTGAATTGTCGCTATCGTCTATCACCGACTTTGCTGCTACTGTCTGGCTAACAACTTCTCCATTAAGCAATACCAGAGAGAGGGAGAGAGAGGTATCTCCATATAACAAGCTAGCTACCAAAAGGAAAAATAAAAAACAAAAAAGAAAGAAAGAAAAAAGAAGCCGAAAATATTAAACAATTAAAATATAATTAATCATATTGTTCAAGTACCATATTGCATCCTGGTATTGCCTTTAATTAAAGCCTGAATTTTCGAATTCAGGTACATATATAATATGGTTTGTCATGGGATGTTATGATTTATAAGACAACGCTCGTGTCAAAAATTGCAGACAACTCCTTGATGATCAAGGTTTAGAATGGATAGATAGAATAGGGGGGCGGCATGCCGTGCCATGCCAACAGCTAAACAAGACCCACGTTTGGCAAGGACGCAGTCCTCCATTTTGTTGGATATCTGTTTGGTGGCAAAGGTTGCTATCAAAGCCTACTTTGACACTAGGTTTTTAGTATTATTATTACTCTTATGAATTAGAATCCATTTTTTTGTACTTTCTGCGTTACTCTTCTGACTCATCTCTTTTTGCCAGACGTGCATGCAGCTAATTGACTAATCAAACCTATAATTTATTTATCTCTAATATATATATATACACACACATATATAATTAAACATATATTCCTTACTTCCTCGTTACTCCGTCTGCCGCTACAGACATACAATGTCGAATCATGCGTGGACCTACCACCACGATTTATACCTCAAGTGGTAGGAAGGATCTGATCTGATGGTTATATACCAACGAGACTTCTATTTTATTATATATTCGATGGCTGACTGGTTTTGCACTTGTCCACAGTCCATGCACCTGTTTCATCACTGAAACAACAGTAGGTGAGTGAAACCAGGAACTACTTCTTTTTAAGTTTTGTTCCCATTCCCACCCCTATTAACCACAGTTTTGGTTCGATTTAGTAAACCAGATGGATCTAGACATTACGTGTCAAACTGCTGAAAAATTATATGGATAAAATAGAGCAATTTGAATTAATCTGTCCTTATCAAAAGCAGCATAAAGGATCAGTTGGAGTCAAATTCTAGTTCTCACATGCACTGTATGCATGCTTTGTGTGCTGCTCTTTGATCCATGCATGCCCACTTGCCACCTTAAACATTGAACTTGATCGGTAGGAAGTCGATTGTTGGGGAACATTAGGCTTTCAACGAAAGAAATTTATAACTTGATCAATTAATTAATTAATGACATGATCATTAAGGCCCATGGCCAGCTAGCACATGATTGTAACAAATACTCATGCATATGCTACCCAATTCGAATGGACTAGCTAGGAGGGTTAGAGTAGTATTGAATTTGAAAACGAATCAAGTATAGTGGGGTTGAAGGTTGTTAAGATATAAAATAAATAATAAAATCTATCTCTGTCTATTAGTTTAACTTTTTCGGATAAATAGTGTTTTTACATTATATTAGAACAGAAGTATTGAGTTCGAATCTTAACTCTACATTCTATCTTATTTAATTAAATATTTCATATATTGAGGGAGAGTCTAGCCTATACATGAGAAGGAGTGTTAAGATATAAAATAACAATAATATCTATATCTTTCTATGAGTTTAAACTTTGGAATAAGTAGTAATTTCGTAAAGATAAATGACATCTATGATCTAATTAACTAGTCAAGAAATTACATGTCAATGGAATATCCTACCATCTAAATTCTCGGTTCATGTACGACGTTTTCTGCAGTAATTAAAGACCTTGAGACTTTTTTGTTAAAACAAAAACGTTACAAAGAAGACATGTGGTAATTTTCTCAGATATTGGTGATCGATGACAAAAGAAATGAACAGATCAAAGAGGTACGTACGGTCTCTATATGGAACAATGCAGGCAGACAGAGCCATCATATGTGCATCATCCATCGATATCACAGGTGTTTGATAGCGTCAAAGTCCTGCAAAAGTATCGTCACATTTTGATGTGTCAGGCTGCATTTGGCTCTACGTACCTTTGGCAACGTAGTTTTCCCATGTTTTATCATTACCTCTCTTGAATGTTTTTTTTATGTTCTAACTCCATTAGGGAATTAGCAATTGCACTTCGATTTAAACAAGAAAACGAAAATTCCACTAGACGTTGTTCCATTTTTTATGTTTTTCCTCGTAGTTTTTAGTATTTGTAGTTTCTTGAATTTCATATATCAGAGTTGAGAAAACGTTCCCCACCTTGACCCAACAATGACACAAGTGGTGCCGAAAGGGCACCATTGCCCCCATCATGTAGTGAAACGTGCGATAATTTCTGGATCATTCCTATATACGTACTCACATTGAAATATTAATCTTTAATAAATTAAAAAGGCAATTTAATTGACTAAGGAGGCTGCAGGCTGCTTCTTGTGGCCACCAAACATTGGCACGCCAATAATTAGTTGTTGTTTAAACTCTGAATTCTTTGTTTGCTCAATCAAATGAATTATAAATTGAGAGGGTGTTACAGTTTCGAGTTTTAAAGAGAAATCGACGTGATTTTATATGATATTTTAAATCTATTTTATAATAAAAATAACGTTATTCTGACATATTATATCAAATTATGTCAGAATTTATTTTTATAAAATCTTTTTATACTTAAAACATTTCTCTTATAAATTATATATATATATATATAATGAACTGTTAACCTATATATATAACTTCCCAGATGGACATGTTGGAATCTTTCTCCAACAGATCATTATGCTGATTATTAACATTTTAATCACCAGTTTGTTTCTCCCACCTTTCCTTTTTCTTTTGTGCCATTTTGTTGGATATGATTTGTCCGAGTTCATGTTGCCGTGATTCCATTGATAATCTCTACTTATCCCACCACGATCACCATTCCCACGTGCCAATTCACCAAATGATCAACCCTTTCACCATTCACGTTCATCGGCGTCTGACTCTCACACGCTGTCATCGACATTCATGAATTTTCCGCGCCGCCCTCAATGAGGGCACTTTAGCCTCCATTTTCTAATCAAAGACAGATCTCACCTTTACCCCATGCATGCATTTGTTCATGTTTGCGCTGGTAGATTTTACATCGATAGTGTTGGACCATTTTGAAAAGATTGATCAATCAAAATATAGTAGAAAAATGTGAGATTTTGCGAATTAGAATAATATTGCGCACACGTAATATTTTGACTATTAACTCTGATTAGAGATATCATAATGGCACATATGATCTTAATTCAAAAAGTTTTATTTTTGTGTGCACATCAAGATCATCACACCATGCCTGATGGTCCCTATTTCGACCCCAAAATCAGGTTTTTTTTCTTTGAATATTCATTTTAAGTTATTTTCTTCTTTTATGATAATATTTTGCTGTCACTTTTAAAGATAATTCTTATTTTGATTTGGAACAAATTTTTGGTGAAATATTTATTTTATTATGTATTTTATTTTTACGTAATAATTGTGATTTTATGTTTTTGGGCAAAATTCTCAAGATCTCGATTTTTTTTTTTTAACTAACTTGTGGGTTTCAGAATCAATTTTCGATATCTATGAATAAACCTAGTTCTTAAAATTTTCTCTTTACGCTGTATTTTTTTCTTAATCTCAATACCTAATGTCTATTGATTAACTAACCGTAAGAATAATTCTTATTCTAACCCTCGTTTTAAGCTATATTTAGGTAATTATGTGATTTTAGAATATGATCTATGAATAGTAGTGAAACATTAATGATAAAATATTAAATAGTAATAAAAAAATAATAAAAATTAAGTGAAAAGTAATAATAAAATATTAAATAGTAATAGAATTGAAATCACTCCTCTATCCAAATAAAGCGTTACTCTCTCCAAGTTTGAGAAAAGAAATGAGGACCTTTAATTACTATTGGACCCTGCTAGGCTGCTACAACAAAGAAAGGCCACCGAATAGGGTTTTTTTTTTTTTTAATACATTTTTTTATATCTTTAAATATATTTTTAAAAATAAAATTTACAATATCATTTAAAAATAATTTCTTAATTAATAAGTAAAAAAAAAAAAAGAACCGGTGGCTTTTCTACATGAATAAAGCATTATCTATTACTATTTACCTCCAGAATGCAACCCGAAGAAGTTTGTCCCTTCTATTTGTTGCTAGCTAAGATACCCTTGCAGTAATATCTCACAAGGCGGCCCGTCTAGTAATTTTCCTCCCGACAGTCATTTTCGTTGTTTATGATCCAAGTTGTAAGTACGAGATTAGATCAATTATTTAGTATCAATTTCTATTTCTTTTATCTATTCTCTCTCTATATATATATATATATTAATGAATCTCCTATTTTGAAGTGTTTATTAAAATTCTCATTCTAATTTCTAATAATAATACTATAAAATCTCTGAACGAAAAATTATAAAAAAAAAAAAATAATAATAATAGTGACAGACATTCTGTCTTGTCATTTTGAGATTGCAGATCGAAAACGACCATACAAGAAACTTTACCAAACCAACCGACCAAGTTTGATTTCCATTCACATTCCGCCTGATCGGCAATATCTTTATATTAAAGAAATTAAAATATTGTTTAAGATTAAGCTTACGTACGTTCGCTTAATAATATGCATGTGGCACTCGTGGTCCGGTCATAATTAATTGTCCTACGTGGCCTTGGATTTTTATCTTCTTCGATCATGTACGTGTACCGCTAGAATTGATATTTCGTAAATTATAATGATGGGTTTTTAGGAAGGAAAATGTTTGGGTGTCGCCCCAAGTTGACCGTTGGGTAAAAAAATATTTATTTATTTATTTTTTTATTTAGTGATTAAGGAAGTGATTTTAAGTGTATTGGTGTATTTTTTTTTACTTAATGATTAAGAAAGTGATTAAAAAAATGTGAAATAAAAAATAAAAAAAAATAAAAAAAATTTACACTGGGCGGTACGCCCAACGGTATGCTTGGGGCGGCACCCTAGCAGCTTCCTTTTAGGAATATCTTAGACATTAATATCTGGCGCAATTGGAATTTAATTAACCTAAGCTAGCTGATCAATAAGATCATCAAGCATAGAATGTAGACCGACCACAAGATATATAAAGACTAGACCAAGCAAGTAATCAAACCATATTTAATTGTCACGTACAACGTCAATCATGACTTGACTCATGTCTTAGTGAAAACATAACTATAATTGATTTATTTTTTTTTTAAGAAAATATGGTATCAATTTTATTAATAAATCCCCATTTATACTAAAAAAATATCATGATGATTACCAAATCCAACACGTACCAACCAAAAGAGAGTAACAAATTAGAGAGTACCCATGTCCAATATTGACTGGTGATCTTCTTATTAATGTATGGATCGACATGATAGGGTGATAGAAATTAAAATGCTCCCTTGTGCGAACAACACGTGCATGAAAGACGAGTAGTACCCTAGGTTGTTTGTAACGTGTAGTCACATGAACATAGGGCCATAGGATCATCGATTCATCACCACAACTATTGTGGTATTCCACCCAGAACCCACGTGATGCCAACTGTTTTTAACCATACAAAATGAGAAGGGTCCCAATTTTTATTTTTTATTTTTCATCTAAACGACCTAGCTAGAAGAAATTAATAATTCATGGGCCAGAAGAAGATGAGTGCATGGACCGTAGTGTACTTGTTATTCCATCGTGCCAACTTTATATGCATTCATGGTTTAGTCTATTACAATCATTTATATGTTATTATTACAGCATGCAGATCTACGTTCTTTTTACAACCCAAGCACGCAAGGCCACTATCGACGGTCTTGGTCCGCCCACTTGTCACCAACCCACATTTACAACTTCGGGGCTAAGAAACTCAACTCTCTCTCTCTCTCCTCCCTTATTTCCTCCCCCACAAAGTCTTCTTGCTATAAAATTGTGTTGGTAGTTCTAGTTTTATCGCCAAAGTTCTGCATAATTTTGAATAGGGTTGCCACCACTACTACAACTGCACCCCACATATATCAATCAAAACTCTTTTGGTCCTTCCAAAGCTCGAGTAATTTTTGATCGTCTTTTCTTCATGTTATAATTATTGCTCCTTTCGTAGCGATTATTAAGATCGAGTCATAAATAGACCGATAGGTTTGTAGCCTTAGATAATCGATCGCTTCGAAATATAGAAAAGAAAAGATAAGACTCGAAGACATGCTCGCTTCTCACCATCTTCCTAGCCATTTCCTTGCTTCTAACAATATTGTCGGCTCACCAATTTCTCTAGAGAAACACACTGTTTGGTTTATAGGCAACAATCTCATCCTCTTGCTCTTTTTCAGATTCATTTTTCTTCTCGCTCCTCGATCCAAAGGCTAGAACTTGTTACTTGTTTCCCGGAAATCCTCGATTTGAAGATATCTTTTCCCGTTGTTAATTTTGGGTGTTTTGAGAGATGGGTTTGAGTTCTAAGCAGCTTTCTGGCGATGGGCTTGATTGGAGTCGAGCCTTCTTGCAGGATCAAACAACTTTGGAGCCGCCAAAAACAACTTTGGAGCTGCCAAAAACTCCTCCGATCATGAGACGGCAACACCAACAAAATCAGCAGCAACAATCCGAGCCATTAAAGTGTCCGAGGTGTGATTCATCAAACACGAAGTTTTGTTACTACAACAACTATAACAAGTCCCAGCCTCGGCATTTCTGCAGAGCTTGTAAAAGGCACTGGACTAAGGGTGGAACTCTACGCAACGTTCCGCTTGGTGGCGGCCGCAAGAATAAGAGGCTAAAAAAATCAAGCACTGCTACCTCTGCCAGCACCAGCACCAGCGCTAGTGCAGCCACCACCAGCACCACCAATAGCGATGTCGATAATAAGCTCAAGACGGCGCACATGGCTATTCAAGCTCAGCAGCAGAGGCACAATCTTCCTCTTTCACTAGGTGATCAGAAACGCATGCCTGATATCCTCTACCAGGCGTTGATTCTTCCACCATCTTCGCTGCCGCAAAAGAATTTGTTCTACTCCAGCAACTTGGACAGCAAAAATCTCAGTGCCAACAACAACGTCTGTTTGGGTTCAACTCCGCCTCTTCCTCTAGACCAAAACCTAAACTTTCCCTTCTCAAGCTCAAGCTTTTTTAACACAAACCCATCTCCAATCCCAACCTCTTTCCAGTCCTCAGATGTTTATAATAATCACAGTACGGATCAAGAGTTCAAAACCATGGGGGAGCCAACCATTACCAATATCATGGCCAACCCAAGCAGCACTGGCACTCAGCCATGGCAGATACCTACAACAACTAGTGGTATGGACGTGTCGACTTACTGGACTTGGGATGATATTGATACCTTTGCCTCCACCGATCTCAATCTACAATGGGATGATTTTGAAATCAAACCATAAAAAAGTTTAACCAGGTTAGCAGTGTCTATTAGTGTGAATCCACTGGGTGTTTATATATATGTTCGGTAAAAGAAAGGCACTTCTTTCACAGTGTCGCCGGTCTTTTTGTTGATCTTCTTTTTCAGGTGAACGTACATCTTTATGGTATCTCAATCTGTGAGCGCAGTAGAGAGATGTGGACTGTTTGAAGCTGTCTTTTTTAGTTTCAGCTTCAGGTTAAGGTGCCTATGATCAGTAACTCTACATGATGTCCCTCTCTCTTGATCTTCTCCTTAATTTGATGGAATAGTGTCATGATATATGTTGTAAGGAGCTCAGTTTTGTTCTTAACCATAGATGTCGATAGAATTTTGGATGCTTTAGATCATGATCACAGATGGGTGATCTCCACTCCAGCAGGGCTGATCTGACACAATGTGATGTAAGAATATTCTTGTGGATATGTATATTTGGATTAATTTGAATATTGATATTAATTACTTGGGATTTGTTTGCTCTTGGTTCATGACCACTTGTTCATGAGAATAATTCTTTCCTCATTTTGGTTGTAAAGTAGTTCTTTAGATATTATTTTTATATTCATCTGGAATCATATTGTAGTTTTGACGGCTTCATGATATATAGGCTAGCTCTTACTTTAAGGACTAAAATCTCTTTCCAAGGTGGTCATTTCCCATGCATCCTTTCCTTCTAGCCTAGCCTAACTGATGCTGATGCATGGTGGTGACCACCGTTAAATGATTGTTCCTCTAGCTATGATATTATATTTTCCTACGGTTCAATGCATGGTTGAGCCCCATTATGGGAAGGAATCTGCTGTACAAATTCAGCTTTTTATTCATAAACAAGGCTCCAAATTAACCCACCCAATAACGTTGAAAGGAATCCCTACACGGTTACTAATAATTAAGCCATGCAATAGACTAGGTCGTTTAGTACCTGACCCATCTTGCTAGGTTACATGCTACCACGTTTCAATGGATCTAATAATTTTGCTTATATTATTACCAGAGTTATTTTACTATCAAGTCAGTGAATAAAACACATTATTTATATTATTCAAATAATAAAATCAAATAAATCTAAATTTTAAAATTAATCTTTAAAATTAAATTATATCATACAAATACTTCACTAAAAGTGTGGGTAAAAGTATTCTAGACACAAACTTGAAAATATAATTTTTCTTATTACAATGACTGCATTTGTTTTGTTTAGTAGGTCAATCTTTTTGAGCTTTTTTAAAAAAAAAAAAAAAATCTAGATGCATATATACACCCATTTGGGATTCCTTTAAAAAATGTGTGTAATTAAGATGCATATATACACACATTTTTTTTCAGAAATGGCCAGACATTTGGGTAAAAACCTGCAGATATGTCTTCCTTTCTAATTTTGAAAAGAAAAAACAAAAGAAATAAAGAAAGAAAATGAAGAGTTAGTTCATTATCTTGATTTCTCGAGGAAAGTCGAGGGCTATGACAATTGAAAAAGTACTGGTGACGGATGTTTCTGAGTAAGCTTTTAATGTATCTCGGGATTTAAGCTGGCTTGTTGCAACAACCATCCTGCTCCAACATTACCGCACATGCAATGTTTTGCTATTACTTTGGCTCTAGGTATGCATGGCCTCTTGTATAGAAGTTCTCAATTTCCACAGGTTATAAGAGCTGGTGCAAAGCGCTGCCATCTAGTCTCCAGTGGTGCAACATGAGAGAGGCACGCTTTGCAATGTTTTTGTTGCCCATGTACTTTAAAATAACCATTTACTTTATTTGGTTCAGAAAACTTAATGAGCCATGAGACAATACAACAAACAAGGCTCGAGCATTTGGAAGAAGAACTAAAAACTAGGGAAACAGAGGAAAGAAAAAAGGCAAGGCTGGTATCAAAACAACAGGTGGCCAAAATTAAAAACTACAAGGTTCAACAAAAGAAATCTGCTATTTACAAACTTAAATAGAAGAATGGCAAATAAATTTATGTGGTGTGCCAATAAACGATTTGCAAATAGATTTATTCGAAACAAAAAGATGTACAAAGTAAAGTCCTCAAGCTAATCCGGATCACAATACAGATGTGGATATCCAATTACATGATCAAACACTCTAAGAGAGGAATATGATCAGTTAACATGAAACCCAATCAACTGATCGATTACATATTAGAATATCACAAGTCTCTCTCCAAGAGAGGAACTATAGTTTCTCCATCCTCACACCAGTGTCCCTTGCATAGGTAGACGTAACATCGTTTGCCTTGGAATAGCTAACATAATAAAGCTGGGAGAATATACCTGTTAAGACCACGAAAGCAGCCCCAGCCCCAAAAACTCCCTTTCTTAGCATCTCACAGGAAGGAGGATTACTTGTCAATCGAGTCATGTATTGAGTGTGGTAGGCATTTCGCACAGAACCAGCCAGCAAGCATGCTTCAGCAATAATAAACATCACCCTGAAATGTAATACTGCAAGTCAGTCTCGACTTTGAGATCATTACAAGGAAAAACATCCTTATTTTTCTGTTGGGCAAGATCTAAACACAGCACCTACCCTAACCCTGCCCTGCCCTGCCCTCTGTCACTTGACTCAAGCGCCAAGGCCAAAGGGCACTAAATAGCACATTTGATGGACAAAATTCAGTAGCAACTCCAGTCTAATAAAGCCAGGGTTGATTTTGATCATTCGGTGAGAAAGACCAAGTCTTTTAATATGACTGTTGTTATTAAGCACGTACCAGCAGGTAATGAATAAGCAAATTGCCCATGCTCTAGAACCACTTGGTCTCAAAGCTTTCCCGCAGCACAAGCAACGACTTGCCACCACAATCAGGACTTGACTAGCCATTAGGAACAGGAATGACCCAACACCTAAGCCAGTTGCGATGTCAGAGTCATAAACGCAATAACTGTAATTTGGATCTTTTGTTAACCGGGCCTGTCAGAGGAAAGGAAATCAGAATTAGGACCATCTCATACACGAGTTCAGAAAATCTACCCTGTTCTCTAATTGCACACAGTGAGCAGGAGGAACAGTCCATTTTAACGAACGAACTCTGAATTTTTCATTTTAGGGTTTGCAAACGGATTTGATTATGTATCAAACAACTACTAAACCCCTCTCAAGAAAGGACAAAAGGAGACGAAAAAGACGGGTCTGCAGAAACAACAAAACAGATAGTCGGTGAAATATCCATTCCAAATGCTGGAAATCCATCCCCGACACCAAGACAAGACACAAAAAAATCACAATACGAACGCAGAAAGACCCCATTTTTTTTCGCACTTAGCACACCCAAATTCCAAGACTACGCCTTCAAGCCTTTAACCAAAAATCACATAAACTTCATAGAAGAAGCGGTCACAGATAATGAAAACAAACAGATTCTTAAGGAAGACGAACTAACTTTGGTCCTTCTTTGCTCGGCAGCAACAGCAAGAGCAAATGCTATCAGATCCAACACGAACACCACGACAAGTAACAGCGTGGAAGCCATGACTTACGACCTAGAAATGTTGTAACTCTCTCTCTGTGTATGTCTCTCTCAACTCACAAAGAGTCACAGAAAAATATCAGGAAGGTTTATAGCTTAAGGAAATCCAAACTGCATGAAAAGAAAGAAACAAACGGTAAAATTGTTATCATGTACACACGTAAAATAAATAAATGCAGGCGATATCTGCCGATTACTTTACCCGAGGCCGAGGGAGAGGTAAAATGCACAATAATTCAAATCGACTATGATTGGAGAGAGAGAATCCTCATTTACCTAGTGTTGCGCTCTCTTCCTTGCACTGCCACGTATTTTGCACTCTCTTCCTTCCGTCAATATTCGTGTCCAGCTTCATTGACCAATAATGTTATTTTGAGACTCTTTTGAAAAAGGGTGGCGGTGCTACGAAGCCACCGAACGGGTTTTTTTTAAACATTTTTTTAAAAATTTCTTTACATATTTTTTTAAAAATAAAAATTATAAATTTATTAAAAAATGCTTCTTTAATCAAGTTGAAAAAAATGAGAAATGCTAAATATACGGATGAAAAACGTATAGACTCTTACGTACTGACATGGCAACTGCTTTGTCGGCTTTGTTTTTAATTCTTATTAAGGGTAAAAGTGTAACATCACTTTGAAAAAGTCCCTCTCTCGTCCTTCCCTCTCATTCTCCATCCTCTCAATGAAAAAAGCCTCTCTTCAGACTCCATCTGCCCCCCTCTCCCCTGCCCTGGCCCTCTCTCCCAAGCGAGTTCATCCTCTTGAGAAAGGTATTTTATTTTTAGTTTTTTCTAGCTTTTTCCGAGCCTCTCTTGTTCTACACCTTTCTAGTTTTTTCTAACTTTTTCCATATAAACGCGTCTTCTCCCATTTGATTTTTTTTTTCGAGAAGAAGTTGGACGTGGTGCAAGCGGCTAGAACTTGGAAATGTTTTTTCTTCTCTACCCTTCCAAACAATTTTGGGTTCTTGAAACACTTTAGATGGATCTTTACAGTTTCGAAATTTCCCAAACAGATGTCTACTCAATACCATATCCCAAACAGATAATGATCTTGGTTTTATTGGTAATTTAACTTGGTAAAGCTTAAATCATGTACTTTGAGAATGTTAAAGCTTAAATCATCTAATGTTATGGTATATGGTTGTTTTCCAAGTGAGAAGTATAAACTTCAATTCCGTGTTCTTGGGTTTCTTGTTGAAAACTGGATCCCTCCAGTACATGATTTTGAGGTCCGTTTAACTCAGTGCATTCTTTGCAATAATTTTGAGTTGAATTTGCCAAAACTATATGAAAATAAGTTGAGCCTAGGGAAATCCAATCTTTGGGTGAAATCCAATCTTCTCTCTCTGCACTAGGGTTTTGCCCCCAGGGAAATAAACCGGCTTCTCTCTCGTCGTTTTCGTTGTTTTTTTTTTTATATATAATAAAAATGACATGGCAGTAACAGGTGTCACTGCCACGTCAGTACGTGCTGAGAAGCACGTTTTTGTTACGTACAGGTAGCAGCTTTAAAAAAAAATTCAATCGATAGATTTTATTGAAGTGTTTTATAGGTGAGAGTAATGCTTTTTTTAATTAAAAAATTTAGGTAATCAGGATTTTTTGTGAAGAGTTATTCTATTTATCATCTTTATATTATATATTATACTATTTTTTTTTGCTAAATTAAAATAATTTTTTTACTCATTATTCATATACTACATATTTGATACAAGAAAATATAGAAAAAAAAATCATGTATAGTGTAGAGATGGTGTGTATAATTTTTTTGTTTTTGGTAAAGAAAAATATTAATTTAAATAAAGAAATTACGTAAAGAGATTACATAAAAGTAAATTCATAAATTTATATGACTACACATAATCCACTATATTAACTTTATAATGAAAACAACTTTCCAATTTGACGCACCACAATATATTATGTCAGTTTATAAGTTTACTTTTATATAATTTATAAAAAATATAATTATCTTTATAAAATATTTATTAAGAATATAATATAAAAAACTAAATCTATCTCTTTACGCAAGTACAAATTTTTAGAATAATTGATGATTCAAATAATATCAAAGTAAATATCTTGAATTTTGAACTCTACATCCCCCATAGGTTTAAATTTTTAGAAGTAGCAGTGATTGCACCCGGCTCCAAGGTCTTACAAGTGTGCAAGTTTTATATATAAGTGAACCACACGGACTTCGGATCACATTCATTAATTTCAGATTTATATCACTGTCTGTCGTAACAGTTATCTGCCACATGACCAACTAACATAAAACAGTTACATATATGGTACATCAAAATGAAGGCGAGTGGAGAAGTGCATCATTTCTGCTCGTCAATTTATTGGAATATCATGCACCAACTAGGATGTGTTGTTTTGCGTCCTTTAATTAGTTTAAGAAATCATTTCCTAGGTGGTTCTTTACTTAACTAAAGCTCACTACAACAAAAAAGAGATTTAGAGACGATTTTGCTTTGGGACGAATTGGAAATCGTCCCAAAAAGTGAGATTTTGGAACGAAATTCAAATTTCATTCCAAAAAAATGACGGAATGGTCAGACGTTCGAACGCTATTCTTAGGGACGAAATTTTTTGTCCCAAATAAGTTAACCGTTCGACCGTTAATGATTAACCATTCGAACGTTTAATTTTTACCGTTTGAAGTAATATTGGCGTGATAGGCAAAATTATTTTAAAGGGAAATTGATACACCGTTCGAACGGTATATTATAACCGTTCGAATGATGCATATTCACCTTTCAAACGTTATTTGAAGAGGTCGAACGGTGACAAGGGTTTTAATTTTTTAAGTTTTTTGCCAAATTATATTTAGATTAACTAGTAATTATAAGAAATTGGTTAATTAAATAATAGAAATAATCTAAATTAATAATTAGTTTAGAAAATATAAAACAATACTATTTCATACTTAAATACTGAATTTACAAAACACAAAATGTTGTCCATACAAAAAACAGTAAATAAATAAATAAAATATATTATAAAGTAATTAAGACCTCAAGTCTTTGCACACTTCCTCGACTGCAGCTATATGTTCCTCTATTTGTGTCAGTTGAGTATTGATGGTAACCTGAGTCGCAGACATGACAGCAAACTCTGTACGAAGCTCAGACACAGCAGAATGGATCTCCATACGCACTGCATCGATCACTGCTGATGTCTGCTCGCTGATCGCTGCATGCACTATCTCAGCCTCAGTAACTCTACATGATGTCCCTCTCTCTTGATCTTCTCCTTAATTTGATGGAATAGTGTCATGATATATGTTGTAAGGAGCTCAGTTTTGTTCTTAACCATAGATGTCGATAGAATTTTGGATGCTTTAGATCATGATCACAGATGGGTGATCTCCACTCCAGCAGGGCTGATCTGACACAATGTGATGTAAGAATATTCTTGTGGATATGTATATTTGGATTAATTTGAATATTGATATTAATTACTTGGGATTTGTTTGCTCTTGGTTCATGACCACTTGTTCATGAGAATAATTCTTTCCTCATTTTGGTTGTAAAGTAGTTCTTTAGATATTATTTTTATATTCATCTGGAATCATATTGTAGTTTTGACGGCTTCATGATATATAGGCTAGCTCTTACTTTAAGGACTAAAATCTCTTTCCAAGGTGGTCATTTCCCATGCATCCTTTCCTTCTAGCCTAGCCTAACTGATGCTGATGCATGGTGGTGACCACCGTTAAATGATTGTTCCTCTAGCTATGATATTATATTTTCCTACGGTTCAATGCATGGTTGAGCCCCATTATGGGAAGGAATCTGCTGTACAAATTCAGCTTTTTATTCATAAACAAGGCTCCAAATTAACCCACCCAATAACGTTGAAAGGAATCCCTACACGGTTACTAATAATTAAGCCATGCAATAGACTAGGTCGTTTAGTACCTGACCCATCTTGCTAGGTTACATGCTACCACGTTTCAATGGATCTAATAATTTTGCTTATATTATTACAGAGTTATTTTACTATCAAGTCAGTGAATAAAACACATTATTTATATTATTCAAATAATAAAATCAAATAAATCTAAATTTTAAAATTAATCTTTAAAATTAAATTATATCATACAAATACTTCACTAAAAGTGTGTGTAAAAGTATTCTAGACACAAACTTGAAAATATAATTTTTCTTATTACAATGACTGCATTTGTTTTGTTTAGTAGGTCAATCTTTTTGAGCTTTTTTAAAAAAAAAAAAAAAATCTAGATGCATATATACACCCATTTGGGATTCCTTTAAAAAATGTGTGTAATTAAGATGCATATATACACACATTTTTTTTCAGAAATGGCCAGACATTTGGGTAAAAACCTGCAGATATGTCTTCCTTTCTAATTTTGAAAAGAAAAAACAAAAGAAATAAAGAAAGAAAATGAAGAGTTAGTTCATTATCTTGATTTCTCGAGGAAAGTCGAGGGCTATGACAATTGAAAAAGTACTGGTGACGGATGTTTCTGAGTAAGCTTTTAATGTATCTCGGGATTTAAGCTGGCTTGTTGCAACAACCATCCTGCTCCAACATTACCGCACATGCAATGTTTTGCTATTACTTTGGCTCTAGGTATGCATGGCCTCTTGTATAGAAGTTCTCAATTTCCACAGGTTATAAGAGCTGGTGCAAAGCGCTGCCATCTAGTCTCCAGTGGTGCAACATGAGAGAGGCACGCTTTGCAATGTTTTTGTTGCCCATGTACTTTAAAATAACCATTTACTTTATTTGGTTCAGAAAACTTAATGAGCCATGAGACAATACAACAAACAAGGCTCGAGCATTTGGAAGAAGAACTAAAAACTAGGGAAACAGAGGAAAGAAAAAAGGCAAGGCTGGTATCAAAACAACAGGTGGCCAAAATTAAAAACTACAAGGTTCAACAAAAGAAATCTGCTATTTACAAACTTAAATAGAAGAATGGCAAATAAATTTATGTGGTGTGCCAATAAACGATTTGCAAATAGATTTATTCGAAACAAAAAGATGTACAAAGTAAAGTCCTCAAGCTAATCCGGATCACAATACAGATGTGGATATCCAATTACATGATCAAACACTCTAAGAGAGGAATATGATCAGTTAACATGAAACCCAATCAACTGATCGATTACATATTAGAATATCACAAGTCTCTCTCCAAGAGAGGAACTATAGTTTCTCCATCCTCACACCAGTGTCCCTTGCATAGGTAGACGTAACATCGTTTGCCTTGGAATAGCTAACATAATAAAGCTGGGAGAATATACCTGTTAAGACCACGAAAGCAGCCCCAGCCCCAAAAACTCCCTTTCTTAGCATCTCACAGGAAGGAGGATTACTTGTCAATCGAGTCATGTATTGAGTGTGGTAGGCATTTCGCACAGAACCAGCCAGCAAGCATGCTTCAGCAATAATAAACATCACCCTGAAATGTAATACTGCAAGTCAGTCTCGACTTTGAGATCATTACAAGGAAAAACATCCTTATTTTTCTGTTGGGCAAGATCTAAACACAGCACCTACCCTAACCCTGCCCTGCCCTGCCCTCTGTCACTTGACTCAAGCGCCAAGGCCAAAGGGCACTAAATAGCACATTTGATGGACAAAATTCAGTAGCAACTCCAGTCTAATAAAGCCAGGGTTGATTTTGATCATTCGGTGAGAAAGACCAAGTCTTTTAATATGACTGTTGTTATTAAGCACGTACCAGCAGGTAATGAATAAGCAAATTGCCCATGCTCTAGAACCACTTGGTCTCAAAGCTTTCCCGCAGCACAAGCAACGACTTGCCACCACAATCAGGACTTGACTAGCCATTAGGAACAGGAATGACCCAACACCTAAGCCAGTTGCGATGTCAGAGTCATAAACGCAATAACTGTAATTTGGATCTTTTGTTAACCGGGCCTGTCAGAGGAAAGGAAATCAGAATTAGGACCATCTCATACACGAGTTCAGAAAATCTACCCTGTTCTCTAATTGCACACAGTGAGCAGGAGGAACAGTCCATTTTAACGAACGAACTCTGAATTTTTCATTTTAGGGTTTGCAAACGGATTTGATTATGTATCAAACAACTACTAAACCCCTCTCAAGAAAGGACAAAAGGAGACGAAAAAGACGGGTCTGCAGAAACAACAAAACAGATAGTCGGTGAAATATCCATTCCAAATGCTGGAAATCCATCCCCGACACCAAGACAAGACACAAAAAAATCACAATACGAACGCAGAAAGACCCCATTTTTTTTCGCACTTAGCACACCCAAATTCCAAGACTACGCCTTCAAGCCTTTAACCAAAAATCACATAAACTTCATAGAAGAAGCGGTCACAGATAATGAAAACAAACAGATTCTTAAGGAAGACGAACTAACTTTGGTCCTTCTTTGCTCGGCAGCAACAGCAAGAGCAAATGCTATCAGATCCAACACGAACACCACGACAAGTAACAGCGTGGAAGCCATGACTTACGACCTAGAAATGTTGTAACTCTCTCTCTGTGTATGTCTCTCTCAACTCACAAAGAGTCACAGAAAAATATCAGGAAGGTTTATAGCTTAAGGAAATCCAAACTGCATGAAAAGAAAGAAACAAACGGTAAAATTGTTATCATGTACACACGTAAAATAAATAAATGCAGGCGATATCTGCCGATTACTTTACCCGAGGCCGAGGGAGAGGTAAAATGCACAATAATTCAAATCGACTATGATTGGAGAGAGAGAATCCTCATTTACCTAGTGTTGCGCTCTCTTCCTTGCACTGCCACGTATTTTGCACTCTCTTCCTTCCGTCAATATTCGTGTCCAGCTTCATTGACCAATAATGTTATTTTGAGACTCTTTTGAAAAAGGGTGGCGGTGCTACGAAGCCACCGAACGGGTTTTTTTTAAACATTTTTTTAAAAATTTCTTTACATATTTTTTTAAAAATAAAAATTATAAATTTATTAAAAAATGCTTCTTTAATCAAGTTGAAAAAAATGAGAAATGCTAAATATACGGATGAAAAACGTATAGACTCTTACGTACTGACATGGCAACTGCTTTGTCAGCTTTGTTTTTAATTCTTATTAAGGGTAAAAGTGTAACATCACTTTGAAAAAGTCCCTCTCTCGTCCTTCCCTCTCATTCTCCATCCTCTCAATGAAAAAAGCCTCTCTTCAGACTCCATCTGCCCCCCTCTCCCCTGCCCCCTCTGCCCTGGCCCTCTCTCCCAAGCGAGTTCATCCTCTTGAGAAAGGTATTTTATTTTTAGTTTTTTCTAGCTTTTTCCAGGCCTCTCTTGTTCTACCCCTTTCTAGTTTTTTCTAACTTTTTCCATATAAACGCGTCTTCTCCCATTTGATTTTTTTTTTTCGAGAAGAAGTTGGACGTGGTGCAAGCGGCTAGAACTTGGAAATGTTTTTTCTTCTCTACCCTTCCAAACAATTTTGGGTTCTTGAAACACTTTAGATGGATCTTTGCAGTTTCGAAATTTCCCAAACAGATGTCTACTCAATACCATATCCCAAACAGATAATGATCTTGGTTTTATTGGTAATGTAACTTGGTAAAGCTTAAATCATGTACTTTGAGAATGTTAAAGCTTAAATCATCTAATGTTATGGTATATGGTTGTTTTCCAAGTGAGAAGTATAAACTTCAATTCCGTGTTCTTGGGTTTCTTGTTGAAAACTGGATCCCTCCAGTACATGATTTTGAGGTCCGTTTAACTCAGTGCATTCTTTGCAATAATTTTGAGTTGAATTTGCCAAAACTATATGAAAATAAGTTGAGCCCAGGGAAATCCAATCTTTGGGTGAAATCCAATCTTCTCTCTCCGCACTAGGGTTTTGCCCCCAGGGAAATAAACCGGCTTCTCTCTCGTCGTTTTCGTTGTTTTTTTTTTTATATATAATAAAAATGACATGGCAGTAACAGGTGTCACTGCCACGTCAGTACGTGCTGAGAAGCACGTTTTTGTTACGTACAGGTAGCAGCTCTAAAAAAAAATTCAATCGATAGATTTTATTGAAGTGTTTTATAGGTGAGAGTAATGCTTTTTTTAATTAAAAAATTTAGGTAATCAGGATTTTTTGTGAAGAGTTATTCTATTTATCATCTTTATATTATATATTATACTATTTTTTTTTTGCTAAATTAAAATAATTTTTTTACTCATTATTCATATACTACATATTTGATACAAGAAAATATAGAAAAAAAAATCATGTATAGTGTAGAGATGGTGTGTATAATTTTTTTGTTTTTGGTAAAGAAAAATATTAATTTAAATAAAGAAATTACGTAAAGAGATTACATAAAAGTAAATTCATAAATTTATATGACTACACATAATCCACTATATTAACTTTATAATGAAAACAACTTTCCAATTTGACGCACCACAATATATTATGTCAGTTTATAAGTTTACTTTTATATAATTTATAAAAAATATAATTATCTTTATAAAATATTTATTAAGAATATAATATAAAAAACTAAATCTATCTCTTTACGCAAGTACAAATTTTTAGAATAATTGATGATTCAAATAATATCAAAGTAAATATCTTGAATTTTGAACTCTACATCCCCCATAGGTTTAAATTTTTAGAAGTAGCAGTGATTGCACCCGGCTCCAAGGTCTTACAAGTGTGCAAGTTTTATATATAAGTGAACCACACGGACTTCGGATCACATTCATTAATTTCAGATTTATATCACTGTCTGTCGTAACAGTTATCTGCCACATGACCAACTAACATAAAACAGTTACATATATGGTACATCAAAATGAAGGCGAGTGGAGAAGTGCATCATTTCTGCTCGTCAATTTATTGGAATATCATGCACCAACTAGGATGTGTTGTTTTGCGTCCTTTAATTAGTTTAAGAAATCATTTCCTAGGTGGTTCTTTACTTAACTAAAGCTCACTACAACAAAAAAGAGATTTAGAGACGATTTTGCTTTGGGACGAATTGGAAATCGTCCCAAAAAGTGAGATTTTGGAACGAAATTCAAATTTCATTCCAAAAAAATGACGGAATGGTCAGACGTTCGAACGCTATTCTTAGGGACGAAATTTTTTGTCCCAAATAAGTTAACCGTTCGACCGTTAATGATTAACCATTCGAACGTTTAATTTTTACCGTTTGAATGTAATATTGGCGTGATAGGCAAAATTATTTTAAAGGGAAATTGATACACCGTTCGAACGGTATATTATAACCGTTCGAATGATGCATATTCACCTTTCAAACGTTATTTGAAGAGGTCGAACGGTGACAAGGGTTTTAATTTTTTAAGTTTTTTGCCAAATTATATTTAGATTAACTAGTAATTATAAGAAATTGGTTAATTAAATAATAGAAATAATCTAAATTAATAATTAGTTTAGAAAATATAAAACAATACTATTTCATACTTAAATACTGAATTTACAAAACACAAAATGTTGTCCATACAAAAAACAGTAAATAAATAAATAAAATATATCATAAAGTAATTAAGACCTCAAGTCTTTGCACACTTTCTCGACTGCAGCTATATGTTCCTCTATTTGTGTCAGTTGAGTATTGATGGTAACCTGAGTCGCAGACATGACAGCAAACTCTGTACGAAGCTCAGACACAGCAGAATGGATCTCCATACGCACTGCATCGATCACTGCTGATGTCTGCTCGCTGATCGCTGCATGCACTATCTCAGCCATCTCCTCACGAGTAACACTGTGGACTGATGCCTCGGCCCGTGTCTATTTCATACTTAAATACTGAATTTACAAAACACAAAATGTTGTCCATACAAAAAACAGTAAATAAATAAATAAAATATATCATAAAGTAATTAAGACCTCAAGTCTTTGCACACTTTCTCGACTGCAGCTATATGTTCATCTATTTGTGTCAGTCGAGTATTGATGGTAACCTGAGTCGCAGACATGACAGCAAACTCTGTACGAAGCTCAGACACAGCAGAATGGATCTCCATACGCACTGCATCGATCACTGCTGATGTCTGCTCGCTGATCGCTGCATGCACTATCTCAGCCATCTCCTCACGAGTAACACTGTGGACTGATGCCTCGGCCCGTGTAGATGTCTCAACAGCTGCAGCTGAGACTCCATGATCTCCTGGATGTGCATCTCTATGAGGATCAACCGGTTCTGGAACATGTGCATGAAAACACAGTCTCGAGTGTCCCGTGCTGCGTGAGAGGGTGGTGCTGTTTATCGGTCCCATCGGCTCCCGTTTACGCTCGACAACATCAGGCACAACACCAACACATAGTAGATATCGGGTGATCAGGACTCCGAATAGTAGTATATCCATCGAAATGTACCGAGACTCTGATCGAATCCTATCGAATATATACCCCACCAAGTCGATAGGAATGCCACGAGTGAGTCGTATCATAAATTTCGTCTGATCAATGCCAACTTCTGTTGTGTGCTGCCGAGGGTCAATGTTATTGGCAATGATCAAATTTAATATCTTAAAGAAAGAAGATAAATATGCCTGTTTGATGCTCTTCGTCCCGTCATATGATGGAGCATCTGGACCGACAAACAAATCCCTCACCTCGTGATCAGCAAGGGTATCGACCTCATCAGTATAAACTGATGCCTCCTCCTCAGCTGTCTCCGCCTCAACTGAAGGATCAGACTCTCTAGGCACCACATTCGGATATGCATCTGGTAGCCTAGGAATACCGAGATGCTCAGCAAGTCCATCCCGTGAAAATACAACGGGTACTCCTCGGACAGTGATCCTGTAGGCCCCAGAATCATTTGCGTTGGCACTGCCGAGTTCTCTATAGAACTCAGCAACAATGTCAATGTAGGAGACTGGTTCCCATGCTTCCTCCCGCTCATCCAAGATAGGTCCCCAACCACGATTACTAAATACTGAAGGCAATGAATGACCCTCCAAGAGAAGACTCTGGAAATCAGAAATCTTCACATGTCGCTCCAGTGAAATTGTCCTCTCCCAAACTGGACCACTACTACTCTTACCAAGATTGCGTCGCTTACGTGCCGGCTTAAAAGTAGACATTATAATCAACCTGAAATTTATAATTACAAATTAGATATATAACATTAACAAGAAAAATACAATAAAGAACTATTTACAGTAGTTTGAAACGAATAGCAATTTAATAACATTTGATATTATGAACAACATCATTTTTAATAAATATATCTCTCAATATCAATATTAATTAGATAAATATTAATAGAAATATAATATTAAAAAAAGACTTGTGATAATGGATTTATAATATTGATGTATTGGAACTATAATATTGATGTAATTCTTTTCTAATTTAACATTCGAAAGCTTAACGTAACGGTCGAACGGTCAATCTAACTGACCGTTCGACCGTATAAAAAACCGTTTGAACGATTAGTGTAACGGTCGAACGGTAACAGACCTACCGTTCGACCGTTACATTCCAACGTTCGACCGGTTAATGAATAACGTTCGAACGCTCTTCATAGCGTTTGAACGATATTCGTGTCGTTCGGGATTCCAGGCCGAGTCGACTCGGCCATTGAAATCCATGGAATCCTTTGATTCTATGGATTTTACACCAAAATAAATGTAACAGAAACCTAAATAAACGTTCATAACATGGATTTATGCAAATCTACCGATTATTTTGACGTATAAATCGGTTTATCCTAACTTAAACAATTAATCTATCAAAAACTTAAATCTAAACGGTAAAATGCTTTAAAAAAGAAAAATACCGGTAGTTAGAGGAAGAGGCTTTGAGTGGGCACTGTTGACGGCGGCGAAGACGGCGTTGAACGGCGGAGATGGACGGTTTGGAGGCTTAGAACGGAGGAAATGCACACGTAAAGCTTCTGTGAAAATGATGTCTGCGGCACCTTATATATGCAGTACCGTTCNCATGTGCACGAAAACGCAATCACGAGTGTGCCGTGCTGCGTGAGAGGGTGGTGCTGTTTATCGGTCCCATCGGCTCCCGTTTACGCTTGACAACATCAGGCACAACACCAGCACATAGTAGATATCAGGTGATCAGGACTCCGAATGGTAGTATATCCATCGAAATGTACCGAAACTCTGATCGAATCCTATCGAATATATACCCCACCAAGTCGATAGGAATGCCACGAGCGACCCGTATCATAAATTTCGTCCGATCAATGCCAACTTCTGTCTTGTGCTGCCGAGAGTCAATGTTATTGGCAATTATCAAATTTAATATCTTAAAGAAAGAAGATAAATCTGCCTGTTTGATGCTCTTTGTCCCATCATACGGTTGGAGCATCTGGACCGACAACCAAATCCCTCACCTCGTGATCAGCAAGGGTATCGATCTCATCAATATAAACTGATGCCTCCTCCTCAGCTGTCTCCGCCTCAACTGAAGGATCAGACTCTTTAGGCACCACATTCGGATATGCATCTGGCAGCTTAGGAATATCGAGATGCTCAGCAAGTCCATCCCGTGAAAATACAACGAGTACTCCTCGGACAGTGATCCTTTAGGCCCCAGAATCATCTGCGCTGGCACTGCCGAGTTCTCTATAGAACTCAGCAACAATGTCAATGTAGGAGACTGGCTCCCATGCTTCCTCCCGCTCATCCAAGATTGGTCCCCAACCACGAGCACTGAATACTGAGGGCAATGAATGACCCTCCCAGAGAAGACTCTGGAAATTAGAAATCTTCACCGGTCGCTCCAGTGAAACTGTCCTCTCCCGAACTGGACCACTACTACTCTCACCAAGATTGCGTCGCTTATGTGCCGACCTAGAAGTAGACATTATAATCAACCTGAAATTTATAATTACAAATTAGATATATAACATTAACAAGAAAAATACAATAAAGAACTATTTACAGTAGTTTGAAACGAATAGCAATTTAATAACATTTGATATTATGAACAACATCATTTTTAATAAATATATCTCTCAATATCAATATTAATTAGATAAATATTAATAGAAATATAATATTAAAAAAAAACTTGTGATAATGGATTTATAATATTGATGTATTGGAACTATAATATTAATGTAATTCTTTTCTAATTTAACGTTCGAACGCTTAACGTAACGATCGAACGGTCAGTCTAACTGACTGTTCGACCATATAAAAAACCGTTCGAACGATTAGTGTAACGGTTGAACGGTAACAAACCTACCGTTCGACCGTTTCGTTCCAACGTTCGACCGGTTAATGAATAACGTTCGAACGCTCTTCATAGCGTTCGAACGATATTCGTGTCAATCGGGATTCCAGGCCGAGTCGACTCGGCCATTGAAATCCATGGAATCCTTCGATTCCATGGAGTTTATACCAAAATAAATGCAATAGAAACCTAAATAAACGTTCCTAACATGGATTTATGCAAATCTACCGATTATTTTGACGTATAAATCGGTTTATCCTAACTTAAACAATTAATCTATCAAAAACCTAAATCTAAATGGTAAAATGCTTTAAAAAAGAAAAATACCGGTAGTTAGAGGAAGAGGCTTTGAGTGGGCACTGTTGACGGCGACGAAGACGGCGTTGAACGGCGGAGATGGACGGTTTGGAGGCTTAGAACGGAGGAAATGCACACGTAAAGCTTCCGTGAAAATGACGTCTGCGGCACCTTATATATGCAGTACCGTTCGAACGGTATGTTAATACCGTTTAACATACCGTTCGAACGTATTAACTGAAAATTTAACCGTTCCCTAATTAATCCATATTTCATGATAATAAATGTTATTTAAATGCAATATTCGATATTATAATTTATTCAATTATAATATATTTTAATATTAAAT
Organism: Carya cathayensis; assembly: GCA_011037825.1. NCBI lineage: Eukaryota > Viridiplantae > Streptophyta > Magnoliopsida > Fagales > Juglandaceae > Carya > Carya cathayensis. The sequence goes on along the minus strand of QGSO01000727.1, from coordinate 169,001 downwards.
ATATTAAATGCAATATATTTAATGCACTTATTAAACACTATATATTATATTTATCATTTTTTATATATATAGTATATATTATATTATATTTAATTAAAATATATTATACTATTGAATATTATATAGTATATAGTATAAGTTATATTATATAGTATAATATAATATAGACTACTATATACATGACACTATGTTCATAGTGTTATATAACATATATATTATATGTGATATTAACTAATACATATATATATATTTAATAGTATATGTATTATATGACTTATTTAGTATATTTTTCATATTATATTGCAGTTATAGGCTAATTAGATGACACTCTCTATATTAGCACTATAAATGACACTATATATGCTCAATTTTAGCTTTTGCATCATTATAATACACTCTAATTGCTAGTAGTATAGATGACACTATATATAATAGTAGATATCCTATTATTATATTATATTATAATAATAATCTAATATTTAAACACTATATATATATGCATGTGATACATACAACCCTATGCTGTGATACATATAACCCTATGCTATGATACCATATATATGTTATCATTAGGTTAATATATGTACTTGACTATAATACTACATGTAATATGATATTTTATACTATATATGTTACTAAACTATATAATATATGTTTGATTATATATTATATAGTTATATTACTATATCTCTAAACTATAGTATATTTACAGTTTATTATATTTAAAGGTATAGTGCAAAAAAAATACAATGAGCAACATTTTAATTTAACGTTCGAACGGTTTAAAATAACCGTTCAAACGTAGAAGAAAACGTTTGAACGTAAATTTTCATGTTCGAACGTTAAATTAGCGGGAGAAAATTTTCCCGCCAATATATTTGACGTTCGAACGTTCAGTAAATAACCGTTCGAACGTCAATGTTCTACATTTACACGACAGAACCTCACAATCTCGCGCTCGTTCCAGTCGACTTCCAGTCGCTCCCACGCTCATTTTCTTCCAACTAACGCCATTATTCCTTAATTCAGTCCTCAAATATTACTAACTTCTATCAATCTCTTATATTTTCGGATTAAGAGGTTATTTTTATCGTTTGGTGAAGAGTATTTAAGTTTTGGGCATTGGGTACCGGTGGATTTTCCTGTTTATCTCTCCAAATCAGGTATTCTCCTTAAATATATTCTCATTTTAGTTTTTATATAAGTGTTTTCGTTTGCTATAATGAGTTTGTCATATAGTTTGCTGTCTTTTGATGTAATTTGGCCTGTAAATGTTGAGGTTTTCGGAGGTTGAAGACGACTGTAATCTGGAATTAAACCGTTCAAATGGTATTCGTGTGCCGTTCGAACGTATGCCCTTAGATCGAACGGCGACTAACACCGTTTGAACGTTATGTTGGTCAGTGTTAAAATAATTAATCTTTTAATGCAGGAATTGAATTAAAAATAAAATATTTATAATCTACATTTAATAATACTTAAATACTTAAAAGTTAAAAATAATCAAATGAATTTTGATTACATTTACAAATCATCTAAATTTAATAATACTTAAATATTTAATAGTTAAATTATTCAAATGAATTTTAATAAAAATACAAATAGTTAAGATTTAATAATACTTAAATATTTAATAGTTGAATTATTCAACTATAGGTTAATACAAATAGTTGTATTTTAATAACACAAAAATACTTAATCTTTGAATTAATAGAATGAATTTTAAATAAAATACAAATAATCTAGATTTAATAATACTTAAATACTTAAAATTTAAAAGTAATCAAATGAATTTGAATTCAAATATAAATTCTATAATTAATAAAATGAATGTTAATTAAAATACAAATAGTTATAATTATTAACTAGAATGTTAATTATAACACAAATAGTTATAATTAATAAAATATTTTGAAAGATATAAAACAACTATCTAATTATTTAATAATACAAATACTTAATTAGCATATCTTGTATTGTTTGTTTGATACATATTAAATATTGACATATCTTGTATTGCTTGTTCATCAAAATTAGCTTTAGACCCGTTCGAGAGTTATCAATTCGCCTGAATTGAAAGATTGATAACTCTTGAATTGTCCAGAGTGGACAGTTTGGAATTGCAAGATCATTCTCGCAAACTATCGATCTATATCTGTTATAAGTTCAGCATTAAGATTTTGACAGATTTATCCCTTGTTCTCAGGATATGCAGTTTCGGTGATGTTGTATCGACGATTAACACGTCGGTGCACACAACCAGACGAGCATATTTGGAGAACTATGAGGAGATGCTGCCAAAATTTTGTTGGACGTGACAGATTATAGAGATTAGGTTTGCAACTACGATCTTACAGATTATAGAGATTACTCATCATGCAGGTTCAAGATCTTTCTACCGCCTCTCTAAGAAATTGGTATTGCTATTCTTTTATTTGTATATAGTTAACTGAATATATGAATCATAATGACTTTATATATTAACAAATCTTTATTATAGCAAGATTCAGATGCCAATTATAATCTGACAAAATTATATGCTGCATCACATACTAATCGTAATGGAGAGTGGAGTTATCCTGATACCCGTGAAAATTATGTAAGTATTATAATTTCTTTTAAATAAATATATTCGAATATTTATGATGATATTAACTCTTTATGTTATGTGTAGAATAAAATGGTTGCCCAGCGTGCTGAATCTGCATCAGATCAAAATTCCTCAAATAATGATGTTGAGAATTTTACACAAGTTATGGGTGAACGTTCAGGATATTTGAGGGGTTTGGGTCGCTGTGTAAAACCTTCTCCATCTTCCTCTTCTTCCGGGTCTGCCTCTATAGCGCAAGAGAATGCAAATCGCAGAATTAAAGAATTGGTTGCAAAACAACAAGAGTTAAAGGCTCAATTGGCGAGACAAGGAGACATGAAGATGCGCCTCAAACAATATGAAGAAGAACAAGCAGAGTTCAGGAGAGATATGTAACTCCAAATGCAACAGCTTATGCAACAGTACAGGCCTCCAACCAACTGATGGTTTTTTACGTCTAGCTTATGAAATTATCTAATTATGTATGAACAACTTTAGTAAAACTCAATGGGATGTAATGTAAGTTTTTCTTTCTCTTATTGATCTCCCTAAACATATCATTGCTTTATTCTTTTTAGATCGTGCATGTCTTCCGTCTATTTACCACTAATTTTTTTAATTCTTGTAACCTTCAATTTTTTTTCTTTTCCCATTACGTCCTCCACGATAATTAAGGATAATCAATAAAACTTGTGTATAAAGAAAAAAAAAATAGTGGATATTCTTAATCAAGTTTATTTATTTATTTATTTATTATACATTGGGAGATTTAGGAATGAAGATCGAACCCAAAATCTCTCTTTTGAACGCAGTTTTTTGCCATCATGACACAACCTATGACTTTTCAAGTTTGTTTGCAGATCAACCTTTAGACTTATCATTGAATTAGGGAAAATTCTTATTGCAAGCATACTTTGCGCACCAATTCGCACACTGATATTGATTTGTAAGATATATGTTTAACGAAACGATGTAAATTGAAGGCGAAAATAATTTTCATGAAATAGAAAATTTTCTTCTTCTCTCAAAAATTTTTTTATAATTTTTTTACATCGGCGGACGAATTAGTGCACAAAATCTGCTTGTACCTAGCAAAGCTCTTGAATTAGACATCCTAGTTCAAAGTTAAAAATTTGCTCAATAGAACATCAAAAACACATGCATTGGATTAGATAAGTCTAAATAAATTTGATTTTGAGCTACAGTGATTCAGCTCCTCAAGTCATATTTGATCTGTTACTGTAGCTCGATCATATGTTTTTTATATTGTAGTTATAATGTTGGCTTGAATTTTTTCTAGTATTGGAAATTTTTTTATGACTATAATATTATTTCTAATTAACATATAATTGATAGATTAATTGTAAAATATGATAATATTAAATCAATTAAAAATTAAAAAAATTAAAGTAATATTATTTTATTATTATATAAAAATAAATAAATAATTTAATATGGGGATTGGTGTGACTTTAGTTATTCCAAGGAGAGTACTATTGAAAGTTCTCAGAGGGTAACTTTTATTCTATTTTATTTTTGAGTTCTTTTTTGAAAAAAAAAACTAATGAGCGTTTTGTTGTAAATGCATTTATTTGTTTGGGGGACGATATTTTAGTTCTGAAAAAATCTAGTTGCAAGTACAATTATGCACCAATATAATGTGATTGGTCAAAAAATAGATTTTATTGAAAACAGTGCTAATTTAAATTTTGAATATGTAAGAATTAGTATTAGTACGCAGATTATTACGCGACTTTGTTTGTATTTAGCAAAACTCGTTAGCTCTACCTCTTATTGAGAAAGCTAGATGAAAATCAGGCACAAATTATGGATCAGAGCTGCATATGGTTGTTCCTTATATATATGCAGTCTGACTTTGCCTTATTTGGAAGGACAAGCCCCTGACCTACAAGAAAGCTACCCGAGCCGCTTGTTCTATTTGGAATCTGACATGCAGATTATAAGGAATTAGATTGCTGCTGTAGTGATATAGTTTCTAATATATTGTACAGATTTAATTTACTGTCTTAGCTCTTGTATATATATTAGGAGAAGACAGCTCTTGTTTGTCAGTATCTTTCAATCAATACAAATCCATTGGGTATCACATTGGTTCCAACACCAGATATTTTTCTTTTTGTTATGGTATCAGAGCAAGAGCTTTGAATCTCTCTATTCTACCGATCCTAATATCCCATTTTCACCTCAAAAAAAAAAAAAAAGAAGAAGAAACTTCTTTCTTAGCAACTCTCATTATGGCCAAACCTCACCAACCTGAAGATGAATTTTTCAATCCCTATTTCCTACATCATGGTGAGAGTCCTAGACTTGTTCTAGTCTCACAACCATTAACTTCTCATAATTATCATGCTTGGAGTAGAGCTGTAACAGCCCGCTAAAATAATCAGTTTTGGATTCTTTCCCGACAGCAATCACATCTCTCTCGTCTTTACCCTCATCTGGAATCACGCGTATAGATTATCTTTTCCGTAAATCACGTAATTTGTTCTTCACCGACAGCTGTAAAATCATGAACAGTTTTATCCTAAGCGTTGTACCTCGATGGCGTTTTCCCGGATCTTATCCATCGAATTTCAAAGTATTAGATAAGCTTGTTTTTAAAGTAGCACAATTATAATAATTTAATGAGCTCTGAAAATATTATAATTGTGGATAATTACTTAGATTAAATATCTTAGTTGTTTTAAGATATTAAGATGTTTAATTTTACGTTGAAAACTCTTATTTAAATTAATTGGTTTTATCATCTTCGATTAATTAACGGTACTTTATCATTTTATATAATGATGAGGAAATATTATTTTATAAATTTTAGTTTATAAAATAATATTCTACCTTAATTCATCGTGGTGTTTTATTTAAAGTGTTTTATTTAAAATAAAACATTTACGCGTTTTTAATCAGTGTTTTAATTCACCGTTGAATTATTTGAGGATCCCAAAACGTAGGATTGAAGTTTATTACCTAGGCTCCTACCCTTTTTCCTTCATTTTTTTTTTTTTTTTTTTCCTTCTCTTTCCTCTCCTTCTCTCCATGGTCGACTTACACCCTTCCACCATAGCTGATCGGTTCTAGCTTCCTACCGGCGCCACCTCCGGCCGCCGTGCCTCACCTCCACCTCCGGCATGTCCCTCCCTCACCGGCGAACACATCTGCACCGGAGGTGTGCAACGCCGGCCACCAATTCTCTCTCTCTTCCCGTGCTCTTCCTTCTTGTCTCATTACCGTGCGCCGCCGTACACGGCCACCCGTGGTGTTTCACCACCACCATCTTGTTCCTCTCATCCTCATGAACCTCCTCAAGAAATTTCATGACCAACGGAGCTTCGTAGAGCCCTCACTCTCCTACACTCTCCAAGGCCAAAAATGGTTTCAAACGGCCGATCTGCCGCCGTTAGCCACCGTCCGACCACCACCTCGCTACCACAGCTCCACCACATGTTCATCTACCTATCCCTAGCTTGCCATGAAGTTCTATGAATTTTCGCTACCTCGCGTTTCCGCTCACCGTTC
>QGSO01000727.1:63838-155270 GCA_011037825.1 Carya cathayensis | reverse complement strand
ATCCTTTGTAGCGGTGTTGTTCAAAGGTGTAATAGGTTTCTATCTCCACCTGAAGGAGATTGAATAGTGAATTCGGGGATCCTCAAGGGGTAGCTTGAGGCGAGGACGTAGGCAGTGGGGCCGAACCTCGTTAACATACTGAGTTTGCTTCTCTCTTACCCTTACTCTTTATATTTATTGTTCTTTCATATTTTGTTTATATTTTATATTGTATATTTGATTTATAATTGTTATTTTTTTTAAATACAACTCAATTCACCCCTCCTCTTGTGTTAGTCATCTGGGCAACAAATCATCTTTCAAAATTTTCAAATTTAATTTTCAAAATATTATGCACATGTGGAAAATGTATTTTAATACTTTATGATAAAATATTAATTTTGAGCCTTAATCCTAATTTCAAATTTTTAAGAGATTTACAACATTACTCTATGAATTTAATGTGAACTTGTTCCCTTCTTGCTCATGCTTGGTTCCTTAATGTGCTTGATTCCATTGTGTGGACAACTTGAAATTGAGACTTCTTTATTCTTTGAATTCATTTGTTATCATCAAAATCCATGTGTAGATTTATAATTATAAGAAAGTTGAAACCTTGGGTTCAACACTATGGATACCCTCCAAACCACAAACTTTATAAGCCAAGAACTGGAGGTGGGAACAAGCAAAAGATGGCCAACAATGTATCCTTAGATGAAGGCTCAGGAGTGACAAATCTGAACATCTCGACAGACCAAATACAGTAGCTCATAGCCCTTTTGCAGTGCCAAAATTCCACTCATCTAGTAGCAACTTAGAAAATCAAGGTATAAATTTACCAAAACATAATGGTAAGCTTCTTGCTATTTCATCTATTTCCTTGAGACATTCTTTGAGATGCACAAACAATATCATCAATAGAAGTGCATGGATTCTCGACAGTGGGGCAACTGATCATATCACAGGATCTCTTGAGCTCCTCACACAGAAAAAGCCTTTGAAAAATGTCTTGGTTAACCTACCCAATGGCACTACGGTACCAATTTCACATATAGGGACTGTCATCATTTCATCTGCTCTCATTCTGAAAAATGTCCTATATGTATCTAACTTTCATTATAATCTCATTTCTACAAGTCAGATTAGCCAAGACCTAAACACTTGTTTCATTTTCATGGTTAAACAATGTTTTATTCAAGAGCTGGACACTTGGAGGACGATTGGAATTGGTAGAGAAAAACAAGGGCTCTATCTTTTGGAGAAGAATCAGCTCGGGGAGAAGTTGTCATCTCACCAACCCATGGCCAACTCTTCATCTGTTTTGACACCAGAATTGGGGCATTTACGTTTGGGACACTGCTCCGATCAACGTCTCAATTTATTACATAGTTTAGAGCCTAATATCCCTCCCTTAGTTGACAAGCATCAATGTGAAACTTGTCATATGGCAAAACAAACCCGTTTGACTTTTCCCAAGAGTCAAAAATTTGTCGATGCACATTTTGATCTAATACACATGGATATTTGGGGACCTTTCTCCGTTAGTTCACTCAATGGTGCCCATTATTTTCAAACAATAGTTTATGACCACAATAGAATGATATGGATTTACCTCATGCGTTCTAAAGGCCAAACAAGAAAAATCATACAAAGTTTCTTTAACCTTGTTGAAAATCAATTTCAATGTAAGATTAAAGGAATAAGATCCGATCAAGGAAAAAAGTTTCAAATGATCAAATTATTTGCTTCAAATGGGGTAATTCACCAACAAAGTTGCATTTATACTCCCGAACAAAATTCCATCGTTGAAAGAAAACACCTACATTTGTTGAATGTAGCAATAGCTCTTAAATTTCGAGCCAATTTACCCTTAAAATTCTAGGGAGAATTCGTTGTCACATAAATCAAATCCCTTCTCCAAACCTCCAAAACCAATCCCCATATCAAATCCTTTTTTCTAAAATTCCTTCATATTCTCACTTAAAGACTTTAGGATGTCTATGCTATGCATTGAACCTCAATCCACACCGATCCAAATTTGATTCAAGAGCACGTAGATGCTTGTTCATAGGATACTTGAATGGCATTAAAGGTTACAAACTCTTTGACTTGAAGACTGAAGAAATCTTCATTAGTCGTGATGTAGTCTTTTATGAAAACACATTTCCCTTCCTAAACACAAATCAGCTACCCTCACTCTTACAAACACCTCCTCTCTCAAGGCTTGATGACCTGTCTGTAATACCCAACCCCATCTCAAAATATTCTGAGTCTACACCAATAGCACCTACTCAAACCAGCCATGACATCACCATTAAAATTTACACACCCACAGAGCACTCCCATCCTAGTGACTCATCCCAACCAGTGCTACATTTACCCACGTCGGCACTCGCTACCCTGAGTTGAGAATCTCCACTAGACAAAGACAGCAACCTGGCTATCTCCAAGATTTCCATTGCCGACTTGTTACCTCTCTAGCAATGCCACCTGGTTCTTCTGCTATACAGCAAATGGATGACGGTAAATCTCATTCCCTTTCCTCTGTCCTCAATTATGATAACATGTCCCCAGCTCACCGCAGCTTCAGCTTAGGCATCACCATTGAACCCGAGCCCACCTCATTAGCCGCAGCCAACCAGCATTCTCATTAGCAAATGGCAATGCATAATGAACTAATAGCCCCTGAAGAAAGCAACACTTGGGAGTTGACAGCACTACCAAGAGGCAAAAAGGTTGTGGGATGCAAATGGGTGTTTAAAACAAAATATAAAGTAGATGGTACCATTGAAAGACACAAGACACTCCTTGTAGCAAAGGGATATACACAAAAGGAAGGGGAGGATTATTTCGAGACTTTTTCCCCGGTTGCAAAAATGCCTACCATCCGCGGCCTATTGGCCACTACTGCCTCTAAAGGTTGGTCCCTCTACCATCTCGACGTCAATAATACTTTCCTCTATGGTGATTTGGAAGATGAAGTCTATATGTCGTTACCACTGGGATATGGTAGAGAGGGGGAGAATCGTGTATGCAAGCTGAAAAAGTCCCTCTATGGTTTGAAACAAGCTTTAAGGCAATGGAATCACACAAATTAACTTCGGTCATCACCAAAATTAGGTTCACACAATCCAAAGCCAACTACTCACTGTTCTTGAAAAGAACAAACACATCTTTCACTGTCATAATTGTTTATGTTGATGACATGGTGATAGGAGGAGACAATGAGACCGAGATTCAACACTTGAAAGAGTATCTTGAAAAACACTTCAAGTTGAAAGACCTTGGGAAGTTGAATTTTTTTTTTAGGATAGAGATAGCCCGTTGTTCAAAAGGGATTTCCATATGCCAAAGAAAATATGCATTAGAAATCTTATAAGATTGTGGGTTAATTGGAGCGAAATCAGTTCAGTTTCCAATGAAACAAAATTTGAAGCTTAATGAGGAGGAAGGACCCGAACTTGCTAATCCAAAAGAGTACAGAAGATTAATTGGTCGATTGCTATATTTAACAATCACGTGCCTAGATATTTCTTACTCCGTGCAAATCTTGAGTCAATTTCTAAGCCAACCGAAAGTGGTTCACTGGAAAGCAGCTCTTAGAGTTGTGAGATACATAAAAGGATCTCCATCACAAGGCTTATTTTATCCAGCTAACAAACCACTGCAGTTAACAGCTTTCTGTGATGCTGACTGGGAGCATGCTCGGAGACAAGGAGATTAATCACTGGGTTTTGCATTTTTCTGGGAGATGCTTTGGTCTCTTGGAAATCAAAGAAGCAAAGAACGATCATCAGTGGAAGCCAAATATCACTCAATGGCATCTACCACATGTGAATTGGTTTGGTTTCGGAGCCTGTTACAAGACCTCGGTATAACTCTCAACCAACTTGTTCAATTATTTTGCGACAATCAAGCTGCCATTTATATTACATCTAATCCAGTTTATCATGAAAGAACGAAGCATATTGAGATTAACTGCCACATTGTTCGGGAAAGGATTCAAGAATGTTTATTAAAACCATTTCACATTTCTACAAATTTACAAGTTGCTGATATTTTAACCAAGGCAATCGGATATAGACAGTTTCATCATTTACTGAACAAGATGGGAATCCACTCTATAGCTTCTCCACCTTGAGAGGGATTATTGAGAAAGCTAGAGGAAAATCAGGCGCAAATTATGGATCAGATCTGCATATTGTTGTTACCTATATGTATGCAGTCTGATTTTGCCTTATTTGGAAGGACAAGCCCCTGACCTACAAGAAAGCTACCAGAGCCGCTTGTTCTATTTGGAATTTGACATGCAGATTATAAGGAATTAGATTGTTGCTGTAGTGATAAGGTTTCTAATATATTGTACATATTTAGTTCACTGTCTTAGCTCTTGTATATATATTAGGAGAAGACAGCTCTTGTTCGTCAGTATCTTTCAATCAATACGAATCCATTGGGGACCACATTGGTTCCAACACCAGATATTTTTCTTTTTGTTACCTCTTCAAATTCTCTTTTACCCATTTATATGATCTCTTAGAATTCTTAAGTTCAAGTACAAATCTAAGACTTTTTAAAACATATATTCGCTATAATTCTCCGACAATAATAACCCATATCAATCAATATCTATATAAATCCAACTTGATTTCTTTAATGCTTTGATTAATGGAGTGGTTACCAATTGATAAGGTTGAGTTTATAACTTTCTTCAACCCTGAAAAACAAACAGTTGACCACCTTCAATTGGATTTTACAGTGAAAAGACCAACAAAAAATAAATAAAATATTGCTTCATGAAGCATATTTGAACCTACATTGCATCAGAGCTTAGAATAAAAAAGGAAATAAAAGAAAAACAAAAATGAAGACTAGTTGCAGTGTTTTAGTATTTAGTGACAGGCTGGGCCAATGAAATGTTTAAGCCAGGACTAATTGCAGAAGTTCTTTGCAAATAGTCTTGTTTGAGAGCACTGAATTTGGTTGCCAATTCGTCATAGTCTGGTAGCTTAGGGTGCACATGGCTACGAGATGAGGCGGTGCTCTTTGGTCTTTCAGGGGAGATTGTCATGGTCCCAGAACAGGTAGTACATGCAAGTCTTTCCGGCTCTGCATGACGATTAGATGCCTTCGAGCAGGATTCTTGGGACGAGGCACCGCCGGTTAGACAATCTGATACTTCTGCTCCTCCCAATTGATTGCTTTTCTTATTAACAGGGTCAGCCTGAGATGCCATTTTACTATTTTTTCCCCAGGGGTTCTTAGAAGGAGATTTCCAAACCTGTAGACACTTTTCTAGACTAAAATGATGAATAGAGAAATCTGCTAATGCAGCCATGCCCCTCTTTTGCCTCCAAGATGAACTTTCCCCGTCAAATTTGTCCTTGATAATGAAGTTTGAGTTCCTGTGATTGTGCATGCATTTCGCATGCACTTCTAGTTGCTGATGAGACAAGCTCTTCTTATGAAATTTGTATGAAGAGCTCCTGGCTTCTTGGGCTGGCATCTTTCTCCAGTGCTTAACCTGCGGAAAGAATCGATGATACAAGCACTTTTTACTTGGTGAAAATTTGCACGTTGAACTATAGGAAAGTTGATCTCGCACATCGTGATTCCTGCTCAATGCTGGTGACAGACAAGATTGGTCTGAATGACTCTTCTCAAAATCAGATCTCCTTTTCCACCATTTTCCAACTTGTTTTCACCCTTTTGAAATGATCCCCTGGACATGCTCTCTTGTGCTTTGTTTCAGGTATTGTAGTGACAGATTCACAACTTTCCAGCTGAGACGAAACAAACGAGCCTGCTCTGTGTACACCGTTATTGCCTTTACATGGGAGGATAGTTGGGTTGAATATAAATATCCTTTTATCCTCGCCAATGTCATCTTGTACACCAAACTGAAACTCTTGTATTTCATCCAGGTAAACAATACTTCTCCTGTGAAACTGAAACGAAATCTCGGATGATGTAGCTGTTTGTCCTATTTTTACCCTATTATCATTAGAAGCTGCAGAAAGCGCTTCTGAGCAGAAACTTTCAACATTTCTCTAGCAAGATACGTTACTTGGGAAAAGTTTAGGTTCATATAAATATTCATGATTTTCCTCGAAAGATGCATTAGTTGGGACAACGTTAGCATATGAAACTAACGCATGGACTCCACTTTCAGTGTTATCATTGACCTGGGTCTCTCCAGTCTCTCCCTCAAAACCAAATTCTTCCCATTCGCAATCATGTTTCCCTGACAGCTGCAATTGAATGACTCGTTTCAGGGTTTGTGAGATAAGACTTCATAAATAATAATTGAAATGACGAGGAATAATATCATAGTAGTTGCGACATGGACACATATACCTGCATGACATGTTTGTGCTTATTACCATGCCCAAGTTGCCCCAGATGGAGGGTATAATCGATAGCTATTTCATTTATCAATCTAAGTTTCACTTCATGTGGAACGGAGCTTATGCTGAGTTTCTTCCTTATCTAAAACATCAGTGTTGGGGGTTAGTGCAGAGTAACAACCACAGAGAACAAATGGTTGGTGGAAATCCTTAGAAATGTCAGTGACAATCACCAACCTCTTTTATGTATTTACATAAGATACAACCTTAACATTAGATAGGATAGTTATGTAATTTTCATACTTGTGCCTGCGAATGTAGGAGAAATGGATGATGATGAATCCACAGAAGTGTTCCAACAGATCATATGTAGCCAATAAGCTCTCGTCCTTAAAAATTTGTTCAACCTGAAAATTCAAACACAAGTTTTTGTCACAGAGAAGATGAATCGATTTTACTAGAGTTATACAGTCATGCATCTTTCTATGCACGGAACCAAATGACATGATTTCATTCCTATGCCACAATCATATCTTAAAACAGAACACACGATTACAAGTATACCTCAGTGATCTATTTCGTTACATTGGCAATATAACATTTACTTGGCAGCTTTAGAAAGAAATTTAATGGTACTCGGGCAAAAGCACTTTCGTCTTGGCCCTTCTTGAGAAGCTGAGCAATGTCCTCGCGTAAATGCCTCACAATTGAGCATCTCCTTTTCTTCAGAATCTTAAGTTGGCACTGGACGCGTTTCACCAACTTCTTGCTTCAAAGAGCATGATGTATACATGTATAAGCATTAATCAATTCTTATTGCTTAAGAATAAAGAGAATGTAGATGGTTTTCATCTAATTTACCATTTAGAAGCTTTGTTCGATCCAAAGAGAATGTCAAACATGTCGGAATAATCATGCCAGGCCTCCGGTAGATAGATTACAGGCAGAAGTTGGTGTGCAAGAGAGTGAAAGAGAAATGGTTTGTGGTAGTCATGGAGGTAACTGAACTAGGCCATGTTGTTCTCATAATATTGGACAGTTGGGAAGTTAGCAGCATATATAGCTAAGTGCATGTTTGGAGTTATGGTAGAAAATATTGCTTTTAACTTAAGACTTATAACCTAGAGCTTAACGTAATAAGCTCTACTATTAAAAAGTTATTTACTGTTTGGGATCCGTATGTCTAAAGCACTTTCAAATATATTAGATTTGTTTGGAAACGAATTTAAAAAGCACTTTTTGAGGTAGAAATGACACAAAAAGGTATATTCTTGATAGAAATAAAATATTATAATAAAATAACAACGAAAATAGTTTAATAGATTTTTCAGTAATTATAATTGAATGAAAATAATTTCAACCATGTATAAGTGAAAGAGTAATATAATCACGCTCCAGCTGAGATTCACGAGATTTCCTATCTCTTCGAGAATCTTTCCAATCATGTTATTGTCTGCAAATTCTAAATTTATTAGCTTTCTGAGATTCAGTGTTATAAAAATTAAAAAAAAAATAAAAATAAAAGGTTGAAGACAAACTGACATCTGAAAATTTTCAACTCCATCTAAAAGTTGAAGGCGTAAAGGTCTTCGGAGTCCGAGAGAGAAAGAGAGAGAGAGAGGGGGGGGGGAGGGGAGGGGCAAAGTTGTCGTTGTGGTAAAATAGTGAGGATTTTTTTCGTAATATACATGTCACGGAAAAATAGGACTTACTTTTTGCAAAGTGCTTTTGACAAAAAGCATCACTTTGATGCTTTTGTTGAAACGTACTTTTTTAACTTTTTTTAATTTAAAAGTACTTTAATATAAAATTACCAAACAAGTAAATTTTATCATTTAAGTACTTTAAACCATTTTAAAGCACTTTTTAGACTTTTCTACCGCAACCCCAAACAGGCTCTAAAGCTAAATAACAAGCTTTATTGTTTGAAATTGGCATGACAGTTTTCATCCAAAAACTGCTCCACGTTCTGAGTGGAGGCATTTTCAGTAGCAGCAGTTATGTTTTGTGCGAGCAAAATGAGAGAAGTTTAAGAAGGGAAAGTCTATAGTTTGCACGCATTTTTTTTGGATAAATTAAAAATCAACTATTTTTAATGGTAGCCTAGGAGTGCACGCACCTGTAAAATTGCTTTAAAAAGCTATTTTTAACGGTAAAATTAGATTATTTGGTTATTACATATTAAATTATATGATTTTTAATCTCCAAAAACATAAAAAGTTTGTTTCTCATTTTCATCAAACATATTCTTTTAAATAATATTTCAATTTAAAAAAAGATTATTACTGGAAAAAAGTGCCCATATAATTTTTAAATAATTACAATTTTGCCCTGTGATCTTATCACAAACAGACACTACCTCAAATGATCTTTTATGTCATTTCTACTTCTATAAACACTTTTTATATTATTTTCAAAAAAATATAACGTGTTTGAAAATGTCTTAAATATATGATTATCAAACAATAAATAATTTTTTAACAATGAAGCTTATTACTTAAACTCTACAATTAAAAATGCTAAAATTAAAAATTATAGTACCCACTACAATCTAAAACATGCATTGCATCTAATAATAATAATATTAATCATTTAAACTCTCAAGCAAAACATTAAGGGGCTATAGTGAGATCGATGAGATGAGATGATTTTAGATAAAAATTTAAAGTTGAATAAAATATTATTTTTTAATATTATTATTGTTTTAAAATTTTAAAAAGTTGAATTGTTTATTATATTTTATATAAAAAATTGAAAAAATTATAATAATAAGATAAGATGATTGAATATGAGATGAGATGGTTTACACCTAACAATCCTCCAATATAAAGACAACAAAAGAATAGTAACAATGAAATCCCGTGAGAACTCATCTTTTCCCCCTTTCAGTACCAAACACGGACTTGTTTTTGGTAAGCTTTTCGCATTGTAATGTAGGGCAGTAAATACTAGAGCCTTTTCGGTTTCTTAATTTAAGACGTTAATTCCATACTTGTATGGTTTTCTTCATATCCACGTAAAAGCATGTGATTTAATATAATATTGAGACTATATATATCTTTGACATTTCATGCATTTTTTTTTTTAAAGTTTATATATATATATTAATTATTGGAGGATTTGTGAAGGGGATCGAATCCAAGGCCTCTCTTTAAAAGTTGAGTCTCATGCCATCTAAGCCACATGCTTTTTTAACAAAAGATATATTATCTCTTTGACATTTCAGACATGTTTTACAAATCAAACAAGACATAACAAAGGTTGCACTTTTCTGTCGTTTATGCATATAATTATAATGGTCCACATTGAAGTACCCACGGGTCCCTCCCAATATTTGGTATTGAAATATTAGTAATCCTATCGATGGAGATGTGTCCTCAAGTGTACTGCATGGATTGTACTGCTAAATCTATATCATGTACTTACTCTCAAACTTAACAGGAATGTAAATGTACTGGATTTATGAATTGCTATATATAATAAACCTCAGCTCTTTAATTAAGTTCTAGCTAATATATACATGGTGTCCAAGCCCTCCTCAAGGATCTTACGTCTCCTCTTGATCTGATCTCTCCTCCTGCCGACGGCCGTTTCCTTAATTCTTTACGTACATATGATCTCCTAGTCTTTTCTTTTCCATGACTCCCAAGACAGCACTTCCAGCTAGCTCTTTATCTTTTGATCTTCTACGCCAAATACTAATGCAACCGCCAATGCCAGTACACCATTGAAAGACGAGACGAATTACTCAAACGATTCGTGGTATATATTTTTCAAAATCAAGCTGCAAGCTGTCCTATATTATTATTTCAATACTGTACAACGACCCGTGGAGAACTTAGCCGGTTTTCAACTGGCCTGTGGGCGGTTTCTAGGGGATTACCTCTACCTTACGCTCATTTTATTCGTGGTGTACGTCGGTATTAATTGGTATGAACGGAGCATGATTTCTTTGAATCTTCTAATCTATTTCTAGTTTTTATTTCTCGATGAATTTGCGGCCATTTTGTCTTTTTTATTGAGAATTAATGAGTAATAATGTACTCTTGTTTAAATCTAGCTTATCCTTTTTGATAGGTTCAAACAATTTGAATCACTACTTCTCTTTCTTTTTCACTATTCCAACAACCCATCATCAATATAATTAGCTTGTGAATAATTGAGTCATAGTGATCGAACCTATGTACCTTGAGTTGAGAGCAAAGTAACATGCATGGCAGTAGGAAAATGATGTGTTTAATTTTCATTTTTTAATTTGATTAATGGAAGCGGATTAGCTCTACCAAACCCACTAGGTTAGTAGTACCCATATTGCAAGGATTAGGTTAAATATTTTTTAAGGCGTCCTGTGAAAAATGACGTTCTGACAATTTCGTCGCCTCTACACCTCGACAATCACTTCATATTTTATCATATAAACATAATAAATTTACAGTACTGGATGTCCAACTAGTGGGGGTGCCCTCTATTTTATTATATAGATTCCTTTTCGAGATAATATTAAGAAATAATAGATCGAACCCAAAACAAGGTGATGACTTTACTTAATTAAATGGAAAACCCATGTGAATGTGATGGCCAAGGCGTGCTTTTTTATCGGATGGGATCATAGGAAGCCACGTTGTTGACTTTATCTTTTAGAGTTGTCCCGCTTGACCCGCATAGCTAGGCTGCACTATTCTTCCTCGTGCCTTCTTATTATTGATTTATTTTCATCAACTTTTAATAAGTTGGACGAACTTTCATCTAACTTTCAAATCCAATGGCTAAAAAGTCGGTGTTCAATTATTAATCATACTATATATTCATATATGATAGTCGATCTAGAGCTAGCTAGCTAGCTAGACAACTTGCATTGGCTCGTTCATTATAAAGAAAATATTTAGATCGACAGAAAATTCAAATTAGTTTGGTCAATGTAGAAAATCCAATTTAAAAAACTTTTTCTCCCTTCCTACTGGCAAACAAAGAAAAAATAACTTGGATAGGTTGACAAGCAACCCCGTTCACAATTAGAGATTATCTTGATGACAAGGATTATTGAGGAATCAACATCAGTGTAATTGCTTAATTTACACCTTCAACATATGCTTATTTATTAGCGTTCGTCCAAACTTTGCTTAATTCTTGAATTTCAAATTACTATGTTTTTACGAAATCCCAGGAATTACTGTCACAATTTCACATGCAACGTTTATACTACGTTGGCTAATTGTATCACTAATCTTAAAGCTAGTTGCTAAATATTGTACTCTTTCACTGCTAATAAATATTAGTGTTAGCAGTGAAATTAATGCATAATTATATCACTAATTAGCAAAAGTTTAATTTCAAAAAGCTTAATTCCTCGATAAAATTCCCCCACGTGTTCGTCATTAGAAAATAAACTCGATCATCAGCTTCCAAAATTGACAATGTGCATGAACATTTTGAGATAAGTATTTTTGTTTCCTTTTTTTTAAAAAAAAAAATTTTTTCGAGTTGGCATGAGCTCATATCGAGAAAAGTCTTGCGGAGTTCGATTATAAAAACAAAAGCCTTTGCTCTTCAACTTCGCACCAAAAGCAGCCCATGGCTTCTCTCTCAACTCAACCACCCTCCACTAGCATCAACACGGTGGCCGCTGCCACCACCAACTTCTCTTTCTATCCAACCTTTCCAAAAAGGACCCAGATTTCAAAATTTGGAAAGCGGAACCTTCGCCTTGCTCCTGGAGCACTTTCATGCAGAGCCGCAAACAATGACCAAAACCTTACATCTAGCTCCAGAGATGGACAGCCTTCTCAAGGGAAGTTCGACAGGAGAGACGTCCTCATTGGCCTAGGAGGACTCTATGGTGCTGCTGGTCTTTACAATGATCCTTTTGCCTTGGCGGCTCCCGTGTCAGCACCGGACATAACAAGGTGCGGCAAGGCAGACTTGCCCGCCGGCGCAAAACCAACCAACTGCTGCCCACCACTAGCCACAAAGATCATAGATTTTAAGCTACCTACCAAGAACTCCCCCTTGCGTGTTAGGCCTGCTGCTCATTTGGCTGACAAGGAGTACATAGCCAAATATAACAAGGCCATTGAGCTCATGAAAGCCCTTCCAGCCGACGATCCACGTAATTTCACACAACAGGCTAATGTCCATTGCGCCTATTGTGATGGGGCCTACGAGCAAGTTGGTTTCCCAAACCTTGACCTCCAAGTACACAATTCTTGGCTCTTTTTTCCATTCCATCGCTATTACTTGTACTTCTATGAGAAGATCTTGGGAAAGTTGATTGGGGATCCCTCCTTTGCCTTGCCATTTTGGAACTGGGATGCCCCTGCTGGCATGCAATTGCCTGCCATGTATGCCGACCCCAAGTCACCACTCTATGATGCTCTTCGCAACGCCAATCACCAGCCACCGACCCTGTTGGACCTTGACTATAACGGTACTGATGTGGCAACAACAAATCAAGACCAACTCTCTAGCAATCTCAGCATCATGTACAGGCAAATGGTGTCCAATGGCAAGAATGCCAAGCTATTTCTTGGCAGCGCTTACCGTGCTGGGGATGACCCTGACCCAGGTGCCGGCTCTTTAGAGAATATTCCCCACGGTCCTGTCCACATATGGACTGGTGACAATACCCAGCCTAATTTGGAGGACATGGGAAACTTCTACTCGGCTGGTAGAGATCCAATCTTTTTCGCTCACCACTCCAATGTTGACCGAATGTGGGCCGTATGGAAGACATTGGGAGGAAAAAGAACTGATTTCACAGATTCAGATTGGTTAAATGCAGGATTTCTCTTCTACGATGAAAATGGACAGGCTGTTCGTGTTAAGGTTAAGGACTGCCTTGACACCACCAAGTTGGGTTATGTTTATCAAGATGTTGATCTTCCTTGGCTAAAATCTAAGCCGACTCGCAAATCTAAGCTCAAGAAAGTGGCGAAATTTATTCATTTAGGGCATCATGGGGATGTAGCAATTGCAGCTGAAACATCTTCAAGCGTCAAGTTCCCGATTGTTTTGGACAAGGTGATAAGTACTGTGGTCGCTAGGCCCAGGAAATCGAGGAGCAAGAAAGAAAAGGAAGACGAGGAGGAAGTGTTGGTGATTGAAGGCATCGAGTTTGATAGAGATGCGCCGGTGAAGTTCGACGTTTTTATAAATGATGAGGACGACTCGCCTACCACTAGGCCAGACAAGACGGAGTTCGCAGGAAGCTTTGTGAACGTGCCGCATAAGCACAAACATGGTAAGAAGATGAACACCATCTTGAGGTTAGGGATCTCTGACTTGTTGGAGGACTTAGATGCTGAAGGCGATGACACTATTGTGGTGACTTTGGTTCCACGGTATGGGAAAGGGCTGACCTCCATTGGTGGGATCAAGATTGAGCTAAGTGATTGAAATCCTCAACAATCAGTAGTACTAGTGTTGTGGTAATTTCCGTTCATCATGGTCTGCTCTTGTTCTTTTGAGTTAATTCCTACCCGGTTTTTCTTTCGAAATTGTGGTACGTTATTAATCGACCAATCGGGCTACTTTCTTTAAATTATCCTGTAATTGGGCAGCAGCTTGTCTATCTAATAAAATCATCTACATGATCTTGTCTTTGTTTTTTATTATGGTTTTCCACTTTCGATTTGTTTTCCCGTTGTTTTGTCGACAGCCAAGGTTATCGATCAGATGCATGAAACAAGCCTTATCACCCATATTGTTGCCCGTTCGGAAGGGCCCGAGTTTTCTTCATTTGTATGAATTTATTTTTTAAATGGGTTATGGATATATAAACCGATATAAATATATAATTGGTATAAGTGAGTGATCAGATAAACAAAACTCTCCATTTGAAAAGGATAATATTCATTTATTATAAAATATATGATAAGAGTCTTCATCATTTTTCACTTATCATGAATTTAGCTAAATATTTTCAACAATACAATGATGAAAACGTGTCTCATAATTACACTGAAAAAAAAAATACACTACTCAATTAAAATGAAATCGAGATCAGGTAGATTGGAAAAAAGGAAAAAAAATGAAGAGGTAGGATTCTGTTAGCTAGCTAGGAACGACTTGGAACTACTACTGTTACCTTAAGCTTAAAAAAATGTGTCTTACTGGATGCCCATGTTACATAACAGTGAGATCTAGGATTTGGAGGATTTTTTGAGTTTTAAAACTTTATCATAGTCTACAGTTGATTTTCTGACATCCCATAAGTGTTTGTTAATTTTTTCGAGTAAGCACAGCTACCCAGGTTGTCGGTAATTCATTAACTTTTTTTTTTTAACACTATCCTGCAGAGTCACCTGTATAAATACCTTTTTATTTTTGGTTAGGGTGCGGTCCAATTTTGACCACTGAGCGTGTCCGTTTAGTATAATTTTATTATTATTAATTTTTTTTTTCAACCTATTTAAATATTTTTAAAAAATAAGAAAATATATCAATATATTAAAAGTCATTTTCTCTTATTTGATTATTAAATAAATTTTTTTTAACAAAATTATACTTTAATCTAAAATATTTTCTTGAGTAGTACGTACGGGACAGCCACCGTCCTTAAATTGTATCTGCCTTCATAATGAATCATGAATGGTATTATTAAAGATGCATACGGCGGGACATGTAACTCCATTAACGATTACCAAATAGAAAGAAATTATTGTATAGCTAGCACGATTGATTTCCATTCGCTAGCTTTTGGTGGATCTTCTAGTACTCATCCTGAGATTTGTCAATTAATGCAAGTTGTTCCATGCACGTCTCTTTTTCGTCACCCTCGTCTATTTTTTTTTTTTTTTAATTTTTTTTTTTAATTTTTAATTTTTTTAAGTTTGTCAAGAAGTAATTGTTAAATTATGGATGTATTTTCAGTTTTTATATTAATTTTTCCTTCTTTCTGTTGGTTGTGTGGGGAATTTTATCTACAATTATCACGCACTGGCCTACTTCAGTACCTCTTGATCTATGAGCTCTCGATCCACCAAATAGCATCACTACCTGCAACGTGTCCCATCCGTCGGTCCATGTGGCTTATGCACACGTACGTGAGTGCCAATATCACACGTACGCAGTCAATGCTTTAGGTTTTATTATTTCAATTTTTTTAGAGAGAGATTGTATGTATCGTTCGTGAATTAATGGTTACCCCACATATATGGGAGATGAGATTTTCGTCCATTAATCCATCATTAATTATAGGATGGTCTTGGTGCACAACCTACTTTTATTGGCTCCTTGAATGCTACTTTTAAGGCAATTTTCTTGATTTTGGATAGTTAGAAATATTTTTTTAAAGAGAAATTTTATTTACAGTCTTCATTTAAGAACGATATGTGCATGCCTTTTATTAAATTAAAAAAAATGTCATTTTAAAAAGAATATTTTTATAATTTTAAAAAATTTTAAAAATAAAATTACATAAGCCTACATTGTAATATCTAAATGGGGACTATATATAATATCGCTCTTTTTTTAAATAATAATGTTACATATACTTACACTTTTACTTATAAGATTTATTTTGTTAATTTTCTTTTAAATTCTAAATTCTAAATTTTAAATTTATTGATTTTCAGTATATTAATAATTAACACGTAAAAAAATAAATTTTTTATAAATTTTTCTTAAATAAATCTAGCATTTTCCTTTTTTAAAAGTAAGCATTTCATTAAATCAAGATAGATGAGCAGAGGGCAGGTTTACCTACCAAACACTTATTACATTTATAGCAGACCACTAGAATTTCTAAATGGCATTAATCCCCCTGAATTATTTAATTTGGATTATTAATAAAAGCACAGTACGAAATGATTTAGATGATCGACTCAAGTCTCAAGTAACCAAAATAATAAAATACAATAACAATTAAAAATTTGATATACCTTATAAATACTAAACAACTTGCAACCAATTCATATGGTCAAGTCACATTAATCTGTGCACCCTAAAACATGCTTAATTAATTTCCTCTCACTCTCTCTATATTATATATATATATATATATATATATATATATATAATGCGTGTTTACTGTCAAGTTTCTGATGAATGCTTGAAGGTATGACTCTATGAATACAAGATAGAAGCAGAGGAAATGAAGAGAATGACTTTCTGATATTGAATTAATGAATTGATACAACTACAGAATGTATTTATAGAGATAAAAGATAATAACAGAAAAATAACTAACTTTTTACATCTTTTCCTACTTTAACCCGTGCTTCTCTAGACTTTAGTTCCATTTGCTCAATTTGTGAAGTTATACTCCAACACCCCCCCTCAAGATGAACATGTATATTAAGAATGTTCATCTTGCGAAGAGTGTGATGAAAAGGGAGAGAGCCTAAAGGCTTTGTGAATATATCTGCCAGCTGCAATTTGGAAGGAATGTGAAAAAGTTTAATAATATTTTGTTGCAGCTTTTCTCGAACAAGATGGCAGTCAATTTGTATGTGCTTTGTTCTCTCATGCTGAACTGGATTGGTTGCAATGGACAATGCTGATTTACTGTTTGTATAGAGTAGTGTTGGTTGTTGATGGCTAATGTTTAAGTCTTGCAAGGCATAAAGGAGCCACTGGACTTCACAGGTTGTTGAAGCAAGGGCTCGGTATTCTGCTTCTGCAGATGATCTGCTAATGGTAGCCTGCTTTTTACTTTTCCATGAAATCAATGAGTTACCTAGAAAAATAGCAAAGCCTGTTACACTCCTTCGAGTGTCAACACACCCTGCCCAATCACTGTCTGAGAAGGCCTTTAATTGCAATTCTGATGAAGAGGAGAAGAATAAGCCTTGCCCTGGTGTAGCTTTGAGATATCTGAGTACTCTAACAGTTGCTTGGTGATGACTAACAGCTGGCTTGGCAAGAAATTGACTCAGAACTTGAACTGAATAAGCAAGGTCAGGTCTAGTAATTGTTAGATACAGTAACCTTCCAACCATTCTTCTATAAGCTGAAGGGTCTTCATAGAGATCAGAATCTGTTGCAGTAAGTTTAAGATTCGACTCCATTGGAAAGGCAGAAGGCTTAGCACCAAGAATTCCAGTATCTTGAAGTATGTCTAAGGCATACTTTCTTTGACAGATTGATATGCCATTTTTAGACCTTGCCACTTCCAAGCCAAGGAAGTATTTGAGTTCCCCCAAATCTTTAATTGTGAACTTGTCATGTAAAAAACTTTTAAGCAACTCAATCTCTAGCAAACTGTCACTAGCAAGTAGAACATCATCTACATAGATTAGGAGTGCTATAAAAGAGGATTCAGATTTCTTAATGAACAAAGAACAATCTGAATTTCCTTGAGTAAAGCCATAATTAAGTAAAGCAGTAGACAGTTTTGCAAACCATTGCCTAGAGGCTTGTTTTAAACCATAAAGGCTTTTGAGAAGTCTACAAACTTTGTTGTCACCTTTGACAGCCAATCCAGGGGGCAATTCCATATAAACTTCTTCATGTAAATCTCCATGCAAAAAAGCATTATTCACATCTAGTTGATGAATGTGCCAATTTTTAACTGCTGCTATAGCAAGAATCAACCGAATAGATGTGATCTTGGCTACTGGAGAAAATGTGTCAAAGAAGTCTAAGCCTTCTTGTTGAGTGTAGCCTTTAGCTACTAATCTGGCTTTGTGCCTTTCTATAGTGCCATCTGCCTTATACTTAATTCGAAATACCCATTTGCAACCTATGGTCTGTTTGTGTTGAGGAAGAGTAACAAGTTCCCAAGTTTTGTTTAACTCTAAGGCATTTAATTCATTTTGCATAGCAACTTGCCATTCAGGTATTTTGGCAGCTTGTTTGTAGGTTTTGGGTTCTTGTGTGGCTGAAATGGATGCTAGAAAGGCTTTATGAGATGTTGATAATCGATTTGCAGAGAGAAAAGCAGAAATAGGATAGAGAATACCTGAATTAACAGAACAACCAGCAGAAGTAGATGATTGATTTGCACTTGAAACAGTAGAAACATTACCACAATAATAATCCTGCAAGAATACTGGTTGTTGTTTAATTCTTGTAGATTTTCTGAGTTGTTGTGTGTTTGAGGCAGATTGGTCAGATTCATTAGTATTGGAAAGGTCCTGAGCATTAGGCAAAGAAGGTGAGTCAGAATATAAAATTGGTTCATTAGACAAAGAGGCTAGATTTTGATCTGACTGAATGATACTAGAGGGATTATGATCTTTTCTGATTTGATCATAAAAAAATTCTGAAGTAGAGTTGGTTGGAGGAAATAGAAAAGAGTGTGTCTCAGAATATGGAATAGGTGGAAGAGCTTTAAAGGGAAAACTGTTTTCATAGAAAACTACATTTCTCGAAATGAATATTTTGTTTGTATTAAGGTCCATCAGCTTATAGCCTTTTATATCAGAGGGGTAACCTAAGAAAAGACATTTTGTAGCTCTTGGATCAAATTTATGTCTGTGATTTGTAAGTGTTGAGGCAAAGCAAAGACAACCAAAAACTTTTAGATGGGAGAGATTAGGTGCTTTGTTGAAAAGCATTTCAAATGGTGTTTTATTTTTGAGAAGGGGGGTAGGAATTCTGTTTATGATGTGGGCAGCAGTCAACACACAATCACTCCAAAAAGTTAAAGGTATATTTGCTTGAAACATTAAGGCTCTGGCAGTGTTTAACAAGTGTTGATGTTTCCTCTCCACAACTCCATTTTGTTGTGGAGTTTCCACACAACTCCTTTGATGTATAATTCCATGATCATCATAGAATTGAGTTAAAAAGAATTCTGGTCCATTGTCTGTCCTTATTGTTTTGATAGGAACACTGAATTGTGTTTCTACCATTTTATAGAAACTTTTAAGTATAGAAGAGACTTCAGATTTTGTTTTGAGCATATAAACCCAAGTACATCGTGTGAAGTCATCAACTATAGTGAGAAAGAATATGAAACCAGAATATGAAATAATACCAAAGGGACCCCATATGTCACAATGAATCAATTCAAACATTTTATTAGAAACAGTTTGAGATACAGGAAAAGAAAGTTTTCTTTGCTTTGCTAAATGACATATATCACAAACATTTGTAGAATCAAGAGATATGGATGATTCTAATTGTTTAAGAGAAGGTAATCTGGAGCTAGAAACATGGCCTAATCTGTAGTGCCAAAGATCTAATTGAGTTTGAGTAATGGTTGAAGCAGAGGATGGAGAATTAAACTGGGGTTGATTGCAGGTAGCAGCTTTTGTGGTAGCTTGAGATAAGTGGTAAAGTCCATGTTTCTCAAATGCAATCCCAATCATCTTCTTTGCTGATTGGTCCTGTAAAAGGCAGTAAGAATCAAAGAAAGATACAGACAGATTAGAGTCTTTTGTAAGTTTGGAAACAGATAGTAAATTGAATGAAAAACTTGGAACACATAACACATTATGTAGAAATAATGTGTTTGAGAGGCATATAGTACCAATATAAGTAGCTGGGACAGAATTGCCATTGGGCAGATTAATAGAAGTATTAATTGGTTTAGGTGTGGAAGAGTAGAGAAGGGGTGAACAGATCATGTGATCTGTTGCACCAGTATCCAAAATCCATGAAAAATGATGCTGTGAAGTTGAAGAAACTGAATAACAAGAAGTTAGTAGTTTACCAGAAAATTGAGAAGTAACAAGATTCACAGCTGGAGTAGGAGATGGATTTGAATTTGCAAGTGCTAGTAGTTTAGTAAATTCCTCAGAAGTCAAAGAAAACTTTTGATTCTCATTACTATTTTGAATGTAAACCTCTCCAGTTGAAATGGCAGCATGGGCAGTAGGGAGATTTCGCTTTCCTTTAGGTCCAGTCCAACCGGGAGGATAACCATGAAGTTGGAAACATTTTTCCACTGTATGTCCATGATATCCACAATGAGTGCAGTACAAAGAAGACTTCTTCTGCTTGTCTTTGGAAAACTTTGACTGAACAAATGACTGATTATTCTGTTTTACTAACAAGGCATGAGTTTCATGGCCTACAGAATTTGTTAGCTGTCGTTGGCTTTCCTCTTGAAGCAGTAAGGAAAAGACTTTGGCCATGCTTGGTAATGGGAAAACAAGAAGTAATTGACTCCTGACTGAAGCATAGGAATCGTTTAACCCAACCAAGAACTTTAATACATAATCAGATTGCTGTCGAAGTAGTAAGAAGTCAAAAAGATTGCATGTGCATGATGCCATCTTTCCACAAGTGCAAGTTGGGAATGGTCTGTAGCTAACATATTCATCCCATAAGGTTTTGAAAGCATTGAAGTATTCCGTGATTGATAAAGGACCTTGAGTTATAGAACTAAGGGCTTTTTCAAGATGAAAAACTCTTGGACCATCACTTTTTAAGTATCTAGTTTTCAACTCATTCCAAAGATCAACAACTGAGACAACATAAAGCAAACTATTCCTTATTTCTTTAGAGATGAAATTCATTAACCAAGAAAGTACCAAATTATTGGCACGCAACCAAGCTGTATGAAGAACTTGTTGAGTAGCAGGAGGAGCAGTAATCGAACCATTGATAAATGCCACCTTGTTCTTGACAGTCAATGCTATGGTGATGGATCGACTCCATGCTATGTAATTATCTCCAACAAAAATTTCTGACACTAGAAGAGCACTAGGATTGTCACTTGGATGTAGATAATAAGGACTAGAGGAATCATCAGAGGGATTTATGACAGAATTTGAAGACTTTGCAGATTTTGAAGAATTTGCAGAATTTTCAGAAGAATCCATCTTGAAAATCTATCCAAGAAAGTACAAGAAAATGCAAGAAAGTGCAAGAAGGATCACTACAAAAATTCCCGAGCAGAATTTTGTAATGCAGATTTCAAGAACTAACAAAAATGAAAGATAAGAAGATGAATTTGCGGAAGCAATAATGTTTTCAATCTGATACCATGTCAAGTTTCTGATGAATGCTTGAAGGTAGGACTCTATGAATACAAGATAGAAGCAGAGGAAATGAAGAGAATGACTTTCTGATATTGAATTAATGAATTGATACAACTACAGAATGTATTTATAGAGATAAAAGATAATAACAGAAAAATAACTAACTTTTTACATCTTTTCTTACTTCAACCCGTGCTTCTCTAGACTTTAATTCCATTTGCTCAATTTGTGAAGCTATACTTCAACATTTACAAAGACTTTGAAAACCTAGCATTGATATATATATATATATATATTATTCGTAACTCTTACTTCAATGGAAGAGTCTACACATCCCATGCGTGTTTGCGTACGCCTATGTATATCATGTTATTATTTTCTCTTTAATCACATACATGCAATAAAAAATAAATAAAGAGATCAAGTGCTATAGATACAAAAATATTATATAAAAATAAACTCATAAATTAATGCATCTTCCTTTGATCTATCAAATTTATTTTAGAATAAAAATAAATTTACAATATAACATACTATATTAATTCACGTCAATTTATAAATTTATTTTTACATAATATCTTTATGACTAAAATATTTATATTTTCAAATTTATATCACCGTTTTGCGAGAACCCCTAGCCACGCCCTCCTGTCCTGTGTTTCGTATGTATTGGTGTCAAATTCAAAATTTTCCCGGTGAGATGGAAATAGACGACCTAGCTCTGTAAAGTCCGGAAGCAACTCAGAAAATGTTTTTGCAGTCGTGCTCAGATTTAGTAGGCAGCTGCAGTTTGGTTTGGGCCATTAATTCTAAGTTGCCGAGCAATGTCCTCTCGCAGGCATATTATTATATGTAATATTCTGATAATTAAATGCTTAACCAAATTAGCATCTACCAGTTTTAGGATTTATAGATTAATGGTTGGATCTTTAATAAATAGTAATAGAGCAAGAACTACATTATGAGTTTAAGTCACAGATGAGACGGTATAGGCTGGATTAAAATGTCTTAGTACTATATATGGATATGATGTTAAGTCATTGAATATTAATAAATGGAGAAAGCTACCAAAATGGAAATAGCTACCACCAGATCAGTGTCGATAGAGTAGGCTGTCATGGATGTAGAATTCAGAAGCGTAGTATAATATTATGATTCTAAAGATTAAAGATTTAACTAAATTAACGTTTAATAGTCTTAAAACTTTTGAATTAACAGTTGAGTCTTTATCATTATAGCTTCTTTACAATATTATTAGAGCATCTCGTTTTAGCGGCAAATCTGAGCCAGCCCAACAGAGCCGCGGATAAGATAAGCCCAAACCGGGTAATATTAGTCCACTATAAGAAGACAAGTTCTGGGTCATGTTACCATTGGATCCGGCCCGGGACTAGATAAATCTTGGGTCCTATTGCCATTGGTATTGAGCCTACTGGGGGACCAAGCTCCCTTTGACCCACTAAGAAAAGAAATAGGGTCCCTGTCCTACTCCTTTCCAGCTAGCTTCGAAACATGTACTGAATTGTACTACTGCTAAATCAATCTGTACTCTCTCATGAAATTAGTCTTGTACTATAAAAAAACAAAACATATATAAATTACTCAATATAGCACCAACGACACTCTCATATCATAATTTCATCGATCTGCATGATGCATGGTTACCGGCCGACCGCTCGCTCCTTATAAGGTCTTGTCCTTCCTTCCCACTTTCCGATTGCCTGTTCTTGACGCATCTCCATCCACTTTTTTCCATTATTGTTCAATATGTTTCCCTAGATACTACTACTACTTTCTTTTTTCTATCTACACGAATTATTGCGTCTCCCAAGTCACATCGCACCACCGAAAGGTCAACTGTAGATTTAGGTTAGAATATTAGATTTCGAAGTGAATTAGCTGTTTTTTGTCCTTTTGCAAGAGTGCGAATCAGCCTGTGATGAACTTTGCATCGATCGGTGTGCAATTTTTACAGTTTTAAGGTGGTTCTCCTGTTCCAATTCCTCAGTACTGTAATTAGTGAAGCTGGTGAGTGGTTGTACTGAGAATAATGAAGAGAGGAGAAGAGAAACCAAAAAGCTAAAAGAGGAAACGACCTCCACCTACTACTTTTTTTCACCTTTGAAATCTAGGACCATAGAAGTTAATCACACACCAACCACGTCCTGATGAGAGATTCAAGACTTTAAACGTGCGACGTGGAAATGATAACTTGAAAAGGGTCTTGACAAGAAATTATTGACTTAAAAGATCAGATCTTGGGGAGACAGATCAGTATCAACCCACATCTGTCCCATATGTAGATGTTTGCCACGTTCCAGATCCGCCCTTTTTTTTCGTTTAATTCTTTACATAATTCTATATCTGGGTGTATCTCCTGGTGTTTTAGCGCATGCAGGTTCAGGCAAATTAAGTAGCAACGCTGCAACAATATGCACGAACAGCTGCGTTGCGTTTGGATAATGAGACTATCTGAGTTACTTTAATATTTTTATTATTATTTATTATTTTATTATTATTTTTTATTTATTTTTATTATTATTCTTTACTTTTACCTATTTTTTTAATTCTATTATTATTTTATTATTACTTTTCATTTATTTTTTAATATTATTTACAATTCTCTTCGATACTTCTCAACGTTCAAACCCACCCTGATTTGAGGAATGCTACTCGAATGTTAAGGGAGAAACCAAACATGTATATATTTGGTCATTTCTAATTCTAGATTGTGAATTCCCAAATCTAAACTAAAGGGCCCCCATTCCGAAAGATATCACTACCCTTTGGGACTTTAGAATACTGTCCGCTGTTGCTACAAGCCCTTCGACCACATTAATTACTTGAATACCTTTTCAATTTCCACCACATATATGATATATCGTAGATATCACTCCCGCGCGTGACGACCCCAGTACGTACACATCACATGATTCACATTTATATATCTATCGGGATCACGAGGCCGGTAGGGACGCGTTAATCGGCGCGGGGGGGACCCGGCGGGCCGACGGCCCTCCCACTTCGCACCAAATCTCTGGCAAAAAACAAAAAATCCCACGGGTTTTTGGCCCGTTTATGATGATGTCCGCTGATGGAACAACGTGCAGCTTATAGCTAGTGGGGTCCACGAGTTTTTTTTTTTATAATAATTCAAAATCTCCTCTATTTTTTTCTCAAATTTTTATGTAGATAGAAAAGAGTTATAAACCTTGCATGCTTTTCAAAATCTTTTAAAATTTGCATATATATATATATATATAGAAATGGCTCATTCTAATTTTTTTTATATGATCTAAAACTTTATTTAATTTTTATATATTATGAATTTACAATGGTGTGACCCCTTCAAAAGTAATTTCTTTGCCTCCAATAATTCTTTCAATTTGATAGATATATAAATTCTAAAAAATTTTAAAACTAAAATTAAATTTATGATAATAATAAACTTATTAATGATATCAAATTTCTTAATTATACGATATCGAGTTTCTTAATATGGAAGTTAAAGTTAAACACTAGAAGAATAATTTAATGTTGATGTTTTATATGAAGAAATAGATGGGAAATTTTTTTATTACGCAAGAAAATAGTTATTTCATATCTCAATTGTAACATTATATATTTAATGTGAAATCAAAATATTTAAATTTTACATGAAATTTTTATAAACTAACTTACATGCTGGAATACAAGACGAATTTATAAAAAAATCACTTGTTAGTTTTTATTGAGATCAAAATTTTGAAAAATACCATTACAAAAATGGTAATAAACAAATATTATTTGGAGAAAGACGACATAAGAAATCAAAAGGAAATATTAAGTTGTGCTTTTTAGAATTTTATTTTTATTTATATATATTGCAAATTATAAATATTTTTCTTTAGAAATGAAAGCTCTCTTTTTAAGTAGATGATTTTATTGAGATGTGAGTTTTAGATATACAGATGGTGATGTCGTAAAATTCAAACTTAAAGATTTATTTATTATTTTACATAAATGTTACGCGTTATAAAAAGTGACCCCACAGAAAAATGTCCGGTAACGCTCACGCCACCATCCCTTGTCGCTAAAAGTCTAGGGTGTGCGTTTTACTTTTCCTCATCGAAAGGATCCTTGACGGGAGACTGTAGACTATATGTGATTAGCAGCAGCCGTCTACTGCAGCATTCATCGATAAGTTCAAAGGATATCGTTCACTAGTAACAAAGCTTAGCCATCGTTGGTTACCAAAGTTAACGTTAAACTAATAAATGCTTTGCGTGGGTAGACAACCAATTACGTATTAGCAATACAATGCCTCCAACGATAGGTCAGATGTCATTTTATAATGGCCTGAAAAGCCTTGTCCTTTATTTTCAACGTACCCCCCAAAAGAAAAAGAAAATTTCCACGCGCACTCGGTGGCTATTTTAGTTTTGTCGGCTTCGAAGAATAAGAGAAAGTTTGGGATTGAGTTTGAAAATTTAAAAAGTATTTTAAATTGTTTAAAAGTTAAAAAAAATGACATGATAAATTTATAAAAAGTATTTTAATGATTTAAAAAAAGTTAAAATCTATTTTTTTAAAAATATTAAATTAAAACTTTTATTCTATAGATAATTGTACATTTTAAAAAAATTAATATAATTAACTTTAAAAGTATTTTAGAAACATAATTACCAAACAGTAAATAATTTTTTAATAATAAAATTTGTTATTTAAGTTAAAAGTTATAAATTCTAAACTTATAAGTTATATTTATTACCGCAATCCCAACGTACATAGCATATTCAGAACGACAATTTTATTTTATTTGTATTTTTTTTTTCCCCCTTGAATTAATTCCCATCGAGAAAAGTCTTGCTATCTTTTATTATAAAAGCAAGGTCCTTTATGCTTTACCTTCACACAACTTGTTGCACATGGCTTCTCTCTTGGCCTCCTCCTCCCCAAGAAGCACCAACATGGTGGCTGCCACCACCACCACCATTCCGGCCACCCCCTCTTTCTCTCCCTGTTTTCCTAGAAATACCCAAGTTTCTAGAGTTGGGAAGCAATTATACCGTCGCATTACTACTAGAGTGGCATGCAGAGCTACAAATGGTGACCAACACAATATTAATAATGGACAAAATCCTCAAGGGAAGTTCGATAGAAGAGATGTACTCCTTGGCCTCGGAGGCATGTATGGTGCTGCCAATCTCTGCAATGACCCGTTTGCGTTGGCAGATCCGATATCCGCGCCAGAGTTAACAAAGTGTAGCGAGGCAGACCTTCCAGAAGGCGCACTACCAGTCAATTGCTGCCCACCGGCATCCAAAAAGATCAAAGACTTTGTTTTACCTACCCAAAACTCTCCCTTACGTGTTAGGCCTGCCGCTCATTTGGTTAACAAGGATTACATAGCCAAATATAACAAAGCCATTGAGCTCATGAAATCCCTCCCAGCTGATGACCCGCGTAGTTTCACCCAACAAGCTAATGTCCACTGCGCCTACTGCGACGGGGCTTACACACAAGTCGGTTTTCCAGACTTGGACCTCCAAATTCACGATTGTTGGCTCTTCTTTCCATTCCATCGCTACTACGTGTACTTCTACGAGAAAATATTGGGCAAGTTGATTGGCGATCCCACTTTTGCCTTGCCATTCTGGAACTGGGACTCCCCTCCTGGCATGCAATTGCCATCCTTGTATGCTAACTCCAACTCAGCACTCTATAACGCTCTGCGCGACGCCGACCACCAGCCACCGACCCTACTTGATCTTGACTACGGCGGTACGGACGAGTCAACGACAAAAGAAGATCAGTACTCTAGCAACCTCAAAATCATGTACCGGCAGATGGTGTCCGGCGCCAAGAACCCGAGGCTATTTTTCGGCAGCCCTTATCGGGCTGGGGATGATCCTGACCCAGGTGCTGGCTCAATCGAGACCACTCCCCACGGTCCTGTCCACCTATGGACCGGTGACGACACCCAACCTAACAACGAGGACATGGGGAACTTCTACTCGGCCGGTAGAGATCCAATCTTTTTCGCTCACCATTCCAATGTGGACCGGATGTGGACCATATGGAAAACATTAGGGGGGAAACGAAAAGATATCACAGACCCAGATTGGTTGAACTCCACATTTTTCTTCTATGATGAAAATGCTGATCCTGTTCGTGTTAAGGTTAAGGACTGCGTTGATAACACTAAGCTGAGATATGTTTATCAAGATGTGGAGATTCCATGGCTAAAGACCAAGCCGACTCGTAAATCTAAGGTTAAGAAAGTAGCTAAGGTCTTTCCAGTCGGACATGGGGGTGTAGCACAAGCGGCTGAAACATCGAGCGTTAAGTTTCCGATTGTTTTGGACAAGGTGATAAGGACTGTTGTCGCTAGGCCCAAGAAATCGAGGAGCAAGAAAGAAAAGGACGACGAGGAAGAAGTTTTAGTGATTGACGGCATTGAGGTTGAGAGAGATGTTCCAGTGAAGTTTGATGTTTTTATCAACGACGAGGATGACTCACCTACCGGGCCTGGAAACACGGAGTTTGCAGGAAGCTTTGTGAGCGTGCCGCAGCAGAAGAAGGGGAAGAAGAAGAAAACTCGCCTGAGGATAGGGATCTCTGACTTGTTGGAAGACTTGGAAGCTGAAGATGATGACACCGTGGTGGTGACTTTGGTACCCCGGTATGGGAAAGGGCAGGCCACCATTAGTGGGATCAAGATTGAGCTTGTTGGTTAGAACTTAATCAGTAATTACGAGTTGTTTGCGGTCCTTGCTTTATTGGCCAATATTATGGGCAAACTACTTAAATAATTTAATGTTTCGGTCGCAACTTTTCATATTTTGCATTTTCTTTTTTCTTTTTCTTCGTTATTCTTCCTAAGGTTGTGATCAAATGAATAAAACAAGCAAGGTGCAGTACCATGTCTGGAGTAAGGAATAAAAATGAGTTTTTACATTTGGAACGTTTTTCTTAAATCTCGATACCATCATCTAACGAAATCGTGAATCCATTTACCTTGTTAGAGCATTAGTAATAGATTAATCATTTCAATCTTTAAAATTTGTAAAATTTGTAACCTTTTTACTTTTAGTTAATCATTCAAAATTAAAACTCTACATTAAATTAGTCATCAAATTCTCTATATAATAAATTATTATTATTTTTTATAATTTATATTTCTTTAATTAATCTTTAGTTTTAATTACTTTTTTATTCTAATTTCATAATCTTAACTTCCAATAACCATATCCTCCAAAATACAGAGTTTGAATTCAAATCAAGGATATATATATATATACTGCATATTTTCATTTTCATATCTTATAAAATACAGAGTTTGGATTTAAATATGATCAACTGTGAGCATATTTGAGAGAGCTGTGGGCAATTTTACTGGAAGAAAAATGAAAAGGAGATGTGAAGGGAGAGTAAAAGGAAAAGGAAAAGAAAAATAATGAGATGGTATTGTTAAATGAATGTGCAGGAGAGAAGAGAAGCCTTGTGAAGAAGGAGATGTTGCGGGAAGGAAAACCCAGATAGCTGTGCAACAGAAAACAATAAAATATTAATATGAAGGTGTTATAGTTCACTTCAAATATAAAAAATGGAATGAATTTACTGTATTTTAAAATTCAAATAAAATGTGCTTAGCCAATTTAATGTAGACTAAATTTAATAGATATTCTCTATAATACGAAGAGCACTAACATTTAGCTAAATTAATGCCAAATCAATGCCAATACTCTTATATAGCTAGATCTGTAGGTTATGTTTAACAAGTAGGCTGCTACTAGTCTGCCGTCTTTTTAATTTTTTGTTTTTAAATTCATATTTTAGAAAAAATATATATTAATATATTTAAAAATTACTTTCTTAATTATTAAATAATAAAAATTAAATATATAAACGGTCAACATAAAAATATAATTCATCCATTTGATCAACTGAAATTGAAACTGGAATAGTAGGGTCTGACAATAAATTAATGTAGATCGGTGGGGATAAGAAAGGAACCTTTAAGGAAATCTCAAGCAACCTTATCCAAAATCTCTCTGACTCTTCTGATATTTTTGGATATCCACTCAGATTCGTATGTGATAGCTCCCATTGGATGGCATATCCATCAAACTAATAAAGTAGATATATAAATGTATGGCTGGTGGCCTTTCCGTCCATACCTAACGTTTTTGACTCTAAATTTGGTGAGTTTCGTAAATTTGGAATAATAATTCTATTTTGTAGCTCTATTTTCTCTATTTCACTATAAGAAAAATGAATTTTTACAATCAATTAATAGTAACGAAAAGAGTATTAGCAATGAATTCTTTATTTTCTCTATTTCACTACAAGAAAAATGGATTTTTGCGACCAATTAATAGCAACGAAAAGAGTATTAGCAACCAATTTACCAATTCTCTATTTTCTCTATTTCACTACAAAAAAAATGGATTTTTGCGACCAATTAATAGCAACGAATTGGTTGCTAATACTCTTTTCGTTTCTATTAATTAGTCGCAAAAATCCGTTTTTCTTGTAGTGAATTTATTTTGATTACTTATATATTTAATTTTTTTATTTACTGATTAAAGAAGAAATTATTAATGTTTTAATATTTTTAAAAAATGGTGATGGAATAATTGCTCTTTTGACCACTTTGCACTATTGAAAACAGAGATAATCTCGGTGCAAAAAGAATATTTCACTTTCGGCGGAAGAAGACAAACTACTTTCGACGATCGTCTGCCAGCATGGGTAAATAGTGACAAAAAGTCACTATTCACTATTTGCTTTTTAACAGTTTTTCTCGTAATTTACGGGATTACTTTATCTTGTACAGAAGCTTCCTTACTCTATAAAAGGACTCCTCATTTCTTTTGTTGACAGAGCCAATTACATCGGCAACTATCCCAGAGAGAACTCCCAAAGAACTCCCTGCTTAAACTCTAGCTTCCTTACGATCTTTTGCTTTCTTTTGATTTCATAAGCTTGTAAGTCTATCCAGTTTCATTTTGAAACTTGTTTATATTGGAATAAAATATTTGAAGTTTTGATTTCTTCTGTTTGTTCAAACCTTCCTACTACATTCTGGCATAGGAAGAAACATGAAGTTTCTTTGCCTTACATAAAAGGATTTTCAGAATCTAAAATACCCACCAAGGCGCGACCCATTCAGATGAATAGGGAAACCCTTGAGTTTTGCAAAACCGAGATTGAGGATCTTCTTGCTAAACGTATCATTAGGCATAGCAAGTCACCTTGGTCGTGTGCAGTGTTTTATGTCTAGAAAAAAGCTGAGATTGAGCGTGGGACACCCCGTCTGGTCATAAACTACAAACCCCTGAATGAAGTCTTAGAGTGGATTAGGTACCCTATTCCCAATAAACAAGACTTGATTCAAAGATTAGAAGGTACAGTCGTGTTCTCCAAGTTTGACCTTAAGTCTGGATTTTGGCAAATCCAAATTTGGAAGTCAGATCGTTACAAGACTGGTTTCACCACCCCCCTGGGTCACTACGAGTGGAACATTATGCCATTTGGTCTGAAGAACGCTCCTAGTGAATTCCAAAATATCATGAATGATATCTTTTCGTCATTCACTTTATTCACCATAGTTTACATCGATGATGTACTTGTATTCTCCAAATCTATTGATGAACACTGGAAACATCTTGAAACATTTCTTGCAGTCATCAAAAGAAATGGACTTGTCCTTTCAGCTTCGAAAATGAAACTTTTTCAAACCAAGATCAGATTTCTTGGTTTCGACATTTTCGAAGGAAAAATCAAACCTATCTAGTGAGCTATTGAGTTTTCTGACAAATTCCCAGATGTTATTCTTGACAAGAACCAACTTCAAAGATTCATTGGTTCTTTGAATTACATCTCTGACTTCTACCAGGATATGAGAAAACAGTGTCGCCCATTGTTCGCGAGGCTGAAATCTAATCCTGATCCGTGGACTGATGTTCACACCAAACTTATCCAGAAAATCAAGGCACATGTCAAAACTCTTCCGTGTCTTGGTATTCCTATCTTAAATAGCTTCAAGATTGTCCAGACTGACGCCAGTGACATAGGCTATGGCGGCATCTTAAAACAAGTTGTTTCACCAGGTTCCTCCGAACAAATCGTTCGCTTCCACTCCGGAACTTGGAATCATGCACAACATAACTATAGTACTATTAAAAAAGAATTACTATCTGTTGTTTTGTGCATATCTAAATTTCAATCTGATTTGCTTAACCAAAAATTCCTTCTGATGATTGATTGTAAGTCCGCAAAAGAAATTTTAGAAAAAGATGTTAAAAACATTGCATCAAAACAGATTTTTGCACGATGGCAAGCTGTTTTAAGTGTTTTTGATTTTGACATTGAAGTTATTAAAGGATTGGATAACTTCATCCCTGATTTTCTTACCCGTGAATTTCTTGCAGAAAAACCATGAGTAAGAAGAAGAAACCTGGAGGACTTCCCAGTTCCTCCTCTATATCCAAGTTGTTAGGACCTCTGGTACCAACAACTCTTTTGACCACGGCTTCCTCCCCACTGGAGATAGCTAATAGATTCACCAGTCTAGGGCAAGCTCCCAGATTGGTTACCCCTGCATCTTTTGCTTCAACCCTAGCCACACCCTGTGACCCTTTTGCTAATCCATTAGCAGTAACAGGACCTCGGCCGGCGAGCAAATTTATCAGTGCTAACAAGGCACCCTATCACAAAAAACCGTGGTTTGATAATCTGTTCTATATTGAGAAATCATACAAAATAGATCCATATCAAATCGCAATTGATTATTTCCTACGAGATTTTCACTGGATCCCTGACAACCCAGCCAAAGATCTCAAGAATATTTAAAAATATTAAAAAAATAAAAATTATAAAAAAAAATTTGGCCCAGATACATGCTCCTTATCACTCAATTTGGAAAGCCAATGACAGCTGAAAATGAGTTAGCCTATATAATGTTATATATAGTCATGAATTATATAAATATCATATTTTCTTAAATAAAAGTGTGAAATTTATTATTAAAAAATTAATTTTTTCTCATTAATCTAATATTTATTTATTTTAAATAAATGCATGATGCTTGTTTCTCTATAACTATAGATATAATTTTTTTTATATTAATATAGGGGTTGAGCTCTCTCTCTCTATACATTATATATATATATATATTGGATCTCTAATGTAGTGATAATATTTCTTTTGAATATAGATAGCATCTCTAATAAGCTGTAAGTAATAATAAAATCATATAAAAAGAAAGTAATTGTTTTACTTGGATTGACAAATTTTGAAGAAATATATGTTAGACCTTTGGTTTTCCTACAAAATTTTTGTCTTTTTCAAGGTGGTTCACTTCATCTAAGATGATACACTTCATTTATCAAGTATAGGTAATTGTCCTTCATAAATAAAGTGGTGACCCTTGCTATTTTTTTATGGATGAAATAATGAGGGAAGCCTAAAGGTTGTATGAGTAATAAATGAGGCTCCCTTGTCTTGTCTATATAAATGGGCTTATGTTTTCCATTAGAACCATCCCAAAAAGTTATAAGGCAAAGGCTAAAAGTCCCCGTGTGACATAAGTGGACTTATCGAAAGTGTGGGCTTGTCACCTCCGGTTGTGGGCTTATGTAATAGGGGAAGTCTAAAGGTTGTAGGAGTAATAAATGAGGGTCCCTAGTTTTGCCTATATAAAGAGGTTTGTGTTTTCCATTAGAACCATCCCAAAAAGTTCTAAGGCAAAGGCTAGAAGTCTCTTCCCTACAAAGTCTCTACTCTCTTTTGAATTATCAAGTACAAATGACTAGAGGTAAAAGATCCTATAAATTTTTTTATTCATTAAAGTTATTTTCTATCATTTGGTATCAGAGCGGTTGTCTTTCAGTTTTGTGTTTGAATTATTAGCATTTCACTTTGTTCATGGAGTGGGCTTTTGAAATCCAGTTTTGTTCCTTGTTTTATTTTCTTAGCAAGATTAATTTTTTTTTTGTCATAATCTATATCGTGAGGAGAAAAGCCGGGTCATGATTTCAAATTTTTTTTTGTGGGCTTAATTTCAAGTTTTATTCATATTGATGGGCCTTTGGGCTAATTTACAGTTTTTTTTTTTTAAGGAGCCAGTTGTATTTCTTTTAATAATAAAGGTAATGCCACAGCATCCTTATTATTTAAAAGAATACATTAAAAAAATAGAATCTCATTGTAATTAAATCATAGGTTTTAAGTATTTAT
The DNA here is from genome assembly GCA_011037825.1 of Carya cathayensis. Taxonomy (NCBI): domain Eukaryota; kingdom Viridiplantae; phylum Streptophyta; class Magnoliopsida; order Fagales; family Juglandaceae; genus Carya; species Carya cathayensis. Next base: position 121,849 of record QGSO01000727.1, on the reverse strand, counting down.
CCCTACAGGAAAATCTATAATTCTTGTGATTTAATTAGTATAAGAAAATGATTTTCGGTATTGACAGTAAAATTTATCTTCTGCCTACAGGTGTGGATAGTTTTATTTGTTAATATTTGGAATAATTTGTCTTATAAATAAATATAAGTAAATTTATACTGTTATACAACATTTTCCCGCAGGAAGGTTAAAATTTACTTGAATTTATAGCATTAAAGTTTTTCTTGGTTTTGCAGCTGTTGTACCACAATCCTTAGCTTATGGTATTTATTTTATTCCAATGCTTGATGGCACTAATTTTTCTGACTGGAAAGATTCGGTTCAATTTACCTTGGGTATATGGACCTTGACTATGCACTCCGTGTGGAGCAACCACTTGCTACCACGGATACGAATGCACAGGAAGTTATTGAAAAACGCCAATGGTGGGAGCGATCTAATCGCCTAAGTCTAATGCTCATAAAGTCTCGCATGAGTAAGAGCATTAGAGGTTCTATTGGTGATTGCGCTACAATTAAGGAATTAATGCAGGCAATTGAGGATCAGTTTGTTCGCTCTGACAAGGCTTTAGTTAGCACTCTTATCAGACAATTCACTACTAAAGCCTTTGACAGTTTTAAGGGTATGCATGCATACATTACAGAAATGAGAGACATTGTTTCTCAACTTAAGGGCTTAAAGATAAAGATATCTGAGCCATTCTTGGTCCATTTCATTATTGACTCACTGTCATCTGAGTATGGACCTTTCAAGAACTCTTACAACACACATAAGGAAAACTGGTCAGTTACGGATCTTCTCACCATGTGTGTGCTTGAAGAAGAAAGGATGAAGCATGATCGACCTGAAAGTGCAAATATGGTCGTGAATGATAAAGTTAAGACCGATAAGGGCCAAAGTGGACCTCAAAAGAAAAAGAAGCATAATGTGCCATCAAAATCCAATGGATCTAATGGCAAAAAGGTGACCTGCTTCTTTTGCAAGAAAGAGGGACATGTTAAGAAGAGCTGCATCAAGTATAAAGAATGGCTTGAGAAGAAAGATAGTTCTATATCTCTTGTGTGTCATGAATCTTTTTTCATTGATGCTCCTAAAAATTCATGGTGGATTGACTCCGGTTCTTCAATTCATATTGTGAATACATTGTAGGGTTTTCTCACCAGAAGGAAACCAACAACAAGTGAACTTTGGGTTTTCACCGGAAATAAAGGGCGTTCACAAGTTATTGCAGTTGGAGTTTTTAGAGTGATTATCAAATCGGGACATGTTTTGGATTTAAATAATGTTTTTTATATTCCAAAATTTTGTAGAAATTTAATTTCTGTTTCCAAACTTGTTATCAAAAGATACAGTTTCTTTTTTGAAAATGTTATGACTATTTTTAAGAATAAAATTCCTGTTGGTTCTGGAACTTTAGTTGATAACTTGTTTAAATTAGATATTCATCCGATTTTGAAAAGAATTATCTCTCCCTGCATTCAGTTGACATTAAGAGAAACATTTTGAATGAAAAATCTTCTCTACTATGGCATAAGAGATTGGGACACCTCTCTATAGAGAGGATTAGACGGTTAGTAAAAGAAGGGGTCCTACAGGATCTTGATTTTACTGACTTCAAGAATTGTGTGGACTGCATAAAGGGTAAGCAGATCATCAATAATTCTAAAGGTTCAAGAAAGAGCTCAAATGTTTTTGAGATTATACACACAGATATCTGTGGACCATTTTCTACCCCTTGCCTGAATGGTCAGAGATATTTTATCTCATTTATTGACGCTATTCTAGGTATATGTATCTTTATCTTCTGAATGAGAAGGCTCAAGCACTAGACGTTTTCAAAGCCTATAAAGCAGAAGTAGAGAATCAAAGTGAAAAGAAAATCAAGATTGTAAGATCTGATAGAGGAGGGGAATATTATGGTAGATACACAGAACATGGACAAATTAAGGGTCCATTTGCAAATTTCCTTCAGGAAGAAGGCATTGTTGCCCAATATTCAATGCCTGGCACACCATCACAAAATGGTGTTGCAGAAAGAAGGAATCATACGCTAATGGATATGGTAATGAGCATGATTAGTAAATCTAATATGCAACTTTTCTTGTGGAGTGAATCTCTTAAAACTGCAATGTATATATTGAATATGGTTCCATTCAAATCTGTCTCTAAGACACCTTTCGAGTTGTGGAAAGGGTGGAAATCTAGTTTAAATCATATACACATATGTGGTTGTCCTGCTGAAATTAGAATTTATAATCCTAACATAAAGAAGTTAGATCCAAGGACAACTAGCGGTTTCTTTATTGGGTATTCAAATAACTCCAAAGGATATAGATTTTATTGTCCCAATAATAGCACTCGAATTTTCGAATCTAAAAATGCAAAATTTCTTGAGGATGTTGAACCAAGTGGGAGTGTGAATCCTCAAGAGGCCACTTTTGAGAAAACACTTGAACATGCTACTTTGCCTTCTTTTGGAGAAAGAATGGTTTTCTTAAGGCAAAATAGATCGCAAGATCATGTAATGACACCAATTCAAGTACAACATGTCCCCGTAAATGAGGTTCAATCTGAAGTTATTTTGTATTTACAATCTGAGCCAATTGAGTCATCTCCAAATGATGAAGTAATGGCTTTAAGAAGATCCTCAAGAGTACGTAGGCCTGCTATTCCAGATGATTACATTGTATACCTAATTGAGTCTGATTTTGACATTGGACTTTCGGAAGACCCAATTACGTTTTCACAAGCCATGAGTGGAGATAAATCTACATTTTGGTTGGATGCCATGAAAAATGAGTTAAAATCCATTTATAAGAACCAAGTCTGGGATCTCGTCGAATTACCAGAAGGGGCGGCAACAGTTGGCTGCAAATGGGTTTATAAAACCAAACGAGATTCTTCTGGTAATGTCGAATGATATAAAGCTAAACTTGTCGCTAAAGGATTCACTCAGAAAGAAGGCATTGATTATCATGAAACCTTCTCTCCGGTCTCTAAGAATGATTTGTTAAGGATAATCATGGTTTTAGTAGCTCATTTTGATTTAGAGTTACATTAAATGGATGTGAAAATGACTTTTCTTAATGGGGATCTTGATGAAGTAGTATACATGAAACAACCTGAGAGTTTCAATGATGACAGTCAGAAAGTATGTAAATTGAAGAAGTCTCTTTATGGACTAAAACAAGCTTCCCGTCAATGGTATTTAAAGTTTCACAAGATTATTATCTCATATGGTTTTATCGAAAATCTTGTTGATCAATGTATATACCTTAAATTCAGTGGGAGCAAATACATTTTCTTAGTCAGTGGGAGCAAATACATTTTCTTAGTCCTTAGTCCTATATGTAGATGATATTCTTCTTGCAAGCAGTGATTTGGGATTGTTACATGAGACTAAACAATTTCTTTCCCAAAACTTTGAAATGAAGGATATGGGTAAAACCTCTTATGTCATTGGCATAGAGATTCACAGAGACAGGAAACAAAGAGTTTTAGGACTGTCTCAAAAGACTTACATTGAAAAAGTTTTACAGAGAATCGGTATGAAAGATTGTAAAGCCTCTGTAACTCCCATAATCAAAGGTGATAAATTTCATAAAGGACAATCACCTGAAAATGTATTGGAACAAGAGCAGATGAAAAGTGTGTCTTATGCATCTGCAGTGGGTAGCTTGATGTATGCTCAAGTTTGTACCCGTCCGGACATATGTCTAGCAGTTGGATTATTGGGTCGCTATCAAAGTAACCCAGGACTTCAACATTGGATAGCTGCAAAGAAGGTGATGCGATATTTACAAGGAACCAAGAATTACATGCTAACCTACAAGCATACAGAAAATTTGCAAGTGGTTGGCTATTCAGATTCGGATTTTGCCCGTTGTGTAGACACTAGAAAGTCTACTTCTAGATATATCTTTCTTCTTGCTGAATGAACTATATCTTGGAAGAGTACGAAGCAATCTATAGTTGATGTGTCTACTATGGAGGCAGAATTTATTGCGTGCTATGAAGCAACAACACAAGCCATATGGTTGACAAATTTTATCTCTGGTCTTAAAATTGTCGATTCCATTCAAAGACCAATAAAGATTCTTTGTGATAACACCGCTGTAGTGTTCTTCTCAAAGAACAATAAGAGCGGAAGCAGAAGCAAGCATATCGACATAAAGTATTTAAGTGTGAGAGAGAGCATCAAATATAATGTGGTGTATATTGAGCACACCAGTACATATTTGATATTAGCTAATCCAATGACCAAAGGTTTACCGGTAAAACAGTTTCAGGGTCATGTGGATCATATAGGCCTAACTAAAGTGTAATCTCTCATGTTACTGTATATTTCACAAAGAATAAAGTTGAATTCTGTTTCAATTTTGCACATAAAGTAACGAATTCGTCATATCCATTGGTTGATTAAGTTGGACCCGAATGACTTTTAATAGTTGTTCATAAAGTATTTTAAGGGATACTATGTATTGTGACACATGGAAGGGAAATGTTCACTATAAAGAGCAATAACACCATGGTTCGTATATAGGATACCTTGACAAAATTAAGGGCATTATTTTGGCCCTTTTAGTTGTACCTATTAAGTGAATCAAGTGGGAGAATGTTAGACCTTTGGTTTTCCTAGAAAACTTTTGTCTTCCCCAGGGTGGTTCACTTCATCTAAGATGATACACTTCATCTATCAAGCATAGGTAATTTGTCCTTCATAAATAAAGTGGTGACCCTTGCTATTTTTTAATGGATGAAATAATGAGGGAAGCCTAAAAGTTGTAGGAGTAATAAATGAGGGTCCCTAGTTTTGCCTATATAAAGAGGCTTGTGTTTTCCATTAGAACCATCCTAAAAAGTTCTAAGTCAAAGGCTAGAAGTCCATTCCCTATAAAGTCTCTACTCTCTTTTAAATATTCAAATACAAATAATTAGAGATAAAAGATCATATAAATTTTTTTATTCATTAAAATTATTTTCTATCAATATAAAGTTATAAACTAGGGCAGCTTATCCACTCCTAGAATTTGGTGAGTGTCTTGAGAGAATGATGCAAGCACGGACCACTGCCAATGCTGGCACTGTTCAGTGCTAACCTTGTCTCCACATGACTTTTTATAATGGACGCGGCTACTGTGCCGCGTGAGTTTTACCGCTGGCTTGCCGTCGGTTGTTGTTGTTTTTTTTTTTTAAAAAAAATTTCTTTTCACATTTTCTTAATCAATTTTTTAATTATTAAAAAAAAATATATCAACATATTTAAAATTATTTTCTTAATTATTAAAAAATAAACAAAAAATTCTCTATACATTTGAGCTGTACCGCCGGAACGGCACAGCAGCATTTTCTTTTTGTAATTACTAATTACCATATTCCGTGTTTCAAAACTCACGCCAACTGCCGACCATTGTTCCTTTCAAATTTTAGATTTTAATTATAATATATAGTTTAGTAGGATTTAATTAAGTTATGATTAGAAACATATTTTAGAATCTATCTGTTTCAAGCGTTACAAATGAATTTAAGGATCTTTTAATTGTCAACGACACGAGATTTTTATAATAAAGTTTTGAGTTAGAAAATTGCTAATTGCTATATACACGAGATCATGTGTACGGCCGGTGAGGGACGGGGCGATGATGAAGAGGACGGGCAATGACGTTAGAGTTTTCATTTTCTTCCCCTCCTCCTTCCTTTCCCAAACCCAAGCTCTGCGCGGCCTTCTTTTGCACCACCAAGAGAGATGTGTACCTGCCGGTGAAGGGCGATGACGTCAGGAACGAGAACTGATGGCAACCAAGTCGACGAACGGGGGGACGGAGACTGAGTTTGAGAATGCCTGGGCAGGGAATGAAAAAAAAAAAAAAAAAAAAATCTTGACCAGGTAACAAATTTTTTAAATATATATTTTTTAATTTAGTCCCGAGGACTGAGGAGATCATGATCATCCATTAAAAAAACAGAAAATGTCAAACTCTTTTTTCAAGGCAACGTGTATGGTTATTTTCTAGAGGAGTGACCGATTGATAGGGTATTCTTGTGTTTTGTTTTTTTTAATATTTAGTAACCAGATTTATAAATAAACTATTAATTATTCTCCTAATTTAGATCATTTAATTAAATATTTAATGCATGGCTCCGCTTATATATTTAATGCGAAAGACGATATTCGAACCAAATGGATCAAATTATTCTGGAGAATCGGGTGTTCATTTCTTGATCTATCTGCGACATGATATATATTCATGCCTGAAATTTCAAATGAGAAAAGAAAAGAGTCCTAGAGACATATATAGCATCGTTTGGGTGACAGTAGGCCGTGAAATTGACGAGTCAAGATGTGTGAACAAGCAATTGCACATGATGATCTGAGGCCATGATGTAATTAAATACATCCCTGCATGAGGAGGCAATGTGTTTAAATAAATTACAGATCAATCATTCACACGCAAGACAAAACTCCCACATAAATATTACAAACAGGAGTAGTGAAGAATTCAAGAGTTATAAAAACTTTCGAAGCCGTTTGTTAGCAAAATCGACCATTGGATGCAACTCGATCGATCGAGCAAACCTTGCGAAATCTATTTATATGTTAGCAAATATATGATTTGGCATGAATTAATGAATATTACTGGCCACAAAAATCTCATAATTTAGAGAGTATAAGGTGTGCTAGCCTTGTGTGGTTTGGTGCTTTTTGTAGGAGTGAAAATAGAGAGATCGAGTGATCGGTACTAGTGGTGGGGATCATTCTCTATTTCATGAGCCAATTCTCTTGTCAGTTTGTCAGCACGATCATCGTGTCCACCAGCAAATGTATAGACCCGAAATGCAAATTGGAAAGCTCTCCAAAGCATTTTGGTACATCCCTTCATTCGTGTGTCACTTTTTGATCCAGGTTCTTTCTTCTCTATTGCCTTTGCTTCCCTCCTCTCCTATAAGATTGTAAAAATGTCCACACAAGATCATATATAGTAAAGCCCTAATATTTGTATATGATGTGTTATTTCAAGTTAGCATTCATGTCAATATTAAGAAAATTGCACGCCGTCATGCCTTCACCATTTTCTAAAAGAGATAATCAAAATGTTTTATCTATAAATTCAAGTACTTCAACCTAGTAAATATCTCATATATCATGACTTGGTCACCCATTTGGGTATTATCTCAATTACCTTTAGAGCCAACTCCATGCAGGCTGAGGAAACATCCACCACAGCTTCTTTGATTCTTACGAGGATACTGAAGTCAAAATCTATATTATGACTCTTAAATTTCTTGGACTCTTCATCTTTGGCTCGTTCCAGTGCATCCACTTCTCCTTTGATCTGTATGTTAGTATTTTTTGTTCGTTATGAATATGCATATATGGATGAAGAAGATCAAAGCCTTACAGATCCCAAATTACCTTAGTAAAGTAACGTTCAACTTTGTCAAGCAGGTGGCACAAGGGTGCCACTATCTTCCAATTATGTAGTTCAGTGATTGTGGCCTCTAACTTTGAGTATAATGCTGCTGCTGTCCTTAGTGCTTCCAACTTCTTTACCGGGAAGCCTTCGAACCTTGCTAGCACCTGTAGCTTACAGTATTGCATGTCAAGAAAGTAAGTAGCAGAATAGCTAGGCAGTGATGACTGTGGAGTATAAATAGTAGTGGATTTTATATTGAAGAAGTTCATATCATAGTGACCTGCGATTCATCAGTTAAATGTTCAAGAATGGATTCCACGTTTTTTTGGAACTTGATAAGCTCGGCCATGTCATTGGTTTTGAAAGTATGAATGGCAGACTTCAGCTCCGTGATTGGTTTTGCATACTTTTGAACATCTTCTTCTATTTGTTGGAAGTATGCTGATCTGAGACACAAAAAGGGGAATAAATTGTGCCATATGGTTTGCCTTTATATACAATGTCCTTGACATATATTATCACTTAAGAGAGATTTTCTAATGTTAAAGCTACCTTTTTGTCATCTCTGCAAGAGCATCAGCCATTCCTTGTCTTCCACATGCACTACCAGCAACCCCCTTTCTCCCATTAGATGATTTACTTTCAAGGTTAGACCCTTCCACCTTTCCCTTAAGAGCCCGATACAGATTACCCATTTGGGATGACCTCTTCAATTTAGTAGCTGCTTTTTTGGGGCGTAAGGATTTTGCTGCGCCAAGTGGAGGAGGTGGAGGAGGAGCCCCATTTGCAAGTGGCATGGGTGGTGCTGATGACCCCGATCCTTTCAGAGGCATCATGGGCGGTGGTGGTGGGGGTGCTGCACCTTTGGAAGGCAGTATGAGCGGAGGAGGTGGTGGTGCTGCACCTTTGGAAGGCAACATGGGTGGAGGAGGTGGCTGTGCTGCACCCTTGGAAGGCAGCATGGGTGGTGGCGGTGGTGGAGAAGGCAGAGGCAATCTGGTTGGTGCTGCATTTGAAGGAAGCCCGAGTGGTGATTGTTTAATTGGTTGTGGTGGTGCTGGTATCAGGTTTTCCTGTAGCATGGGGTGCGGCGGCGATGATATTGGTATTATTGGTGTTCCTGCTGATACATCCGTGTTTGGTGGCAGCATGAGTGGTGAAGGTGGTGTTGGCGCTAGGATTTCTTCAGTTGGGCTTGTCACCGAGGTGATCATATGGGTTGTCTCTGGAGTTGTAGCTGGACTGTCGTTAATAACGTCAATTCTTCTCACTATTTCCCTTTTTCTAGTACCATTTAAGTCAGACCTCGGAACCTCTGGTGTGTCTTTTTTAGTACTGCTATCTCTTGTCTCAACAATGGTAGTTTTCACTTCAAAATTGCTTCTTTTTTCTATTCCTGTCATTGGTTCCTTAACCTTTTTGTTTAAACTCAAAGCATTGGAATCGTGGCCTCCTACACTTGATAATGCATTTAGTGCGAGGCGCTTTACATCAACAGGATTCAGTTTTCCAACTGCTCGAACTCTGAGAGACCAGAGAGTTGGTGGGTTGTAATACGTATTCGCTTTCTCTGCAGTTTTCGTATAACTATAAAATGAATCTGGAAGCACTGAGGTCGGGGTGGCTGGCGAAGCTGGAGAAGGGCAGCAGAAGGTGTTGCTGTCTGAATAGGCCGACTCCATGAAGGTTTTCTGAAATGTGTCAGCTTGTGGACAATTGTCCTTCTGGTCATCTTCATCCATGAAATCGAACTTTTCTCGTGCCATCTTATTCATGAAATCAAGTGTTTCCAGGACAATATCAACTACAACCACCAAAAATATAAGGATCTAGCCTTAGTGAAGGTAATTTGAAAGAAAGGTGAAAGAAAAGAAAATATCTTACAAAAACTTCGTGTAAGATGCTTTCTTTTGTCTTTTCTAAGGAGAAAAATGTGGCCTGAGGTGAGAGAATATGTCTTATACCAAGTTGTTCCGGATTGGTATTCTTCTTATACGATGGGAAATCATATTTAAATTTGTCGACCCAATCATGCCGCATCATCCATGAATCTCCAATAGATTTCAAAGCCCCCAAGAAGCAAGTTAGACTCTGTTTGCACCGAACACAGCCTGATTAGTACTGCTCTAAGTTACTCTAGCAAACAATTAAGAACTTCAAGCTAATATATCATGGTATTACGAGATGATAAACCTGATCCATAGATGCTCCGTTTATTTCTGAAAGCCGATTACTGGATATTATTTCTGGGTAAAGCTTTTGGAGATCTTCCGTTGTGCAGATCAACAGCTGCAAGAAGACAAATTAGTAGGAAGACCAAAATAACTGCAGCAGAACTCAAGAGAAGAGGCTAGGAGTTGCTACTTATGGTAAGTTGCAAAAAGAGAAATGGGAATGATACCTCATTTATGGAAGCCGAGCCTTGACAAGGAGGCAGATCGAGTATGTCTCGAAAGGACAAGATCTTGTTTCGGAGCTCCATCGCCAAAATTAAGTTGCCAGCTTTACCAAATGTGCTGCCTATTGATGTGCCTTGCACTTCCTTGTGACTCTTGGCCGAAAGCTTCTTGCGTATGTCATGGCCTTTCATCTCCTGTAGCAGTGATTCTTTTTTATATCAAAGATTTGTATCCAATGTTATGTAGGGAATCCAAAAGGTTTCTACTCGTCTAGAATTCTTTGCCTTTTATTGAAGGAATTGGATCCAACATATTTTAGCAACACGTACCGACATGATGAATTCTGAAAATAAAGATGCTTTTATATATCTTACATGACAAGACCTTTGAAGATGCTGTTTGGTTTTATTTCTCTTCGCAAAATCAATGTACCTAGTATTGTTTAGTTGACTGATTTTAAAAGTTGTTCAATCGGTTTAACGAAAAAAACTTGGATATTGGAAAAGCTCCAGAAACGCAAGGCATAGAATCATCAGAGAATTCAGAGAACCGATCAATCTTAATTCTACATATAATAGATCATGTGTAAAAAGATCGGGAACAGGCCACGATGATCAACAGACTAAGCAAAAGAGATTAACACAATTCATAAAGAAGAAAAAGGATACACACTCACACAGAGGAAAGAAAAAAGAAAATAAAAAACTGAGAAACCATGTTGTACGTACCTCGAATCCATATGCCTTGGGACGAGACAGCGTTGTTGGTACCAAACCGCAGCAGCTTCCTGTAGCCATGGCTATCAACAACACCAAGTCTAATGAAGACTTGAACGGCAATAAAACAATGATGATGTTGATGATGACCAATGACCATAAAAATTTGTCCTACCTTACCTGGTGAGGCACCAAGGCTTAGTTAATACATGAATTTATAAAAGCTTTGTGTAGAAAGCTGCAGAAGGCCGGGAGAAACAAGAAGTAATTGAGATCAATAGAAAAATCAGTACGTGCGGCGCACTTGGGCTCATACAAGTCTTAATGGACAACCATTATTGTGGAAATTCTCGGGAAAGAGAGATTCAGAAAGCAAAGGAAAAAAGAATGGTGCTTTTAAGGAGGAACAACTAGACATCGATCCCGCGTCAAGAGTTGCTTTCTTTGTAGTGAGTTAGTTTGTGTCATTCTTGGTCGAGTGTCTGTGCTTGTGGGTGCACCAGAAACGGGTAAACAATCCACTCGATGCAAGGTTGGATGGTTGCTATAGCTAAAGAAAGAGCGAGACAGGTTGAGGTTGTTGTCGAGTGAACCATTGTAATCTGTTACAAAATTCCCCAATTGTGCCACAATTTCCTAAATTTATCTGCAGTAAACACTTATATTAGACTAGGGTCCATCCTCTTTGTTTTGTTAATTATTAATAATTAAATACAAAATTAATCATCGTAATTTGCTTTAAATCCAAATTAGTTCTGTAGTTCTTAATTCACAATTTTCATTCTTATGATTTGTGGAATGATCAATTTAATCCACGTTTGGGTAATGAGATGAGATGAAAAGTTCTTAAAACTTCTAATAATTTTTTTCTCAAACATCTGTCAAATATAAAACACTTTTCAAGTTATTAAAAATGCAATCACATAAATATAAATGACTGTTTAATACATGTTACTTGATAGGCCACATGCTTGTCTCGTGTACAAAATTGAAAACCAAAGGATAGTTCAAGAAAACAATTTTGAAAACAAGATTTTTTAAAAGGAGCAAAGCAAAAGATAAATAAATAAATAAATAAAACCAAGATAAAATAAAACTTAATTTAAACATGACAAATTTCATATATTGAAAATGTAAACACTGTTAAAAAAAAAACCTAAATTCTAACAAACAACAAACACATATGTTTTAGGATTAAAAAAAAAAAAAAGAACAAAAAAAATTTATTTTTATATGAAATATACAAAAAAGGCAAGGGGTGACATGGAGTTACTCTTTTCCAAAGTAAGGGTGGTCGGGCGAGCATCCTTGACAGTGGGTGGGGAGGGGAGGTGGGACCGGAACACATGACATGCGATATATAATTGACATGGTCCACGTCTAAGTTCTTGTATCGCAAAGCATGTATATATGTGTGTGCCCCATGGTTTAATTGATGAAGGTGTCAACAGTACAGAGTCAATCACACCACCGACCGCGCTTTCATTGATCGTTGAAATAGAGTCATAATATAGTTTCAATTGTTAATGGACGACTGAATCAAAACAGATACATCAATCGCAAGAGGTACGACTGAATCAAAACAGATACATCAATCGCAAGAGGTAAGAGTTTCCTTCCAAGAAATCTCAAAAGGCTACGAAAAGCTTGAAGACTTGGCCATATTGGTATCTTTAAATAACAATCACTTGGAGAAAAGGGAGAAATGACTGTAGATGTTGAAATCTTAAAAAGTGGCCAAAAGCTACGGACTGTCTATGAGAGTTAACAGCAGGATAAAGATGCTCATGTCTTTTGTAAAATGTTCCGGGAGAAGAAACCGAGATGTATGGAAATATTTAGTAATTATAAAAAATATGTTGACTATAATCTGTCTGAATTATTTGTCTCAAGGACGGAAGCAATATAAGCAGTTGCAGTTAAGCCAGAAGAGGGAGAAGTAGCAAAAGGGTGCAGATAGAAGTTATCCTAGGATGTCATTTTGGCCTGCTACAACCTAGGTCTAAAACTTTGATACCAAGTTGACCGTTAGTTACCAAAAAGTCACGCACAAAATGTTTTGATCCAGACAATAATAATCACTCTCTTTCACATAGATAGTGATAAGCACAGCAGAAGTATTGAAACAAACAAATTTCTGGGTTACTATTTATTTTCCTGGCAATCTATGATACCATTCATCTCAACTCCAAATATGCCATTGGAGCACACCAGCAGTTCAAAGATTAGAATAAAGTAACCAGCAGCATCTACATATAGATCTCAAAAAGTATCTGCAAACTAAGGGATAATGGCCTAAACTAGAAAACTTTATCAACTATATGAGGAGCACATTGAAATAAGAAATTTTAAGAATTCAGAAGGTAAAAAGGCGAATTCAGGTGCAACAGTTGAATTGGCACTAATGAAAGACATTAAAATGATGTGGCGAGTAATATATACTAATACTGCAAATGCAGCCTTGGAACAGTATCACCTCATTAACAAGTAGGGAAAAAACAAATTTAAGTAGCTCGATCCAGCTTGGTGAATGTTTTCTTGGCTGGGACCATCTCTTTGGTCAATTAGCTCCTTTTCCATCACATTGGTTGGTAATGGTGCGGTTGAACTGTACAGAAAACCCTTTCAAATTTCAGAGTTGCACCAAGTAATGCTTTGTCATGGTTAACAGGGGTTCTGCTTCTGTGCACCCACGACATAATCTTCTTCTCAAGCTTGCATTTGTTAAGTAGCACTGACTTTGACAGAACCAATCCTGTTTGTATTACTAGTTGTGGAAATTAACTTTTCACTCTTAAAGGAACTTTTCATTGTTTTACTTTGGGATACGACTTTCTTTGATGTTGTTGGAGCAAAACGACCAGCTGCAGTTTTTTCAGCAATTCTTTTCTGGCGCTGGATCAACATATCTTCCATCTTTTTCCGGATTTCTTCTTCCTGTTAACAAGCATTTTTCAATTTTAGTGCTTGGAAATGAAGGTAACCAAAGAACTAACTCAGGAAACAAGGAACAGAATGTTTGTTAATACCTTCTCCAATTTGCTATTCTGGACAATCGGCCTGTTCACAGGAAATGGTTTCTTGCTTTTGGACATGATCTGATATTTGCTTTTTCCTAGAGCTCCACCCAAAACCTTTGATCTTGCTTCTTTGCTGGAGTATTTTGTTCCAGTAGCTTCACTATTATTGACACTGGTGCTCTTACAATTCAAAGGTAGCTTCTGGTCCACAGGTTCATTTGTTCCAGCACCAAAGCATTTTCCATTAGCTTCTGTGAGTGAGATGTCACTTCCATAGTTCATACTCAAAGAAAACCCAGCAAAATCCACTGTGGAATCTCGTTCAAATACCACACAAAGATCATCTGGATCATAGGCATTAGATACTTCATGCTTCACTTGCGAAATATTTGGAGTTCCGTCTTCTGAGTGGGCAGCTAAAGTCATATCAGTCTCAATACACATGTCCGTTTTCCATTGTGAGTCATACAGATCATCAACTGCTGATCGAGTCTCTATCATAAAAGAATCATCAATAAGTGTCCCTATTCTACTTTTCTCGGTGTGGGGGCAATCACCTTCTAATGACACAATGCAGTCCTCATCAAGGACCGTTTGCTGGATGTTTACATCCTGGTTTACTGGCATTCCTGAGTGATTGATAATAAACCAATCTTCTGTCCTCCCAGTCTTGATTATTGTCCTCTCAGCTGAACAATTAGATAATGTAATCCCAAGTCCGGTTCCTGACTCTCCCAATCTCTGGGGAATTACTAGTACCTCATCTGCAGAGTCCCTCCTCTTTATAACATGGTGGAAATTCTTGCTGTTTTCAAAATCTTCCAATTCAACTCTACCATCACTTTCACTCATCCTCTCAGTCGCAACAAAGGAATCAGCTGCAGCTGTCAGTTGGTTTGGAGCTTTTTCAACAACAGGTTTTAATGAGATTGATGTTTCAGAGTTTGCGACTGTACAATGTTCATTCTGAACATTTATCAGATGCAGTTTTTCCATCCCTCTAGTATGCGTCTCATCATTTTTCATCAGAAGGTTCTGAAAAGAATCCCAGTTCTCATTTCTTCTCTCTCCCTTAGAAGAATCTGTGATCAGATCGCTAAGAAGATCCTGATCAGCGGCATCACTTGACTGGTTCAAACTGTGGCAGCTCTTATCCAAACCCCTTGTCTTCTCGTTCCGCGAGTTTGAGTAATGTATCTTTTCAGATGATCCAATCGCATCCTCTATCTCCTGTTTAAGTGAATCTCCATTAATTAATTCTTCATCTGCAGAAGTTTCAACCGGGACTCCACCCCTGTCCCCATCTGTACTCTTAGGCCTGATATAGTTGATATTACGAATGAAAACTGTTCTGGAGGACTTCTTATTGCGTTCTTTTTTGTATGAATGCTCCATTAAAGAATTCTGTCTGTCTTGTGGTAAATTTGAATCTGAATCGCCCCCAGAATCAGAGTCACTGGACTCTGTTTGTCTGTCTTCTTCTGAATATACAACTTCTTTTTTATTTGGAAAGTTTTTCTTGCTCCCCACTGAATATGACTTCTGATTCCTATGATAATTGGATCGTGGCCACTGCATATTCTTTGCATTGTGAGGAACAGATTGCATAGTAGGGAAAGGATATCCTTGATGTGGAGGTATTTGTTGGATGGGAATTTGGAAATTGTATATATATGGAGGAATCTGGTCTGTCCATGGCATAGGCAATTGTAATTTTGCAGTAGAGGATGGTATCTGATCTGATGGCAAAGTATTATCTGCAAATGATGTAACCTTAACATCACAGAACTACCTTAGAACAGAGGTGTCTAGATTTTGTATTTATTATACACTCCATTGCCAAACATAAGGATTATATAAGTTCATAGTAACTTTCCGGTTTATGCAAGCAGCAGCAGTATTTGCTGTGAAACTTTTACTACTAGGTTCCACACACATTGAATAAGAGAATGGTGCAATTATAGAACCTCAAGTGTGTTGCCTTCAATTAGATAAAAAACTCTACATTGCTTTTGGATAGAAAAGTAGCAGATGTGTTTATTCCTAGAGGAAAGGTAAGGTATTATTAACTGAAATGCCGATCATTTAGTTTAGGTTAACAAAAAGACAAATGGAATTGTTTGTCATTGAGTGCTTTTTAGGAGACTGTTAGTCTAGTGGGTTTATAACTCACCATTGATGTATCTATTTGACTTTTTTTAATAGTTAAACATATATCGTTTCCTTGTAAAGAAAAACTTGAGTCTACATATCAATTCAATATACCTGAAATGCGGTTTATCACTGGGTGGATTATCTGTGAAATGGTTTACAGCATGCTATAGAAAGAATGCAAAGCACGATATTACAAGGTGAAAACAGAAAGCATTCATATTGGTAATTTTACTAACTTGAATCACAGAAAAATAGTTTTCATAGCACTGCGAATAAGCAATACAACAATGAATAATACCTTTTTTGCTGTGTATACTTGCTTGACTTATAGAAGAGCCAGATTTTGATGTATCCAAAGACTCATTTGGCACACCTTTAATGGTAGAGACACTACCTTTGGATGAGTCTAACACAGCACGTTGATTGTGAGCACTTATTTCATTTGTCAATACAATTCCAGATGCTTCCACAAATGAAAGTTCTGACGGGGAGCATGCTTGCATGGCTGTTAATTCCTCCATCCAAAGACCATCTGCATCCTTTTTCTTGCACAAATCTTTGAAATTAATACATGCTTCCCTGCATATGGTTGGCACTTGATCTTAAGACTTGAGTAAGAATATAATTTTTACGTTGAATTTTATTCCTTGAAATGGGAGAGAGAAATAAACCGAAGGGATTTGGATTTTACAGGTTTATGCTACCCGATGCATCTTAAAACCGACTAGAAGCATAACAGTACCCTTCATAGACTAACATTATACTCCTAAAACTATTTAAGACTGACATAATGTTGCACATAAATTAGTGAGTCAAACGTGTGATAGTAGTAGGGATATATTTTGGCCAAGCAAAGGAAGAAGGTAAAAGAATGAAAAAGGCTTTCAAATGAGATGAACCTTGATGACAGTTCTTTTAGTATGGACTTACTTGGATGGCCAAAAAACATTTTTGAAGGAAATTTCCATCATTGAAAATTAGGGAAAAAAAAGCATAATTTTGACTAGTGAAAACAAGAATCTATGATCTTTATCATTCTCATTTTACTTTTATTGGTCAACTGTATAGAGTGTCTGCATCTTGGTATTGAGTCTTTTGACGGTTTAGTTCCATTACATCCCAAATTCTAGCCTAAAGAACATGTATAGAACATAACAGTTCATACCTTAAACGCAATGCTCCAAAGGCACCTGCAAAGGAAATGAGATCATCTATATTGTCCATCTCAAATCCAGCAACAATACCACGCACATAAGCCATCGCCTGCTCTTTCAGAAGCAAAGTTTTCCGAGTATCTAAAAGGCGTTGGAGGTGAATCCTAGTCATGACAAAGGTGAAAGTATCAATGAAAGTACTTTATGCACTACAATTAAGTGTATTGGCATTTCAGCGAATGCAGAAAATTAAAATACAGGATGAGTTACCTGGAGTTTTCTTCTTTCACGTCATCATCTGTGCATTCTACTTCAGGTTTTAGCTGGGAGGAAAAATGGAAGAATATACTAATAAACTAATCACATGAATTCCTGGAAAAGCAGCGCCATTTCATATTTATTTGAACAAATCAAATACCTTGGGGGAATCAGGAGGCTTCTTTGTAAGACCATTAGCAGCTAAAACACTTCCTGATAAAATGAAGTTAATTAGTAGATAGAATTACTACGACATTCGGGCAAGTACTGTAACTCTCTTCCCAATTCTTTCTTCCAGGATCAAGTAAATCAAATTGAAAAGATGTATAATCCCTTAAACGTGTTTTATTTTTGCATTTAATTTTCTTCCACACTCAGAATGAATATCTTAAATGCAATTCAAGATTTTTTTGAGTTAAGCAGAGTTGACATGGAATGCACCTAACTAACAAGTCAAACTTGAACATTAAAGAGATGTATTTCATATGTGATCCAATATGTATGGGCATATACAATTAAAAAAAAAAAAAAAAAGCTTCAGAAACAGAGCATCATGTTGACTCCATTAAAGACATTAACTTAATGGATGAAAATCATCGAACCCAATCTCAGGGAGAAGCTTTGAGTTATTTAGGCTTGAACATGTTGCTCAATAATTATGAGGTGGGGACCAAACTAAAGTAACTCCAACGCAATTGGAAAAGGTTTAACAATGGTATCCAAGTTCTGAGTGTACCTTCCACCAATTGCCCATGTACATGGGTATTGGATAGTTCATTAGCTTGAACTGAACTGTCAATCTGCAAGATCTCTCTTTCTATGCTGACGAACCTCTCAAGAAGTGATGGTGTGCCTACAAAGCGCACAAATCTGCCCAAAAATGTTCAATGAATTATGAAACTCAAAGATATAACCCCCTGTTTCCTAAGAATGCCCATTCTTTTCTATAACAAACCCTCATACTTTTACATATGAGCAACCGATCCAAATTAAAAACCTAAACTATAAGAAAAAGTGTGGAAATCCAAGAAATGTTTGGGACCAGACTGTATATAACCTCCCTACACAGTCAACAACTTATTAGTATGAGAAAACTCAGTGATTATTCCGACCTTTATAAATCATGCAGCAGCATAATTGCTTAAGTGACATATGCTTGAATCGATGAAATTCAAAATCAAGGACGGTGTCATGCTGTTTCTCCAGGACCAATGGGTAAGGCCTTAATTTACTATAATTTAGGACATAAAGTAAATGAGCTGTGAGCGTTACCTTTCGACTGTGCCTTTGGTGAACCAGGGTGCAGCATGGGCGGGTGGGGAAAGCTTGATCAAGTACCCACCTTTTGAGATCTCATCTTTCAAAGATTTGAGGTGAGAAACGAAAGGGTCAAATAATCCAGAAGCTAGTTTCTCAGTAATGCCTCCAGAAAAGACCACAAGATCACATCTTGACAAAATTCAAACAAGCGCACACAAAAGAAGACATTTTTTTTTAATCAGTTAAGAACTTAATATAAGAACAGAAACAGAGAATTGTAGCGAAATACGTGAAAAGAAAGTGGGGAACCTGGTTCTAGTTGGGGTGAGCTGGAAGAGAGCATAATCGAGACGAGCTTTGGCGTCCATATTTGGCGGAAAAACAGAACGAGTGAGTGAGAGAGGGAGGGTTCAGAGGTTAACTATCTCAGAACGGTTGCTGGAAATGCAAGTTGATGCTCTAAAACATTATTGAGCGAAAGATCACGTTCTTGAACGTGCCTGTACGTCGCATTTCGCATTGTAAGATGAACTGTACATTGACTGTGAGAGAGAGTGAGAGAGAGCGCCAGCGGGAACTGATGAAGCACAGCACATGAATGGTGATGGGCTATTTCTTCGCTATCTGAACGCGCGGCCCACATGCAAAGTAGACAGCGCGGCCCACACGCATAGAGACAGCTGGATCTCTCTCCCTCTTGCTTTTTTTTTTTTTTTGAAGAATCTCTCCCTCTTGCTTTTAGGTCCTATTCTACTGTTTTTTTTTTTTTTTCTTTGTCCATATCTTCTCTCTTAATTCTCAGAAAATCAGTAGATTTTCTAAACAAATCATGGTGTGTTTTTCGTATAATGTGTATACTAATATTTGGAAATAATTTAATTAAAAAAAAGAATAATTGAAGAACTTAAGTTTAATACAAGATAAGGCATGAACACCATTAATCAAGAATTTATACGGATTAATTAATTATGTTAACGGAAATCGTTATTCTCTATAGTAATGCATGGGCTATCTTTTGGGGCTATAGTAAGAAAGACTATGATCAAAAGAAAGAGACGGTTATTGATCGATTAAAGAGAGAGAGAAGTCCCTTTATATCAAATTCAATTACGCACACGTATATATGTTAATGCTTCTCATGTTCCTGGTAAGTAAACCAGTTATAACCTTTACGTATATTTACGAGCAGTGTGTCACTGTGCTGTGTGTGTATACATACATATACGGTATAAAACCTTACAAAATTTTATAAAATCCATTGGGCATCACAAACATTATCTTCGTTTCCAAGCTGCAGCTTTTCTTTTTCGTTCTGCGTATGATATTTGACAATTTCTCTCATTATTTTCCTCCATTAATAGTGTGCAGGGGACAATAATAGACTACATTCATTTGAGAACTGATAGTGATATGAAAGTTGTTCCTCTCGCTGAGTTCCAGTACTTCACGATGCATGCAAAACTTCTTATGTTATCATCGTGACCGAAGTGTCAAGGCGGCTGGTGGCAATATACAAAGAGATGATCATATATATATAGGACAACCATATGTACATGCATGCAACTATATAATTACCTAAAGTTATACCCCACTTGCAATATTGAACTGGGTTCCAAGTGGCCGGTCCGGAAGTACAGTTGAGGACGCTCATAGCCGCAACTATTTTTCGAGACTTGTTGGAGATAATGCATGTATTGTTTTCTTAATGATAGGGATTGCATGCATGGGTCGGGAGAATTGAAGAGTTTTAATTAATGGAACCGACAATTATGAACTATTACTACTAATATTAATAAAAGTTTCCCACAGAAAATTAATAAATGTTCTAGAATCTATATATATTGTCCTTTAATTACGTCCGTAACGTACGTACCTCCCGAAAGAAGAGAGTATACTTTTTTGGATGAGAATTTCAGAGAAGGAACTTGGAAATATACAGAGTAATTAGAGGCGTAGGCGGCGGCCTAGGGCGAAAAAATAAAATGTCGGTCGTACGTCGCCATAAAAAAAAGTTTTCTAAACTGAGGATTCAAGAAGATTTTATGGGTATTGAAGAATCTTCAACCCAGAGAACTTTATTACGTCTTATTCCAAGTAGTTAGGAAGGTACGTAATTAGCATTCATATGCGCGGAATATATATAGAAGAAAAAATTAATAGCAGGAAAGGTAAAAGCAACTGCTTGCATAAATGCTTTGAAACATGCTAGCTTTGCTGATTACTGCGCGCTCGCTCGCATGCAAATAATTAATGTTGCCCCTGCAGTACTTTATAACGTAAATTCCTTGCATCAGCCGATCGAGCAAAGGCGAAGGTTCTTGGAAAAGATCAGGAATTAAGGTGCATGTATCATGCATTAATATATATATCTTTATATATGTAAAGTGGCTATCTAACGGAATTTTATTGATTTAACGGTTTTTGTTGTTTTACCGTTAAAATTAACACCGTTAGTTGCATGAATAAATTTAAATGACTTTCTCACTCTTCTTAAAAGTTTTTATTTTTTTAATCTCTCTCTTCTCAATCACTTATGAATAAATTCATAATTATCAAAGTTCATGCAGTATGCATCGATCCTAGAACCCATGCATTTATTAAGAGGTATATTATATATATAAATATATATTCTATTATATAAATATATATTCTATATAAATTTATATATGTGATTTAAAATTTCTATTAATTCCTTATATAAATAAAGAGAAATGTAAAATAATTAAGTTTAAATCTATTTACCAACTACATTTACAAATACAATTATTCCAATAAAATATTATTTATTTATCAATTTAAATTCATTATGAAACATTAAAATCAAATAATAATATCTTATAAAAACCTTAGTATTTTATTTCTTTATAAAAATTATATCACTTTTTAAAAATAATCGATTTATTAAACTAAGAAAACACATTATTTTACTATTAACGGTTTGTCTCCTGTACCACACAGTTTTGGTTCAAGGTTCTTTTTTTTTCTACGTATGTGTTGTTTCTAGCCGTACCCAAGAGCATATGCAGTAGTAAATAATAAGATTTTAATTTTAAATGTTTTAAAACCGATTTAAGTCTATCTTACTATTTAATGTTAGAAATTATTATTTTTTTCTAAAAGCATTACATGATTATTAATTAAAAAAAATTTCTTAATAAAAATAATATTAATTATTAAAAATAATATTTACGTCCATTGGACGATGCCCAACTACTAGTATATATATATATATACATATTACACGTGATGATCATGGAGGCAATTAGTTGAGGTGCCTCGTTAATTTTAAAATTTGTTTAGGAATGGAACTAAACTTTTTTAATTTAATATTAGGCGAAATTCCAAGGTGCATGCATTGAATTTCAAGAAAAAAAAAATAGTTCAGTCTAAGACATGAACACATTAATATTGCTTAAATTTAATTTATTGCAATTAAAACGAAATTCAGTAAGTATGGAGTTTAAAATGATCTGCTCACAAACTTTTGTTGCAAATATTTATTGTGCATGCGATGCACGACCCAGAAATTAAGGAAAATGGCTGACCATGTCGTACTTTGGTCGCCGTTTCGCCAGACCGAGTGTGATTTCGTTCCGCTTTATCAGATGAAGACAGATCATCCATGGCCCATGCAGTACTACTTCTCGATCTCGACCGAGTCAAAAGGTCACGTTTTCTCTGAACGATTCTGGAGTTTATACATACTTCTCTCAATTCTTATATACGATCATACGCGAAGAGGAAAATAAATAAACAAATCCTGATCACTGGGCGATGCTGGAAACGCAATATTATAATCGTCTACAATATATGCAGATCGATGATCAATAAACTCTTAAAATTCAAATGAGTTTCTGATTCTAACTACCACGACATATTATATATATATATATATAAAAGTAATTTTATATACGAACGTAAAGTGCGTAAATAACGTGAAACGATTTGAAAAATAATATAATTTATTATTAAAAAATAAATTTTTTCCATGTCACGTGGGTTTCATATTTTATTCACTTTTTTCAAAACGATTATATTGCAGTTGCATAATTTATGATTACAAATATATTTTTCTATATATATATTATAAAAAATGTTAGGTGTAGACATTTTTACATATTTATCTTCGTGCATTATTCTAATATGATTGGTTGCATCACTTTTTTTTATATATTAGTAAAATAATTGCTTTGACCAATCATATTAGTGAAGCGTATAAAGAATATATAAAAATGACTGTATGTAACAGATTTTTATTAATTATCATACATATGATAATTTAATAATAGTACGTATGATCATAATTAATTTGAGATCAGTTTTTGAGTACTTTTCACGATCGACTGAATTCGCTCGATCGGCAAAGGCAACAAAAGATATAATATGAAAAGAGCAGTCAAGAAGTGGCAGATTGATTAGGTAAAAAGTTTAATAATATTAATTAATTAATCTCGCCGCAATTAGCTAGAAGGACCATGGCAAAAATTAGTTACCCACTAATTAATTATATCCCGATTCAGAAAACCACGCAAACAGGAGACGAGTGACCGTTTCAGCGATCCTTAAAAGTTAATGACACAGTTAACGTGTTTGAAGGATTAAACAGTTCCAAGTAAGCCTAGAGAGTCAAAACATTCAAACGTGTTTACTCTATTATTTGCCTTCTTGAATACCGGGTAGTTTCTTCACAGTCCAACCAAGATTTGGAATTCTCTCGCCTTGAAAGTCAAACTCAGATTTTGGTCATTAATCAAAAGGCGAACCCCCTCAATACTATATATACACATATACCGTAGCTTCACAGGTCTATATCTTTTATTAGATACATACTACAATTACGACAAACAAAAGGCCAGCCGAAACTAAAAACATTAACGCGCGTATATTGCAAGATCGATCTGCAGCTTGATCATCTTTTGAGCCTTGAAACATAAGAATTCCGATACCTTATTGAAGAAGCCATGCAGCGTTCAGTAGCCTTGTCCAGGAGCTTTGTTCGTCCCTGGAATCAAATCCAACAACTGCCACGCTCACACGACGTGTTCATAAGCCACCGGGGGATAGATACGAGGAGAAACCTTGCCGGGTTACTTTACGACCACCTTTACAGGCTGAGGCTCAGACCTTTCCTCGACTGTCGAAACTTGAAACCTGGGGACAGGTTGTTTGACAAGATTGATACTGCTGTTCGAAACTGTAAGGTTGGTGTTGCAGTGTTCTCGCCCAGGTATTGTGAATCCTATTTTTGTCTCCGTGAACTGGCACTTATGATGGAATACAAGAAAAGAGTCATTCCCATCTTTTGTGACGTCAAACCGTCCCAGCTTCGATTTGAGGACAATGGATCTCCCATACCTGAGAAGGATATCGAAAGATTCAGAATGGCACTCGAAGAAGCTAAATATACAGTTGGACTTGCATTCGATTCGTCAAAAGGGTACGTATTAATCTTTCATAATCTCGACTACTTTTTAAATCCGTGAACGTATATTTCGCATATTTTGTTATTTGGTTACGTGGATGTAATACCTCTAATTATCTTGTTCTTTTTTCGTTTTTCAGGAATTGGTCGGAGTTCCTAGAAAATGCTTCAGATGCTGTCATAGAGAATTTGCTCGAGGTAGATCTGGAGCGATCGGAGGTCAAGAGTCCTAAACAACATGTGCTGAAGTGCAACAGCTCACTTCTAATAACAAAATGAGCAATTAATGATCAAGAGATCGATTCTCATTATTAGCAAATCATGGGATCGATCAAAGCAATTAACTTTCTGTTGATAAAAACTAAACTCAAAATAAAAATACAACATTAAAATTCATTAATGTTGATTTTTTTATCCCCATGTTGTAACATCATAGTATAAAATGCGTTCAAAAAGGTTTGTAATTAGGTTTTTGTGCCATTAAAACAGGTTATAAGGGTCGAAGAAGACACAATTTTTTCGTACGTATCAATGCTGATGATCAATGAGGTTATTAGTTGATATGTGCAAAGTACTTCTGACAATAAAGAAGGATGTAGTTTCTGGAATTATTTGTATTCCAAGTTGTAAATTCATGTATTCATGTCATGTAATCAATATTTTTACACGATTCATTTACAGTACTGTGTGCACATCCTTGTAGATCTTTTAATTTGTGACAAATCCAAGTTTCGAAGGATCGTTAAGTTATTTTTCGCTTTTTTCGCTCATGTTTTGACAAAATATATATACTGCAATTGAATAAGATGATCTCTCTCCAATTGAAACCGCGCGCTTTCCAAGCTCCGTGAGCTAAGACGAAATCTTTCCTCCGTTGTCTAGACTGTAGCATCGCTAAGAGGTTCAATACCTTATATACATATGATAATGATCAGGCTCATGATACCTATAGTTTGATAGTTTCTTGTTATCAAACTCGATGTTGCCTTATGTTTTGGTTCTAGCCACGGAAGTAATTGATCTCCGAACTTTTGAAACATATCTTGACATGAGCGAGCTGTAAAAAGTCCAATCATGATGTCATAAGGGAGAGATTATCTCTCATCTCAAATTTGCGGACTGCATATAATTATTATAATCTGCAGTTCTGCATTGTCTGCAAAGGCAAATTCAATTGCGTATCTCTCCTTCATGAGTGCTTAATTACAGAAGTCTAGTTATTATGTCGGGTTTAGTCCCCATGCAGTAGTACTTGTGGCATTAATTTGTAGTAAAGTGATCTATTGATCAAGGCTTAATTAAGAAGAAGGAATGTAGCATGCATTCACTTTTGGGGAACCGAATTAATTGTGGGAACGGTGAAGAGAGCTAGCTGGACTTAAATTATCTTAAGCTTTTATATGATATGGACTACGCACGCAGGGTGCATGGGTGCAACTTGCAAAATTAACTACTCTCTTTGCCTCGACCCAGCTAGTAGATGTAATTTTTGGCTTAATTAAGGGTACTAATCTGAATCGTTGTAGTACTGGAGCTAAGATCTCATGCTGGCCGGGGAATTAATCTATGTCTATCAGAGAAGGAATGAAGGTACCGTGTTAATTTTGGGCATAGAGGGTTTAGCGATCAGTTCGAATCGAGCGAGCAGCCATAGTATTGAAGCACCTCTCATGTGCAGCGTGCAACAACGCCAGCAATCTATAGCTATATATTTGGTTTACATGCATGGGTTAATGTTGATTCTGAATTTATTAGAGCTGGTCGATCGCAGCTTTTGCACTCTTATTCGTACTTTTGCGGAATGGAAGAAAAAGGGCCTCTTACGTACGCGGTACGACCTACCTACAAGAGTAATGTTAACGGTAGAATTGTTCCTCAACCGTTTTGAAAAATAATAAATTTTATTATTAAAAAATTAATTTTTTTTAATATAAATCTCTTATATTTATTCACTTTTTTAAAATAATTATATGATACTTATACACATTACTGTAGCTATCATGTATATAAATATATATAAATGTGCAGGAAATTACAAATATTTAATCATTAATTATTTATATATATGAAAAGGAATTTAAGCACATGATTAATTACCTCATCTCGGTGAAGAAATCGAATAGATAATTTTTTTTCCAATTAAATTTGTTTAGTTTAGACGCACAGCAATCGGCCGTTGGCGGCACTACGTACGTTCTAATTACTGCTCTAGCTAATTATTCACGGCCGCTTCGTTTGTTTTATTTTTGAGTCATGATCTGACTGCTCTACCTATATATATATATATATATATATATATATTCTTTAACAAATTTTACTTTTCCACTATAGAATCATAAAATATTATTATTCATGTAGAGTGTAATGTTGGTGAAGTACGATCGAGAGATATTGCATGCCCTTGATCACACGCCGTCCGTGCTTGAAATATTTTATTCATGCTTTTGTTTTCCGTGGAATCTCTGATGAATAATTATATATATATATGTGTGTGTGTGTGTGTGTGTATAGGTAGGTATGTATATATGTATTGAGCACTGCCGACTTGAGTCATCCTAGGCCTGTTCGCCGTCCTTGACGTTAGCTACAAGGTAATTCTCATGATATTGGACAGAATATTGAACAAAATTGAACATGTTACATGATGAACACATGCTGCATGCGGTGCTTAATTTCATACATCTCAGCAAGTCAAGCATTGAGAAGTAATTTCATAAAATGTAAGATCAATACTTCAAAACTCAATGGCATCAGTACGCTCGCACGCCACTCGAAGTTACTCTAAATGTAGTGAGAAATAGTTTGTAACTTTCCATTGATGTATAGACGTACACAATATTGCATGATGCTATTTCCTTTATTTTCTCAACAAAATTAATTAATGAGCCTTCTGTTACAACCTTGTATCTAATTAATGGTTGAACGTGATTATGCTCAGTTTAGGGGCATATTCCATGAGATGGAAATTTCCATCAGCATTCCGTGGATATTCAGGGAAGTATGCATGGAAATTATGAACAGAGCTATATATATATATATATAGAAACTTTTTATTTGTTTGGAAGCAAATCAATACCAATAGCTAGAGCTAGCTTCTTGGAGCAGCCATGCAACGTTCACCAGCTAATTTGTCCAAGAACTTTGCTCGCAAATTCCTTAATCCCGGCGCTCGGTACCCAATCAGAACAATACCAAGCCCATCATGCGCTGTGTTCTTAAACCACCGGGGAGATGATACGAGGAAAACTCTGACCGGGCTGCTCTACGACCATCTTTTCAGGTTGAGGCTTAGGCCTTTCCTCGACAATCGAAACATGAAACCTGGGGACAAGCTGTTCGACCAGATCGATATCGCTATCCGAAATTGTAAGGTTGGCGTTGCTGTGTTCTCGCCCCGATATTGTGAGTCCAAGTTTTGTCTCTATGAATTGGCTCTGATCATGGAATCCAAAAAAAGAGTGATACCCATCTTTTGGGACGTAAAACCATCCCAGCTATTGGTGAAGGACAATGGAACTTGTTCGGTAGAGGAGCTTCAGAGATTCAGCTTGGCACTCGAAGAAGCTAAATATACCGTAGGACTTGCTTTCGATTCGTTAACAGGGTAATTTCCAGTTTTCCTATAATCCCTTGTTATATTGTTTTGATTGGTATTTTAATTAATTGATGAACAAATCTTTCACACAATTTCTGATGTAAATATTATTCTTAAAATAAATTAATAATACATATTTCTAATGTTGCTTTTATTTTTGGCCTGATTTCAGGGATTGGTCAGAGTTCCTAAGGAGGGCTTCCCATGCAATAATAGAGAATTTACTCGAGGTAGGTGGGGATGAACGATATTGGGAGAAGAAATTTAAAAATCAAGCACTCGGCCAAGAGTTGAAGTTTAATCCACTTTTCATACCACAAAAACTAAATCAAGATCTCATCGATTATAACTAAACTTTGTATGAAGAAATTAATCAATAATATTAATGGTTCACGACTAAAGTCGTTTATCAAATTGTAAAAATATATCTAGCTGTGAATATATATGTGTATATAAAAGATCATGTACATGATTTTAGGCTATTGTATCTTTCACGTGGATTATCATGCATCGGGGTGCATGGGGCCACGAGTTCTTCCCTTTTTGCTCTTATTCTTTATTTTGTGTACATAAAACTATAAATGCTGATCAGTGACAGTAAAGTTTATATGTACGTACAATGTATATAACAACAATAAAGTCATGGGATATTGGATTTTTTTTTATATATATATTTGCTAAGTTGTAAATTTATTTAGTGGTAAATGTATGTACATATTCTTGGAGATTATTTATAAGAACCCAAGCTTCTAAATATAGAAAGTACTGCTAAATTCAATTTTTTTTCCCTCTTTAGTTTCAGCTCTAGCTCGTTGTCTCATAAAAAATGGAAGGCATCGAATATTTTCCTAGCAATGCTATAGGCAATGGAGGAAAGCTTATTCAAGTCAATTATTTGAATATATATCATAAACAATATCGAGGTAAACGTAATCGTTACTGGCCGTTCAGTTGAAATTAACCCGCAGCTACGTACAACCTTCCGGCTTATTGTTGATGAATTTACAAATAATCATAATTAATTACAAGCAAAGAAATTTGAACGTTACAACCTTTGACCTCGTTGAATATAAAATTTCCTTTCAAATATAAAGCTTATATATATATATATATATATATATATATATATCGATCCTACGACGAGAAGATTAATGGTATATACAAAAAACGTGATCCCTTGTGTCCTCAAATGCAAAGGCCCGTTGTGTTTTCCATTTATGTGTGAGCATGCAACGAACGATATTAGGAGAAGAAGCAATGCAGTTTCCTTAATAGAATTAAAAAAAAAAAAAAAAAAAAGAAGAAGGAATTGAAGAAGAAAATACGATTCATTCGTACGGGCTTTTGCATGCTTATTTTACATACATACAGATCGAGATGCATGCATATGTAATTCATTCATCGTGCAGGAGATCTAAATACCGGTTATTATAATAAATAAAAGGTTTAAACTTAGGCCAGCCAACAATTAACGTCCGTCCACCGACCATCGGATCCATGCATTCAACGCATGCGCATGCACGCACGCGATAAAGCAAAAGCCGAATCAGCCGCCCACCAAAGCTACAGTAAAATCAAAAGATCAAAAGGAGCTTGAATGAAAGATCTGCGGTTCTAACCTTTTGAGTGAAGGCAAAGAAAGCCTTTTTTTTGGCTTTATTTTTTCTGTCTTTTCCAGAATTCGATCGGTCAATTAAAATAGTTGTACCAACTCAGTCGTGATTTCGTCAACCCTGCTAAATCCTAGTACTCGGAGCTACCTTTGCTTTGTCAAAGTTCGTTTTGACATATTTTTCTATTCTTCTTTCTCTCTCTCTCTCTCTCTCATCTTTTTGCCTACACCTGATTAATTTTCTCTCCTTTCAAACCTACCTTAATTAATATTAGAGCTAGCTAGCAATAGCCTAGCATCTCTTCTCTCGTGTTACTCGTGTGTATATATAATTTGAGTTTTGTTAGGTGCGAATTGTTACGCGTATTAAGTTGTATATTAATATTTTTATATTTAAAATTTAAATTGTTATTATTTTTTATAAAATTTATTTTTTAATTAATTATATATATTAGATAAATACATATATTAATACATAAAATGGCTTACTAGATTTTATTAATTTCTTACAACTAGTCTGTTTTGGTACAGTCGGCTTACCTATTTAGCATGTTTTTGGGGTCCGAATCATGTCAGGTGAGGTAACCACTTGTTTCCACTGTCACTAGGTTTTTCTTTTTCTTTTTCTTTCAGCAATTTTTCAGGGCATATTGACAGGGCCAGAGATTCTACCCGGCCCATATCCTTACCCTAACCAACTGGAAAGTGCTATTAGCTAGGCCCAATATTAATTCAATTTTAGTAGTTTAAGAGACAGCTTTTAAGGGTTAGTTTGGTTTATATCATAAAGTTTTAGAAGAAAAATAAAAGTTAAATAAAATATTATTTATTAATAATATTATTATTTTAAAAATTAAAAAATTAAATTATTTATTATATTTTATATAAAAATTTTAAAAAATTATAATAATGATACGTGATTAAAAAAGAAGAAGCACTTTCCGAATTATATATAAAAAATTACTAAGTAGTTCGCATTTACGTATTGGCCACTTGATTAAGGTTAGTAGTTGCTTGTCCCCCACAGTATCCACATGGCGTCCAATATCTAGGAATTGTTGTCTCCCACCGACACCAGCCCCCTTCGCTTTCGTTAATGGAGGATCCTCTCCATGCAATACCCATTTGCATTTGTCCATTACTTGTTCAAACTAAGCTCTTCCATACCCCCAGTCTCGATCTCCAGTTTTCCACTTCTGAAGCCTCCCCGCTAAAACGGATCATGAACTAATTATAACCATCAAATACCTCTTTGATCCCTCTTTGTTTTTGTTTTATTATCATTTGATAATGGGTTGGCGAGGTGGTTCTGTCTTGTTTCTTCTCATTGTTGTTGTTTTAGGCAGTGGCAAAGCGGCACATGCTATGGATCTCAGTAGCAATTCCCGTGAAAACTACACTCAGTTCCTTCTTGCCAATGGTGTTGCTCACACGCCGCCCATGGGGTGTGTGTAAACTTCCATCGACCTGCTATAAAATTCTTTTTTTTTTTTTTTTTGCTTTCAACATGGTTGTGTGAATGCTCAAGTGAGATTGTAAATTGTTTGGAGTGCAGATGGAACAGCTGGAACCATTTTCAATGTGATATAGACGAGTGGACTGTGAAAAGCACGGGTACTGCCCTCCACGCCTATTGAAATTGGTGTTTTTTTTCCAAAGACTCTCCCTTGAATTGTGTTATGAAAATGGTTGTTCCCTAATCCAAAGTTGGAAGTAACATATTTTTTTAACAATATATAAACTTACTCTTTCTTATTCATACGAATTATTTATATCAAAATAACGTGGAAGAAGATTCACGTTTCTGGGTTGACTTTGAACCAGTTCCGAAGTTTGTAGTGACGCTCACTGTTAGAAGTATTGTAGCGTTATTCATTATTTTATCTTTCCTTGGAAATTAATTATAACAATTTAAGGTTAGGTATTGTCGATTTAGGAATGCCTAGGCAGATTTTCGATCCCACGGAATACGTTATTCAAAACCTTGAACTGTTTTTCACCGAACTAGGAAAACCAAAGGAACTTCCTGAGTAGGTTCCTCATGAATGACTAAGAAGTTGGGGAGATTGTAGAGAATAGCCCAATTGATGATTTTCCAACAGCCATTGAAAGTTCTTGATTGAAAGTTTTAACTATAGTCATTGCAGATGAAATCTACGCGCAATTTTTAATCTAATACGGAACAGTACCTAACTGAATTACTTAATATAGGCAAGCAAGTCATGTGACGCTGTATTATGTGGCATGGAGTAAGTTATTTACTGCGTGAAGAAGTTGGGGTCTCTTTAGCATGAATTGTACTTGAATATTACTTTTGATGGTTTGCTACCTACATTGATCTATTCAGGGTTTCAAGTTCTCTGAGGATTAATGTTTTATTTATTCTTTGCAACTTTTTTATTACTGAGAACAGCAGACGCTCTTGTTTCTACTGGTTTGGCGGCACTTGGGTACAAATATGTAAATATTGGTATGCCATCCTCATACTATCTTCCTTCAGTTCTTGTGAGAATTAGTGACTTTTTTCCCGAGTACTAGATTGTGGAACAAAGTGTTACTCTGCTAGCAACCTATGGCAAGCATTTTTTCTATCTTCCTTTTTTCTCCCCTTTATCCGCCACGGAGATGGCTAACATAGGGAAAAAAAATAGAATAAAAAAACTTAGCAAACATAGTGGCTGGCAATAACACTTCTCACATATTTTTAGTGGTGGTTAAATGGCAGATGATTGCTGGGGAGAAAAAGATAGAGACTGGAGGGGTAATTTAAGGGTAAAACCTTCTACTTTTCCTTCTGGAATCAAGGCCCTTGCAGATTATGTTCATGCAAAAGGATTAAAGCTAGGCATATATTCTGATGCTGGGTAAAGCTCTGCCCTTTGTTTGGATTTTATATAATAACTGTGATCACAGTGACCAGTGTTCTACAAGCCCAGATTATTTTTCCATACAATTACAAATACCATTCGAAATGTTCACTATTTTCCATCTTATATTTTTGCATCCTTAGCTACCAAACTTGCAGCAAGACAATGCCCGGATCTCTTGGGCATGAAGATCAAGATGCAAGAACTTTTGCAGAATGGGTTAGTTTTTCTAGTCTGCTACAACATGACTCGGATTGATTAGTGGCATTTGGTTTCTGTTTTAGTGGAAAGTAAGCACAGCTATTGTCTTATGGGGCATTTGGTTGTAGGGAATCGATTACTTGAAGTATGATAATTGCTATCATGATGGTTCTAAGCCATTATACAGGTATTATCTTTTGATACTTTGTACCTAGTGTGATTTCTATTAGTGCAGAGAAGGTTGTCTATGTTGGGAATTTGGACCTCCCAAATTCACCCCCACAGGATCTACCCTTTGCAGGAATAACAAGAAAAATAGAGAAATAATAACAACACAAAAAATTTACGTGGAAACTCCAAAACAGGAGAAAAAACCACCAGACCCAGAGAAGAAAATCCACTATGTGAAAAATTGTTACAATCACACAATTTCTCTCATCAACCCAATCACACCCACAAAGCTTTCCCCACTAGTAAAACTTTAACTCACACCTCTTCCCATTTTAAAAAAAATGGACAACAGAGGAATTTAACTAGAATCAAAAGTTACTAGCTAAGCATTTGACTGGTACACTTAAACTAAAAAACCCAAGCCTCCTTTTATAGGCTTACACATGTGCCCCTCCTTCACTTCCCACCCATGTGGGACTTAAGTAAAGGAGCACACAAATCAACAATCTCCACCTTGCGACTTTGACTGGTCCCACAGCCAAACTCCACCTCAATGAAGATCTTCATAGCTTTCGCTATCATGCTTCACCATAAAAGCATACTCACTCAGAATAAACCAATTCCAAGCATTTCACTTCGGCCCATGTCGAAAAACAACCTTGCTGAAAATTATGGTGTAACTTCCACGTTTGGCTTTTCTGGAAGTTCATCAGCCATCGACATGAATTTCCATCACACACCCTGCATCAATGCCAAACCAATGCCTGTGTGCAAACTTGTGGACCTGCTAACATTAACACATCCTCTATCATGGCAACTTTGGGAATTAACGGCATGCCATGAGGACGTACATGTCCCTTTTTCCATGGAGAGAGACACAACGTTAGCATCAATACCAGTATCTCCATTTACTGACTTGGAGCCACTTGCCGAACCAGCTCCTTGTACTAGCCGTTTCACCAGTCGCTAGTATCACTGCTGACTTCAGGGGTTGATCTGCTCTTCCACACCTTGTGTAAACCAATTTCTCCACATCATTCCTAACATCGTCTTGATGAATTTTTACCGTAGAAATGAATAATACCTCACTAAGTAAGTTCCCAGGAAAGATTGGAGGGTCACAATGGACACACTTAAAATTTCCAATCTCCTAGACATAACCTCCTTAGACTATACGTATCCACACTACCACACCAAAACTCCACCCCACAAAAAGAATCTAGTGGCTCTGATACCAATTGTTGGGAATTTGGACCTCCCAAATTCACCCCCACAGGATCTACCCTTTGCAGGAATAACAAGAAAAATAGAGAAATAATAACAACACAAGAAATTTACGTGGAAACTCCAAAACAGGAGAAAAAACCACCAGACCCAGAGAAGAAAATCCAATATGTGAAAAATTGTTACAATCACACAATTTCTCTCCTCACCCCAATCACACCCACAAAGCTTTCCCCACTAGTAAAACTTTAACTCACACCTCTTCCCATTTTAAAAAAAATGGACAACAGAGGAATTTAACTAGAGTCAAAAGTTACTAGCTAAGCATTTGACTGGTACACTTAAACTAAGAAACCCAAGCCTCCTTTTATAGGCTTGCACATGTGCCCCTCCTTCACTTCCCACCAATGTGGGACTTAAGTAAAGGAGCACACAAATCAACAATCTATACTGTGCAGAGCCTGTGTTTCAGAAAAGATCGTCCTCTGTTGCAGATTTGCTAGGATGAGTAATGCATTACAGAAGGTTGGCAGGCCAATCCTTTATGCTATATGTGAATGGTAAGCCCCATGAATTTTGGTTGACCATCCCTTAACCCCAAATTCTTTTTAGGTGTAATAGGTGTAAGTATTTGCATGCTATGGCATGTTTTAGGTGATATATGTGCTTCATATTTTGAAAAGTAACAGTGGTTGAGTGAACATTGGGGTTCAAGAGCTAGATGTAACTTGCAGATTTCTCGAACCTTTTGAATGCTATCTAAATTGCTTTGACAGAGCATCATTTTGATAGGGGAGAAGACAATCCTGCAAAATGGGCCAGTAGGTATGGTAATGCTTGGCGAACTACGGGAGACATAAAAGACATCTGGGAAAGGTGGCACTCCCTTTCCCCCTTTTTTTTTTTTTGTTCTATGCTTACTTTTAGATTGATTCTTATTTTACAGGGAATCTGACATTAGATGCTGAGAAAATTAGTTAATCATTATATATTACTGTTTCAGTATCACATCAATCGCAGATGAAAACAATATTTGGGGAAGATATGCAGGACCTGGCAGGTGGAATGGTAATTGTCAAGTTTAAGTATTAGCTTGAGTTACAGATGCCATGTTCCTGTGTTACTATCAGTATCAATAGCTCTGATTCAAATGGAATGTGCAAAGGTTACTATGTCAATCTTCATAAA
The DNA here is from genome assembly GCA_011037825.1 of Carya cathayensis. Lineage (NCBI taxonomy): Eukaryota > Viridiplantae > Streptophyta > Magnoliopsida > Fagales > Juglandaceae > Carya > Carya cathayensis. The sequence goes on along the minus strand of QGSO01000727.1, from coordinate 87,193 downwards.
CATATATGGAACCTCACTAAACTAATCCTCCTTATGATCATTGTAGATCCTGACATGTTGGAAGTGGGAAATGGAGGGATGAGTATTGAGGAGTATCGATCTCATTTTAGTATTTGGGCTGCAATGAAAGTCTGTCTCCAATTTATATCTTTCCCATTTTCGACTTTACAACTTCCATTTTGTTGTGATCCAAAATCCTTAATTTGACAGGCTCCTTTACTTATTGGATGTGATATCCGATCTGCAACCACAGAGACTCTTGGGATTCTTGGAAACAAGGAGGTGATTGGTGTAAATCAGGATCCACTGGGAATTCAGGCCAGAAAAATTCGATCTGAAGCTGGTCTAGAGGTATATCCGGAGGTTGTCCTTTTCCTTCATATGTGAAATTAATGATACATAAATATTTATACCATAACTATATATACAGGAAAACCTATGATATCTGCATTCCCATGACCTTTGAGCCTTGGCCCAGTTGGTAAAGAGATGGTGTGGTGTTGGGAACTTGGGATAGTTTTAGTTCAAATCTTACATATTGGAAAAATAAAAGAATGCAAAATTGATCAGGCCTTTCTAAAACAACTATCTCAAAATATTTATCTTTACTTACGAATCATGACTCAAGTAGTCATATCCTGCCTAAGTTTCTCTAGCACCTCTAGAGGCTTTGTCGAGAGTGTATCTCTCTAATCTTAAAAGTAACAAGGTCCCAACAAGTTTCTCTATGTTTCTCATCATTGTGATGTAGGTTTGGGCAGGACCTTTATCAAGGAGAAGAGTAGTGATAGTCTTATGGAATAGAAGCAGATTCAGGGCTCCTATATCTGTGGGATGGAGGGACGTTGGACTCTCTCCATTTATGTCTGTGACTGTTCGAGACTTATGGGCGGTATGAACCATTTTTTTTTATGCTTTTAGCAGTTTTTTGTTTTTCTTTTGTTCCTTATCAGTTTGGATTCCATAGACGTGGTTTCTTTTGAACTTCTATGTTAGGCTGTATTCTAAGACTCATGTATTTATTGTCACTTCAGCTATATTCTTAGCTAGAAAAACCCCTTATCATTCTTCTTGCAGCACTCATTTGTTTCAAAGAAAATGCGTTCTCGATTGACTGCATATGTTGCTCCCCATGCTTGCAAGATGTACATTCTCACCCCAATCTAAATGGATGAGAGGCTTGGCACTTTGGTCTATATATAATAGTCGAGTGAGAGATGGTGTCCCACTCAGAAGGCAGCTTGATGAAATGAAGATATTTAATTATATGTATTTATTATATGCTAAACTGAAAGGACTTTTTGCCACAAGGATACAGTATGCTTATTTACTTGCTATCTTTCTTTCTTTCTTTTTTTTTTTTTTTTTGATCTTTTGTAACAAAAACTCGGCTTTATGAAAGATGGGCGATCCACTGGAGTAGTGTACAAAGAAGTTCTTGTTTCTAGACGATGATCAATAAACAGATCAAGAACCTCCCTGATGAAACTCGTTCTTAAATCTCATTGACAGCTTTTTTTTTTTTTTTTTTTTTTTTTTTTTTTTTTTAATGCACCTATTTATTGCAGTTTGAATATATATGTTTTGCACAAAATCAAAATCAATGAAGGTTTGAGTTGGGTTTTGCTTGGGACCCCCCACCCCACCCAAAACCCAAGTTTATTGAAGGATGGATGAATTATTTAATTCTGTTGAGGTTAAATCTAGCCCTATATATTTAGCTTCTCAACATAAATCAAAATCAGACTGATCTTTAACGGCATCACCGGCACTGGGTTCTCCGGCACTATATATAAGCTTTAGAAATCGGCTTATATGAGTAATCATGCCCACAAATTGAACACAGAGAGCTTCAGGATTCGGGCAACTTTGAACTTTGATCATATAATTTATGATGTAGCTTTTCTTTGAGTATAATGACAGTCTATGTATCTTCTTCATAAGGGTTTCTGCATTGTTGATTCTGTTGTCAATTTAGGTTGCATTTCTCTTCTTCTATGGTCAGTTTTTATTTCTAACTTTCCTCACGAGCGTCGAGGGATGCTTATGAAGGAAAGGTCTGCCGTTTGTATGGTAATTGGACCGTGATCATCTTGCATGCTTTATGGCGACTACTGCTGCTGAAAACACACTCATGGTTATTATTACTAGTGCCCAAAACACACTCATCAAGGTGAAGATTTTCTAAGCAACATTGGATAGTGCGCGCGCCCACGACACAAAAGTAGTAGTTTCTTGGTGCGAAAGGTGGCTTACCGAGAGCAGCTTTGTCAATCTGCAGTTCGTTCAACGAAGTTTTTAAGTTTTTGAAGTGAGAGGCATTCAGTCCAACAAAGAAACAGAGAGAGAGAAAGTGACGAGGCCTCTTTTGGTTTTTTGTGTTTATCATCATGATGGTCACGCATGACAGACCATCTAGGAATTTGATAGATAGATTTAGTAACTGTTGGGGAGACAAATATTGACGTGATTAATTTAGAGTATTAAATTTTAGAATAATTTGCAAACCTAGCTACTTTATGATCTATTAATTTAATTTATTTATTATTTTTATACATGGTGCGAGGTTTCGAAACCATATTTTTTATTTGAAAAATTGGATTATATGTCGTCAGGCCATTAGACTCTTAACAACTAACGTATTAATTAGTTAGGATGAAAAATATTTATAATTTGAATTTTTATATGATCAATATTGTCGCGTGATTTCTTAATGTGTAATGTCTTTACTCACTAAGTTATAAGTAGAATAACGCTTGAATTTATGAACTTACAATTATGCTTAGAAAGCTAACAGTAAATAAATATTTAAAGAGATCGAGGATCATGTCCGCTGCTTATATATATCTTTTATATATAAAAGCGCGTATCCTCAGATGAATAGTAAGCACAACATTTCTTCCAATTTTATCCTTCATCTTTACAGTAATATCCAATTTCATCCTACACAGTAATACACAGTAAAATATACAGTAAATATAATAATTTGATTCCTACACAGTAATACACAGTAAAATGTACAGTAAATATATTAATAAAAAATTTAAAATGCACAGTAAATATAATAATTCGATTCCTACACAGTAATACACAGTAAAATACACAGTAATTATACAGTTATACATAGTAAAATGCACAGTAAATATATTAATAAAAAATTCAAAATGCACATTAAATATAATAATTCGATTCCTACACAGTATTACACAGTAAAATGCACAGTAAATATATTAATAAAAAATTCAAAATACACAGTAAATATAATAAAAAATTATATAAATCTTCGATATTTTCCGTTACTACACAGTAACGATGCACAATAAATATAATAATTCGATTCCTACACAGTAAAAATAATAAAAAATTTGAAATGCACAGTAAAGATAATTATTTCTTCTTCTTTCTTTCTTTTCTCTTCCCGTGCGTTTCTCCTTTCTCTCTCGTGCTTCTTTCTTCGTTTCTCTCTCTCCCCGTGCTCTCCCCTTCTCTTTTCTCCTTCCCGTCGCCCCTACTTCGGCCGGCCATTGCACCCCCGTCCGGTGGAGGTGTCGTACACCACCCGCCCAGTTTTCTTCCCCTCTCACTGGTGAACATCCCCACCAAATTTCACCTCCATCCGAGCCACCATTAGCCACCTACAGCCCATCTAAGCCGCACGGTTTTCAGCCGTTTCCAGCGCCGTCGCACCACCTCCGCCCACCATCTCTTCACAGCTTCTTTCCCTACAAACAGATCTGAACACATCTACAAAGATATGAAGAGATCTATTTTTGGTTGATTTTCTTGCGTTTATTTCAGATCTGTTTGTAAAAAATTTATTCAATTTTTTTTTCCTTTCGTTTGATTTCTATTTTTCAGATCCACAGAACAAATTTCTTTTCTATCTGTGTTCATATGTTTTTTTTTTCTTTTTGATTCAAGTTTTTTCTCTTTCAGACTTTCATCTTCACTTTCTCTTTTTCAGATCTGCTTTTTCTCTTTTTCTATCTGTTTTTATTTTTCAGATCAACACGCAGGTGACCTTTGCTAAGCGGAGGAAAGCTGTACGAGTTTTGCTGCAATTCAAGGTATTCACCAGAACAACAAAACCACTTTTGCACCCTCTAAACCACAAAAGGCAAATCAAAACCATCAAAACTGCTTCCTTCTATTTTTATTTCTCTATTTTCTAAGTCATCTTTATTTTATTTTCATCTCCGAGTTTATTTTTTGAAAAAGAAAAAAAGTGATTTTTTTGGGTGTTGAACATGTATTTTTGTTGTTATTGACAGATCTATATCTATTCCTTTAGATCTATTAATTTTCACTTTAAACGTAGAAGTTAATGCAACCCTCATCTGCGCAGAAAAAATAAAATGGAGCACAGAAATTACAGAAATATTATTTTATTATTTTGAAGAAAAAAATTACAGAAATTTGAGGCTCTTCGCCTCACTCTTCAAACGATCTTGCTCCTCTAAAATATGCGTAGCATCTCTGTCTAAAGGAGTAGGCAATCTAAAAGAAGACTTAAGCATAGATTTTAATTTCCTATTCTCTTGCTTTATTGCTTCTATCTTCATGTTAGACTCGTGAAGAAGGCGCTGAAGGATAGAAATTTTCTCATTGAGTTTGTCCAAATCATAAGGTTTGGATTGTAGTCGCTGAGAAAATGCATAAATAGCTGATGAGTAATGGGTACCTAGATTTACAAGCTCGTAGATAGCTTCAACATCTGACTTATTAGCCAGATCATTATTGTATTGCACTATAGCACCAATAGCGGAAGCAGAAACAGCTGATGAAGAAGGTGTTGAATACCTCATGTATTGGTTACGAGAAGATTGCTGAGCCATTGCAGAGTCAGAATGCAGAAAGAGATTACAGAGTAAGAATGCAGACTAATTACAGAAAAGTAAAGAAGATGGGATGCGAGTGAAGATGAGCTGAATATCTCTTTTATAGAGAAAATTATGAAAGGAAGGACGAAGCACTTCTATTGCTTCACGGCGTCCATCGTGAAGCGTCTCTCTACAAGAGACAAGAGATGTAGTAGACTAGCCTTGCGGCGCCTGACAATTCCAGAAGATCTATAAAAATAATGCGGTGCTTGTCCGGTCTAAAAAGCTGGCCACCGTTTTTGTCTCTCTGGATCTGTGTTTTTCAAGCTCAGCTAAGTCTCTCCGTCTGTCTTTTTTTTCCATCTGTTTAATTTCTGGCACTTTTTTTCCTCCTTGTTGTGCGATTGATGTATATTAAGTTTCTATTTCTCAGATCCACATAACAATTTTTTTTTCTATCTATGTTCATATGTTTTTTTTTTCTTTTTGATCCAAGTTTTTATTTAATTTTTTTATTATACTTTTGCTGTTAAAGAATAAGTTATGAGTAAGCACCTCTTAGTTTTGCAAGATCATGAAGAACTCCTTCTTTCAGCGATTAATCAATCATGTACTCTTTCCAAAATTAATTAGTAATTTTTAGCGATAAGATCAACGCATGACTACGCGTTGATGAAATCTAATTGATGATATTCGTGGGGTCTACAAAAAAGATATGCACGCGTAAGAAGACAGAAGATTTTCCCACGTTAGGTCCCACCTTCCTCAATCAAATTTGGATTCTTGCAATTATAATAACGTCCAAAAGATAAGGTAGCAAAAGTTTGAATTATATGGGTCTACCACACAGAATTATTGTTCTGAATATTACTTTACGACAAAATATGTGCCTTGCACATAAAATCCCTTACTAGTATAAATATATACATCTATATATTAATTTGTGTTGACAAATGTGGTCCGATGTTCTTGATTAACAGAACATGTAATTTTCAAAGACACCTCATCCCACCGATTATAATAAAAACAAAAGCAAGTTGGCACTTTTGGTGCTAGCTGCTGTGTCTCCATTATCTTTATGCAGACCATAGATATGGCTCCGACAAGCATGCATCCCACGGGCAGGACAGAAGTACTGCCCTATCGAAAGGAAGATCTTTCTGTGGAAAATGTGGCCCATTCTTTGATGAATGGTCTGAGCCCAAGATTTCTGAATTCGTATACTATGTATCAAGCACGTCAAGCCCAAGCTTAATCCCGCATTTGTATCTATATATGTATACGACCTACTTTTGTTAACAGTGGACATTTTTTTTTTTTTTTCTTGGTTTCGGGATTAATTTCCAGTCTTAGGTTGTTTTGTTGTAAGCCATGGCCACGTCAATTGATTGTTGAGTGAATAGGTTCCTGTGATATTTCGACACCTATGCAAACGGAGTCAAGAATCCATCATCATTGTCGGCCTTTCGAAAATGGCTAGCTAGTCATAGCCTTTTGGACCGTGTATAGATATATATATTTCTGTATTTCGATTAAGACACCCATTTGTGAGAACTACACATGCAGAGTCACTTTCACTCGTGTTATATGCATAAACCGAAGGTGCTCATTAAAAAAAAATTTGAGAAAAATATTCATGCTATTTATAACCAGTTTTTAATTATTAATTAAACGATATCACCTTTAATCAAAAGAAAAAAAAATCAAGATGTACAGATTCCTTTATTATATATGTGCCCATCTTATTTATTGAAAGTGAACGTTCAAATGCTAATGATAATTGCTACTCATTTATTATTTTTCCAACAAGTTGCAGCTTCGATCGGACACATGATGTACGTACTCATGATATATACATATATATATATATATATATATATATATGTATATGCACTGTAAAAAAGAAAGGGTTATGGCTTTGTGCTACAATATTATCATGCATGCACAAGCAATATTAATTGCCAGTATAGATATGTTTAGGGTGCCTAATAGTTAGCAGGAAATAGGGACGAATTGCGTCACAGCTAGCCCACCTGCATGCTAAGCTGCAAGATGAACCCTGTTGCCGGCCGCCACATGAGTAATGATGGACACTACGTCGGCGAGTTTGGAAATTTTGGCAGGTGGGTATAACCCAAGTCATCATGATATATATATGTTTTCGTCTAGAAGCTAGCGCAAGTGTATGTGTAGCTAACTAAAATAAAAAGCAACTGAACATTGCATGCACCTGAAGGCAGCCACCAGCATACAATTTAGCTTACATCTGCATAAACTTTCTACGTTTTGTTTGATTGTGATGGCCTTCGAATCGCATATATATCCACGAGAGAGAGAAAGATGGAAGTCAAACGTCCATCGACTACAATCGGGCTTTTGGTACGTCCAACATGTGCTTCTAAAAGCATATTTGGTGTACTACCCCGAAGTAATGACTGCTTATGCCTGTGGAAAATAACATTCAACGAATCTCTTGGCCACCATGAAGCTGTCGAGGTCATTAATTCATTTTGTGATTGGATAAAAATCCTAGCCTAAAAGAAATTAAAAGCAAATAAAAAAACAAGCTGGAATCCTACGACTGCTTTAATATATTCAGAAGATATACAAAGTAGAAGATAATGATTGGAATTGAGAATCATGTTGGTGCACCTCATGCACTACAACTCGCCGAAGATACGTACACAATGATTGGAATATTGGAAGGTTATGCTAAATTTCAAAGGAAAAACGTAACAGTAATGATCATGGGAAGCACCTATATATTACAGAAATAATTCAAATAATTGTTTTCTTTTCATAATAAATTTAAGCTTTTGATCAGACAATTATTAACGTTTTAGCTTGACATTAAAGTGGATCAAATACTCGACTTCGAAGCCTTACTAGATCTTGAGATTTCATCTCTCATTTCGATTAGATGTTTCATTTGTTAAGTGATCAAATGTATTATTGCAATATTGCCCTGCAAAAAGTGAGAGTAACAAATAAAATTAAGATATATACCGGCGTCATCTTTTAAATACAAGAAATTGCATTGTGCAATGGCCTGGTGAGGTCTCTGATCGAATTCAATTAGATGAATCTTGCTGGGGAATGGTCAGCGGGCAATGGAAACTTCCCCGACCATGAACATTAGAGAGACTCTCGCACACCAAAAACAAAAGCATCATGGGTTTGAATTATCATGGTTGAGTGTGTGTGTATATATATATATATATATATATATATGTTAAAATTTAATCCAAGAAATCTCATTTTCATGATCATCAAACGAAATACCATTCTTCAAGAATAATAATGTGCATGTACAAAAGCAGGGATGGTACATCAGTACCGGCTGCCTGATCATTTTGCTAAACACAGATCACAGCTAGCTAGTCAGTCAGGTCTACTACTGAAATATCAAGTACTTCAGAAACAGAAAATGAAACCAATGTGTATATTTCAGGTCTGCCGCCTCCTGATGACAGATCAGTTGCATTTAGGCACATGGAACGACAATACTGATAATTCAAGCAGGCGTCCGAGTCTTTGGCTTTAATTTCTTATTTACTTCTCAAGTCAATCATGTGTACAGCTAGGCTTAATATTTATTAATGAAGTAGTATCATTTTGGTGAAGCAGTACGTACGTTCTATTGTAATGCTTCCAATATCTGAGATCATCGTGATCAAGATCTCCTACATACGTTTCTGATCTAACGATCTTATTTTTGTCATGTCTTTGGTCCAACTCGATCCGAATATATAGTTGGTACCGCAAATCATGCAACATTAATGCTTGCAAAGATAAGGTGCCAGGCATATGCCATTACTTTTCAAATCTGTGTTTCTTTGGTCTAAATAGAGGATTACTTTGCCTTATTGCAATATTATTAACTATATATATATAAACTACATGTGTGCATTTGTTTCATATTTTTTGTAATTTCTGGCCAGATAAAACCATTTTCTTTAACCAAACACGGCAAGCTGGTTAGGCTCATCATCTTAATAAAGAAAATAATGAGGTGGCCACAGCAAGTTTTTCAAGAGGCTGTCCCCGTTTGAATCAATTGGATGCATGGTCATGAGCCCGCCGGCGGCCTTTGATATATATATATATATATTGCTTTTGTGTGCAATAATTTATATATATATGGCGATGACCGTCTAATAATTGCCTTATATATAGAAGATCATCACGAAATCTTCTAATATATAGTTCAGTCTCTCATCTTGAATATTGCTTTACTTTGTCTGAAATTATGATTTTAATGTATTAGTATTCTTTAACTTTGTGCCATTGCCCAGTACGTACATGTATTCAATGACAAGCCTAGCTTCATCATCGGGATCATATTTATTTATTGTTAATTAATTCATGTGCCAATTAAGCCCCACCATTAATTAATTCCATCATGTATTCACCAATTAATTATGCCCAAATTTACGTAATCGATATTCCAGCTTTCTGGATAACAGTAACAACACATGATGAGATCAGACTGATCTCCACCGTAAATTATCTTATACCCATGCATGCAACAACTCCCTTCACCACAGTAAAATCTTATGAAAATTACGTATATAAATACAATAAACTCAATCATGTAGGAAAGCGACATAATTTATATGGATGACAGGGACATGATCACACGGATCGCGCGTATAACGTCGTACTGGACCTTATGATCATGAAAATTCTTCACAATCTATTTACCATGCCACATGATGCATGAATTAATGTATAACCTAGCTGGTAGATCAACGTACACGAGAAATTAACGGAAAAAGTAAGGGGAAAGAAATAGAATTTAAAAAGGCTTAAACAGTACCCCATGCATGCATTATGTAGCGATTAATCATGAAGTTTCATGATCAGTAGGTTTCAATGTTCTGCCCGTATACATGCGCAAGCATTACGTACGCAGGATCCTGCAGCTAGAGATCAGAGTAGATCGAAGGCCGCTCCCTACGTAGATCATGATAACTTGCAGTACAAATTAAACAAAAAGTATCATTGACCATATCATGAAATAAAAGACAAAAAAATAAAAGCAGTCACAGATAATTATAAATTAATAAATAAATAAATAAAACGACAGAATTGCAGTGTGAAAGCATGGTAATTAGCTAGATCAACGTGCGCACACATGCCAACCCCTCACACAACCACCAATCTGTTTTGTGGACTTCGATCGAGACTCGAGTTGAGGCCAGGTGGGTATAGACTAATTAGGAATATCGAAATCTTATTCCAAATATTACTAATTTATTATTTCTTTATTTTTATTTATACGTACACATATATAAATATTAAAATTAAAAAAAATAACAAATTAAAAATATATGACGTAAGGCTTCCTTATATATTTCCATCTCCAATATTAATTCCAGTACTGATCCACGGCATAAGAAAAGCATGACATCAAAAGCGTACAAGGCAGTTCTAAACCTCGGAACCCCATTACCTTTGCCTTCTTCTCCCATGTGGTCCCCACACTTTTTTCTCAACACGTGTCGTAAACTCTCCACCCACACGTGTCTTGTGATCATGGCAACCCGTTTGGTACCTTTTATGAGAACCTAACCGCCTCCATTGCCTAACCTCCTAATATATATAAATAAATAAATTATACCCAAGTTTTAGTCATGGCCAGTGTACCTCTCCTATGTTTTCCTTCCAAAAACCACCTGGCCATGTCCTTCCTAGCTAGCTCTAACCCTTCTTAATTCTTCGATCTATAATATTAATCGCGTCATATTTATAATTCCAAGCAAGAAAATTAAGAAGTACTTTAATTTCTTAGATCAGATCGAACAGGTATATAGATATCTGATCAACACTAGCTTGATGGGTGAAATTATGGAGAGCACGGATTCATCGTCGGGGTCGCAACACCCTCAGCTTCCGCCGGGCTTCCGATTCCACCCTACCGATGAAGAGCTCGTCGTCCACTATCTCAAAAGGAAGGCTGCCTCGGCTCCACTTCCAGTTACCATCATAGCAGAGATCGATTTATACAAGTTTGATCCATGGGAGCTCCCAAGTAATATTAATATATACAAGCGTTTGATATGTTGTATAATTTTGTTTTATTCTGATTTTCTCTGTCGAGACTCATAATTTGGAGATTTTTTTTTTTTGGTTTTTGTTTAAGAAAAGTAATGAATTGTGAAAATTTTGTAGGTAAGGCTACGTTTGGAGAACAGGAGTGGTATTTTTTTAGTCCAAGAGACCGGAAATATCCGAACGGAGCGAGGCCGAATAGGGCAGCCACGTCCGGGTATTGGAAAGCAACGGGGACCGACAAGCCCATACTAACATCTAATGGAAATCAGAAGGTTGGGGTTAAGAAGGCGCTTGTCTTCTACGGTGGGAAGCCCCCTAAAGGGATTAAAACCAATTGGATCATGCACGAGTACCGCCTCGTTGATAATCATAACACTTCTAGTTCCAAGCCTCCCGGTGCTGATCATGCCGCAAACAAGAAAGGTTCTTTGAGGGTACGTGAAAACTTTGACCTTTTATTTTTTTGCTTAATCTCGGGATATATCTACATGACTGTTCGTTTTTGTGTTTGGTAATGGCGTTTTTGTGTTCGGTATTTGTCGTGTTTTGTAGCTTGATGACTGGGTTTTGTGTCGGATTTATAAGAAAAACAACACTCAGAGGCCGATTATGGATCAGGACAAGGAGGATTCAGTGGAGGCCATAATTCCTCTGTTGGCTGCGCAGCAGAATCCAAAACCCTTGCCCTCCAAGACTAATGCAAACTACGACGCAGCACTTGAAAACGATGATCAGAACTACTTCGATGGAATATTAACAGGCGCGGAAGGCTTGCAAAACAGCTCCATTTCTCATCTAGCCTCTTCTAGCTCGAAAAGTACACTAGCGGGGAAACGCACGCTTCCAACAGATAGCTTTTGGAATGGAACAGGGTCGATAGGGTCTAGCTCAGGCAAGCGATTCCAAGGTGATCTTAATGGTGGAAGCGTGGGATTGGATGAAAACAACAGTTCCTTTGTTTCTCTTCTAAATCAGCTGCCTCAGGGCACTGCGCAGTTTCATCCAAACGCCTTTCTTGGGTCCCTTGGAGATGGGGTTTTGAGGCACCAATTTCAACTTCCAAGCATGAACTGGAACTCGTAGTACAGAGTCATGGGGGTTGTTCATGATAAAACATGATATCTATCCATATATGATGCTCTTAATAGGAGTGTGACCATGGTCAAAAAGTGCTCCATTAGAAGACTTCTTCGCGACAATAGGTTGGAAACAGACTACTGATTCATATTAAGAGGTTGAGTTAATTTCTCTTGGTGTAACTATATAGCTAGCTAGCAGCAAATATCAGGTTAGGTCATACTCGTATATCGATCCTTAACTTTAATTTGTTGTTTTTCATTTTAAGAAATACTGAACAACTTGCTATATATTATATATGAATGAATGTCACAACTTGAATATCTGAAATTAATATTTACATTTTGTATACGAGAAGATTAATTATGTGGATCGAGATCGAGATGGTTCATATATAGAAATAAATGTTCTTCATCTGGATTTTATGATCTTCAGTTATATTAATTTATGTATAGTTTTCATTACATAAGTTAATTTATAAAATGGCCTGAAAATTATATGCTTCGATCGATATGATTATAAATTATTCATTTATTAATTATTTGTGGGCTTGGTCTATTAATTAATTAACCAGCTAGCTAGGAAGAGACGATCAAAGATCGATCGATGTCCTCGATCGGGTGATTATGATTATTACTTCTAATAAACATGAGTCTGTTCCTGTTTTTTTACGTCCTTAATTAATTATATATGTCAATTTATATTCTCTTTTAACTTTTGTTGTTTTAATCTTTCGCAAGATTTAATCCTATATATTTGTCTTAATTTCTTGATCGATGATCTGGAGAATACAAATAATTAGAACAAATCATCTTCAAACTCGATCTAGTAGCTAGGTTGTGTACGTAAGTCGATCATGTGCAAATGCATGGCGCGCGGGAAGTATATATTCTATATAATATGTCTCCGGCCATTAATCTAATTGTTGCTATGGCATTTAATTATTTAATTTTGAAAGTATCTGCAAAAAGATCGATCATGGAATCGTAAAGGATCAAAAAGAAAGATTTATCATGCATTTAAGAGATCATGATAAAAGTTAAATGCATGACTTAAAGGGGTCGGGGGAATTAAGAAGAGGAAAAATTTAATTACAAGCACATCTGCGCACTAATATATATGTGCATCAATCTAATGTGATTGGTCAAAAAATAAATTTTATTGAAAATATTGTTAATTTAAATTTTGAATATAAAAGAATCAATACTATTGGTACATACATTAGTATGCAACTTTACTTGTACCTACCAAAACTCATTTGCAAATAACATGTCTAATTAGTTACTAATTAAATATATAGCAGATAATACAATAATATAAGATTCATTAGTTAATCATGAAAAGTATATATGCATGTAATTCAGTACATTTGAAGTCAAAATATATATATTATTTACATTAAGTATTATAATATTCAGAAACCGATCGCAAGATATGATCAGGATGTGTTTACACACAAAAGACGTGAAAAAAAGAGTTTTCGGCCATATTTTTCAACTAATGACGTAGGATTATTCGATCCGTGTCATAATCTCCAACATTAAGATTATCAGATTCGGATTTCAAATGTAAACACTCAAAAATGGGGAACATGGGCTTTTTAATTCATGATCATAGAAATATATATTGTCTCTCATCATGATGCTTTTCTCTTATATATATAAATATATATATATATTCCTTATAATTCTTGATAATTGGCTGCAATTTAATTAATTAATTACGCGTGCCAACCAATTATTGTCCCTAATTTAAGCATTAAATTAATCCACAGATTTCGAATCAAGTAATCAATCGGATATTTTGTCTTTGTGTACGTTTTGGTTGCTGATGTGTGGTACTCTAAAACCTTGTTAGATTATAAGGGAGGATGGTGTCATTTTCTGTCTCAGGGATGATAAGATCACCGGCCTCATGAGAAAAGAATAATTCTGTGATCTCTCCAAGGTAACAAATTAATCATGACAACAAGATCAGCTAGCTAGCTCACAAATGGTGTGACTTGTGGGACCATCCCATGCAACCGCTAATATAGAACTAATTAGTCTTAACACCTAATTAATTAATTAATTCATCCCTCTAATTAATCACCCCTTCCTTTCTTGAGAAATAGAATTGACTTATTACAGACATAAAGAGATTATATAAAAGTAAAGTAAATATATAAATTATCGTGATTTTATGAAATTCGTTAGATTTAATTTATAATAAAAATAAATTTACAATCTGACATATCACGTCAAATCTCGTCAATTTATAAATTTATTTTTAAATAATTCTTTTATTACTAAAATATTTCCTTTGTTAAAATTGCATATCAGTAGCATCTGTATATATTATATATGGCTGAGTGCTTTGGGTTGATGTATGCTTTCAACTTCAGGGACCAACCGAAAAATCCACAAAGGCTTTTGCGAAGGCATGTGGACTTTATGACCCAGAGCCCAAAACAAATTCAAAGTTTACAAAATGACCGACGCTGTTGGACCCGAGCTAGCTTTTATGGACGGCTACACAAGAATCCAGCCCGAGGACGTGGAGATTAAAAAGCCCTTAATTGAAAATTTTATATATATACACAATAAAAAGCTGTCTCTTTTTTTAAAAAAAAAAATTATGTGCAGTCACTTTTATGTATTTTTTTATATACTTAAGTGATGTAATTAGTTATATATTAAAAAAAAATTGATCCAACCAATTATATCAGTAGAGTGCACAAAAAATACGTAAAAGTGATTGTATGTAGCATTACCCATTAACAAGTAGTCTTAGTCAAATATATATTGATGATACAATTTAATTAATATTACACCCTGTAGAATTAATTTTGTAGTAAATAAATATTGTGGAAGTTAATAATTTGTATAACAGTTCAGTTAAGCATGTAACCGAGTGACTTCAAGTTGGAGCCATTGCAATAAAGGAAATATGAGATTTGTTACACATAAACTCCCATACTATATATTATAAATTTTTTTATTTTTTTAAATTTATTCTTATTAAACTAATTGAATTCTTTTACTCATTATTAATACACTAAATATTTGATGAAATAAATAAATAAATAAATATTACGTGTGAACTTATATTTAGAATTTTTTTAAAAAATATATAGCCGTATACGAAATCACCACATACTTGCACGCGCGTGTGTATCTATACTTATATATAAAGTGCGAATCCGTTATGTACAGTATTTTCATCTAAATTTTTTTTTTCTATTTTACCCTTAACTTTATTTGACAATTATGATAGTTTCTATTTTACTTTTATTAGTCATTTTAGCCTTTTACATTCACATAAATTGATTTACCTTTTTTTAATTTTATTTTCAATTTTATCCCTTAATTTTATTATTCAGTTCGTAATATTTGGTGTCGTTTTGTTTCACCGACTTATCCTTTGGATTCTTATTAAAAGAATTTAATAGGAATCCAGAGGATCCCACGAAGGAAGCCAACCTGTAGTGACGTGACCCGTCATCATGTATTATTGCTAGCTACGGACCTGCCCTGATGTTAACGTCCGAAAGTCCCAAGAACGCACCATGCGCGTCGTTTCGTTGACCTAGTACTTATGTGTTCAGGATTTTGTTTTTCTTTTACAATATTCACATACTCACGTTATTCACGTACATGGATGAAATTAGGGATGCGATTCATTTGAGAGTACTGAGTTTTTTAAAATGAGTATAATTTTACAAAATTGAAACCATTTTCTCTGCAAAAATTTAAAAAAATAAAATTGCAGGATCAATTGAGGAAATTAAGGAAAAAAATTGTAACTGCTTAACGAATGCAGGCCGTTCAATAAACGATTTTCTTGTTAAGAATAACATGATTTAATTTGGTACTATTAATTAATATTAATGTTGAAACTATTACGAAAAGCTTTCAAAATATGAAGAATCACGTACGATATTATGCAAATGTGAAATCTTGACTTTGCCACTAGCTAGCAGCCATAAGGTATCGACATTAATCTCGTTGTCTGCATATAAATACAAGCATGCATACATTTTTGTTTTCACATTGTCTTGATCTTCTACAGTCCGTACGCACTATCTGCATTAATAATTGAGGTCTGGTGTGGATGACCAGGTACATCTTATCTGAGCTGTACTGCTACAGTTGATCTGTTACAAAGTTTTGTCTACTGCTACAGTATCAATATAGTAACGCTAACTATACATTTTTCATATATATAATTATTTATTAAAATTTTTTATTGTAATATATAATTAGAAAAATCTATTTCGAATTTTATAAAATATAGTATAATAAATAGGTTATAATTAGAATAATCCCGTTTAACAAATTAAGAAATGTGTTCATATTTGGAAATATTGAAATAATCACGACCAATTATAAAAAATATATTTTGGAAAAGTCAAAATATTTATAAGTTTTTAAATTAATAATAGATATTACGTACTTATTTTTAATATATTTATAATATTTTCAATCAATAATTGGTGACACCTACCACAAATCTCTAAAGAGTTAAAACTGTTTTATCTTATCTCACTATTTAAACATTATCATTTTTATAAATTATATTATTTGATCTAAATTTAAAAATTTCACTACTATTTAAAATTTATCATCTCATAATCTCATTTAAATTGCATAACCAAATGAGGCCGAGCAACCATAGCGTTACCTTCCTTTCGCTATATTAATCGAGAGAGAACATATCAATTGAACTACAACTCTACTTATTGGGTTTAAGATGCAAGACTACTTAATTATTACATCCGCTACAAACTCCCATAATAGATTATATATTTGACAAACTCTTCCTAGATATGGATCTCGTTTGCCCCGAAAACTCTAAAATAATTATAAGAGAAATAATTTAGCTATAAAAATATTATATAGAAATAAATTTATAAACTAATATTATTTGATATTTTAAGTTAAATTATAAAATTATTTTTATTATAAAATAAATTTAACACTTCATACAAAATTATATCAATTTATAGATTTTTTTATATAAGCATAGCACTTCTGTATTTATAATATTTACACAATATACATGGAGAAACTCCCTTACAGATTTTTTAAGTATGAACACATAGTTTTAATAGAGGGTCACCAGATCATAAAACTCCAAAAATATTTTATAATAAAATAAGAGGCCGGTCACATCATTAATACTCCAAAATTATTTAATTGTTTCTCAAATTCATTAATAATATATAATGCCATCCATCGTTATTTGATCATTTTCTGACATGACAAATAGTTATAAATAAAAAAACTATTTATTGTTATAGATAAAAATATAATATTACATATGTAAAAACTTTTATTATTAAGTTAGTGTGCAGAGTATATGCATCTGGTTGTTAAAGTGCTTACTTGATATAATAAAATTTAAAATTTAAAATATTTTACTAATAAAATTTTAAGATTTTATAAATAATATAGATGATATATTTTATATATAAATTTGATTAAAGAACATATATAAGAATAAAGCCTCAGTGCCGCCTGGGGTTCACCGCAGGGTAAAAAAAATTTTTTTACTTAATGATTAAGGAAATGATTTTAAGTGTATTGGTGTATTTTTTTTTAATAATTAAGAAAGTGATTAAAAAAATGTGACATGAAAAATAAAATAAAAAATAACGCACCCGCCCAGCGGTAAGAGTCAGGCGGCACCGTAGCCTGACCCTATATTCCCTGCGCACTCCACTGATATGATTGACTGGATTAATTATTTTTTAATACACAACTAATTATATCACTAAAATATACAAAAAAATTCACAAAAATGACTGCACATAAAATTTTTTATATAATAACTCCAAGAAGATTTCAAGACTCCGAAACCAAATCAAACTCTAGTACTACAAATTCAATCAAAACTCGGACACGCGTACGCGGTATTCTGGTTGACCAAGCTGGCTAAAAGACTTTGACTCTAACGCCGAAAAAAAGCGACAGTGAAACCTTTCACTCCGAATAAGACTTGAGAAACAAATGACCGCCGCCTGTTGGGTTACACGATGATACATTAGATATTTTAAATAATAATAAATAAAATATTATTATAATATAAAATTTATATTAAAATTTAAAAAATTTAAATTATTATTTATTATATTTCTTATGAATATTTAAAAAAATTATAATGATAAATTAAAATGAAATAAGATAAAATTTTTAATATTGTATAACCAATCTGGATTATAAACTAGCTAGGCATGTTTCATCCCGGGCCGGTACAATACATTTCTTTAGGCTAAAATTTTGAATAAGACTTTTATTTTTTATTTTTAAAAATAAAATTATTTATATTTTTATATTCTATTTTTATTTAAAAATAACACTTATAATTTTGTAAAATAAAATGATTGATTAAGATTTTATATCACCTTTTTCAATTGATAACTAACTTTGTTATTAAATTTTTGATTTAGAGATGGTTTTATCAAATCTAGTCTCTTAGGCCCCATTCGGAAGTACAACTCTTCTTAGGTATTCTCAACTATTTTAAAATTTAACTTTTTCTCTCTTATTTCACAAAATCTAATAAAGTATTTTAATTCAAATTATTTCACTATTATTCAAAGATATTTTTTGATATTCTTAGTATCCAAACAAGTCCTAAAAATAATTATAATCATTATTGTCAATAAAGTTCTATAAACAACTTATACATTTGGAAAAAATTAGGTCCTTACCTCTTCAAAGGATTATACAAAAACTTTTATGAAGATTCAAAAATTAGATTTTTCTATTTATAATTTTTATATTATATATTAAATTACTAATAACAAAAGAAAAGTATATTCTTAGAATGAAAGTACCTGAAATAATTATTATGTGGAATACTCTTAAAATTAATAATAACATAATATCTATTTAATCAAAACATTGAATTAATTAATTTTTTTAGTTAAGTATTTTAAAAAATATATATATATTTAAATTATACTTTTTTAGCCTTCTTTCATATGCAATTACCTAACTTGGCTAAAGGAAGATCCGGCCGGTTTCATTAAATAAAGTATTCGAGAAAAGTCCAAACTGCAGATTGCTTTTGTAGGCAAGTTTGGTCAGTACCAGCTAGTTAATTGCTCTTTGATCTAACTAATCCTGGGGTCATGAGGGCTTAACAGCTTGATTTTTGGCTAGCTTATGGACACGAAAATATGATTAATAAAAAAGAGAGCGTGACGTACATGCTAGAAGGATATTTATCATTATTCTATATTTATAAAATTAAAAATAATATAAATTGTGTATAAATATAAAAATGATTGTAAATTATATAGGAAAGTAAGGAAACGATAGGGAGAGAATTAAAATTGCGGAAAGCAGTTTGATTCTCCCAAGGCAGAAGACAAGCGCGTGAGAGTATGAATAACTCGTTTGTTTTCAGAGATGAGATAAGATAAAATAAAAATATTTGAAATATGTTAAAATGAGATGAGATAAAATGAGATTAGATGAAATATGTGTTTATTTTCAGAGATGAGATGTGATTAGTTTGAATAGATGACAGTTAGTAATATGATGGGACCTACAAGTACTTGTAGTACTTTTTACTCTATTTTATTTGTTTATTTATTTACCAATAGTGCACCCTTTTATTTTTGCTGCTTCGTTTTTTTAAATAAAAACCTTTGGTCAAAAATTTTTTTGTTTTTTTTTTCACTGCTTCATTTGTTTATTTATTTACAAATGGTGCAATTTTTTTTTTGCTACTTCCTTTTTTTTGGCAAAAAAAAAAAATCATTTTGTCAATTTTTTTTTTCTTTTTTTTTCTACTTTATTTATTTATTTACCAATGCTTCAAAGAGCGAAATGTCAGCGAAAATCAAACGACAATTCTGTCTGAGTTCGCTCGAGCGTTCAACTCTGTCTGAGTTCGCTCGAGCGCCATGTTGAGCGAGTGTCGAGCAAAGACATCTGTTTTGACCAATAATGAGCACACTTCAAGCCTTTTCACTTCAACACTTGTTATAACACTATTTTACACAGGTTTTCACAAGAATATGTCAATCAACTTATTTTTCCCTCAACAAAGTGAAGCCTCAAATTGCAATGTACTATTTATTTTGAAATAATTGCAATGTACCATTCGGTCAAATTTTTTTTTTTTTTATTTCGTTGCTTCCTTTGTTTATTTATTTACTAATGGTGCAATTTTTTTTTTGTTGCTTCCTTTATTTATTTACCTTATGTATAAATATTTTTATTTTTAATCAAATATTTTGTTGCACATTTGGTACAGATTTTACTTTTTTTATAGTGTGTATTCATGTCAATATACTGTTTATTTAAAATATATTATTGGAGAAAATAATATTGAAATAAGGTGAGATGAAATGAGATGAAAACTTGAGAAGAAACTTAAGATATTTTGAGATAAAAACTGATAGATCAAAATGTGTGTTTGTTTTTGTAAAACCTCTCACAGTACGAAAACTTTTCAAAAGTTTTCAAAGTTTTAGTTTTCAGTTGCGAAAACAAACGAGGCCTTAGTTTAATTTTTTCCACCTCAAAACCAGAAATTCAACAGTCAAAATATTCAAGTTAGAGGCAGACCAATAGTTGAAAACCATGAAAAGGAGAGCGCAATATCTGGAATACAATGCTTTTCCCTCGTAATTGCGTCCCACACCGGCAGCTGTCAGCGACTTACTCACCCTTGATTTTTTACTACAATTGCCATGCATCAACGGTCACCACAATGGCATTTTTCATCACTTATATAATTACTATATAAAAATAATATATTAAATTATTAAAAATATTTTAAAAATATATATATAAGGGCTCGTTCCGGTCTAGTCTAAAATGTATAGACCCCGGAACTGGACCTAATTCCTTCGGTCCACAATTTTTGGGATCGAGACCGATCGGTAAAGTATTCGGTCCAGTCCGGTTAGTTTTTCTGATTTGGACCGAATTCTATACACCTTACACATGCCTGTTTAAATTGATAAGACTCCCTAGGTAGAACCATAGAGTTCATTTGTTGTACTCCTTCGCTACTTTTAATTAGGGCTATGTGATGGGGCTCAGCCGCTCGCCATCCCGCAGTCCACCGCCCTAGCCCTACCTGGGCAAAGTGGGCAACCTTGCCTGCAAGTTTTGAAGGGCTTGGGCGGGCTAGGCCTTGGCCTGCCTACATTATACCCCACCCCGAGCCAGCCAATAATATATATATACACACGCACGCACATATATATAGAGAGAAAAAATCTTAAGCATGAAACGATGTCATTCTCCATGAAACCGCAACCACGATTTAGTTGTAGATTCTTTGCTCAGACCTGTAATTTGTAGATTTAAATTATTAATTTTTTCTGCTGCATGTCTTTTTTTGTACTTTGTAATTTGTTGGATTTATTGTTGGAAGATAAATTTGTAGATTTTAGGAATGGACCTGTAAATTTGATGTCGTTTTTTTGTGGTTTTTCGCTATGGGTGAGCGGTGGACAGTAAGGAACTAACAGACCACGGGGCCAATATGTCCCTTGGCATGGGGACGGGGCACCCAGCCCATGACGCATGGGGGTAGATTCCAGGAGAGCAAGCCCCACCCCCTGGCCATGTGGGGGCCATGTGGGGGTAGGGTGTGGATAACACCCCTACTTCCCCTACTTTTAATTAAGTCTACGAAACACAATTTGTTGTAGTATTAAATATAATATAGAAATGTTTGGTATAATTTTAAAATTTATAAACTTTGGGTACTAATTTTACAAGAAAACCAATGGTTCGTTAGGATATGTAAAATATTAGCTTAGAATATCTGTGAATAATAGTGAAATTATTTACATTAAAATATTTTATTGAATTTTGATAAATGAGAGTGAAAAAATTGAATAAAATACAATAAAGTTAAAATAAAATTGAATATCATTTTTTAATTTAAAAAAATTAATGTATTATGTTTTGTGTTTTGTTTGAAAGTTTGAGAAAATTGTAATGATTAAATAATGATTAGATGAAAAAGTTAAAAAATTGAAATTGAAAAGTATTTTACATTTGAGTGATGTTTATGAAGGAAATATGTTACATATCATACTCTCATCCTACTATATAAGATGTGTTACATTTGTCATCATTGGATTTTAAAGAATAATTCATATCTTATATAGTGAGATGAATAATAGGATGATAGTGTGGTGTATAAGATTTTCCATTTGAGAATTCTAGCTCATGTGTTCCCAAACGTACCGTAGATATAAAATTTACATAAAAGAATATTCTTTTAATAATAAATTTTATTTTATTTTAAGAAAAATATGATATTTGTATACACTAAAATCACTTCTATAAACTAAAACACCCAAACATATGGTCTAATAAATATATAAAGAGAAATAATTTGTACAAGTTCTAAATAGATAAGTACTGTACATAAGTTTTTTAATAAAAAAAAAAGTAGATCCCATTATTAAAAAATATAAAAGATCAATATTTTTTTTAATTAGTGAAATTCGCAATTTTGATTTTAAAAAAAAAAATCTACACCAAGTTTATATATTTGAAACTTATATCTACGTCTCGTGACTCTAAAGAACGGTCGTAGTCATCTTATCCATTGAATACGTGCATCAGATACCGCATTATTTTACAAAAACCGGCGCCTACAATGCAAAAGCTGGCTAACTAGAAAGGACCCGCGATTTGAACTAAGGAATCAATGCACCATGCGGGGCCGCGGGCAAGCAGTTTTGCTACCTGCACGAAGACAACACATGTGAACATATATATATATGCAGTTTTGCTAACTGGTCGGATTCACGAAAATAATTCCCCACCTTGATCAAGTACCATATAATATAATATATATATATATATATATTTATGTTATAAACCAAGTTCAAATTATATTATATGATCACATTTAGCCATCAATAGTGTTTTTAGGTACACTTACCCCTCAATGGTGATTTTAGGTACACTTACTCCCCAATGGTGATTTTAGGTACACCTAACCTTCTTTGTACTATTTACCATTGGATTGATGACAAGTGTAACAATCATAACCATTCTTTGTACCAAGAGATCCCTATAAATAGAGGGAGTCCTCATTTGTGTAAGAAACCAAGAAATAAGAGAAAACAAAGTTCTCTAAACATTTCTCTCATATTCAAGATCTCTCTATCTTTTGCTCTCTCTCTTTTCATTAGTTTTATAACACGTTATCAGCACGAAGGTTCTGACGATCTTGAAGCTAGTAGGCTTATACTTCAAGTAAGTGTTTCAATATATTATTTGTAGTTCCCAAATGAATATGAAATGTTATATTCATTATTATTACTTGATTAAATTTTATGCTTATTCACATATTTTTCATACAAGTTTTATTTATTTTTATATACTTGTTATGAATTATTGATGATAAGATCTATCTTGGAATAGAAATT